>VWZW01002309.1:989123-1016749 GCA_013397115.1 Edolisoma coerulescens
CGCCACTCACCGGGCGGGCGGGACCCGGGTCCGTGGCGTCCTGTCAAGCCGCTCCTGTCGTCGCCCGCCTCACGCCGCCGCCATGTTCCGGGGGCACCGCGCATGCCCGGCAGCAGCACCGGGGGCGCGGGGCCTCCCCCCCCGCCATCCCCCTTCCGCCCGGCGCGGCGGGGGCGGCGCCGCTCGGGGCTGTGCGAACCGCCGGCATCCCCCTGCCACCGGCATCCCCTCACGGGCGGCATCCTCGCACCCCCCGCCATCCCCACGCCCCTCCTGCATCCCCTCACGGCCGCCATTCCCGCAACCGCCCGCCATCCCCGCACGCCCAGCATCCCCGCGCCGCGCCGGCATCCCTGCGCCGCCAGTGTCCCCGCGCTGCACCCGGACCTGCGGCGGGAGCGAGCGGGACTCGCGGGACGCCGACGGCCGGGAGGGTCGGGGTTGGCGGGGGCTGCTGCACCCGGGGAGCGGGACCGCCTTGTGAGCGGGGAAAATGAGCCCTTGGCAGGTGTTTGTGTAGGAGAATTCGGTGTGAACAGTGAACGCCTGGAAAAGGCGTGAGGGATCGATGAACGCCGGGAAATGGCAGGGGATTCTGAGGGGAAACCTGAGGCAGCCGGTGCCGTGCGCTGCAGCCGCGCCTGCGGGTGCCGGCGGTCGCACCGCGGTGGTGGCGGCACCGCCAGTGTACACGTGGTGAGCAGTGCCCTGCGTTGTACGTGCACCAGTGATCACGATATATGTGTATAATTATAAATAACCGCTTATAACGGGTATAATGCACGCTATAATCGGTGCATATCCACTTGGGAAATATCACACAATTATTTTACAGACATCCACGCTTATAAGTACTGTAGAATAGGGAAAGATCTTCCTTGGCTTTTTGGGAGGGTGCATTCACATTTTATAAGCTTTGGGTGTTGTAATTCAGACCCCAAGAGGCGTGTAGGCATAAGCATAACTAGTAAAAAATCATACCTTAAATGCTACCAGCATTCGGAGGAGTTTGTGCCCAGTTTTCACCTTCACTACCTAACATCACTTGGAAGTGAAATTTTAAATTTGAAATTATGCCAAGGTCATGAGAATGCGATTCTACGAGTCCTTTTAATAAAAAAAAAAACAAAAACCCCAACCCAAACCACAGAAAAGAAACCCCAAATATATACCCAACCCCCCTCACACTCTTCTGTATGAAAGTGAAATTCATACAGCCCACTTTAGTATCCTGCATATACTGCAAGTTACTACTAACAATTTATTTCAAGCACTCTCATAAGCAGTTAATGGCTCTTTAGAAACAAGGAAAATGAGTCCTTGACATAATTATAAATACTTAATATTTAGACAACATGAAAGAAACAAGTAAAAATATGCTAATCCAAGTGATTAAAATACACAAGAGAAAGAAATACTGAAACATGCTTACAGAAAGCCTTTATAGTGAAGTGTGTTATGCTCATCACCAGTGCAGATGAATGCAGCTTTTAATTTGAAATATTTTCCCCTTTCTGTTGTATTGAACTTTTGCAGGAAAATGAGAGATTATGTTCATTGTAATGATGAATAAAAAATGTGCCAAGTGTCACAGAATAAGTCCCTGTGAGACACAGAGGAAATGAAAATATATTTTAAAGCTATTCTTTAAACCCAAGCCAGTGCTAGATACAACATCTGAGGGATCTGTTCCCTGGGAGCCAGTGGGACACCATATCGTTGGTTTCTACAGCTGTTGTTGCAGAGCCGTCTAACATGAACTGGTGCAGCCCTGTACCTGCTCGTAATTTTCCCAGAAGGCTGAAATCAGGAAGCCCAGCCAACAATAATCCTGCTTCTTAGACCCCTAATGTGATGAAGCAGAATAAACAATAGTCGAATAAATGTCTACAAGATAAATCACCAGTAAAAAGAGCGAAATAGAAGAAAAGTTTTAACACTCTCTTCTAATCCAGGAGTCAAATGGATCTATAATGCTTTCACATGTGTCTTCCACCTACAGGCTATAGCTGATGTAAAGCAAAAAATTTCTTTACGGGATTATTAGAAAAGGAAGAAGAAATCCTGACTGCTTCTATTTTCCAGTAGAATGATGAGCTTATTTTCTGGTCACTTGCCCATCACCTTTCATTTTCTTTTGTAGGTATTGAACTGAAATATTTGGGTCAGAAAAACCAGGCATGTTTTTAAGTTCTCAGTGATCTTCACAAAGAGAGAGATAGACATGTGCATCTGCATGTATGTCTAAGTATGGACATATACATATATTTGTATATGTATACATACATAAATGGATGGCTTCACAGTTTTTTGCAGGGATATTCTGTGATCTTAGAAAGAAGCAACAACATCAAAACACACCAAAAAAATACATTTTATGGAGGTAGGCTTCCATGAACTCCTACAAGTGGTCAACATGATGTTCTGGCAGGTTGATGCAGACAAAAAAATATTTAAGAACTGTCACTTCCCCAAAGAAATAACACTAAGAGTATAAGTAAATGAACTATCCATGCAGAAAATGCAACGGGCAGAGTAAAAGATCAGCCTGGCTGTCACAAGCTCCTCCTGAGCCTCAGATAGGAATGAAGCATCCAGAAAAGAAGTACAGAAGTGTAGCCTGATCATGCAGGGATAAAATCGGAAAAGGCAGCAGAAAATGAGACACAGCTAGCAAGGGATATTTGGGGTAACACAAAATAATTTTAAGTCCATTACTGACATTGAAAAGCACATGATTATGCCTGTATCAAGCAGAACTGGTAAGTTTTTAATAGACAACACTGAGAAAATCAAGCTTTTTAATATTTTTGTATCTAATTTTTACTTTTATACATATTTATATATATCTGAGGCATTACTGATAATTGGGAAAACAGACAGATTTCAGATTTGACAATCAAAGGACCAAGTGAAAAATATTCAAACACAATTTGTTGCTTTTCCATCAACTGAATTTAAAGGACTGGATGATGAAAACTCTAATGGTTATCATTGATAATTTACAGTGAAGGAATATTACAGGACAGAAGGGGACAAACTGCATTGTTGAAAAGGAAAGAAGGAAAGAGGATATTATATACCAATCGGTTTGACCTCAGTACACAGAGAAGATACTGGAGCAAGTAAACAAGCTATCTTTAAGCAGTTGTAACACAACAAGTAACAGCCAACACAGCTTTGTCAAGAACAAAAGATGTCAAATCTAATCTCTCCTGCAACAAAGTAAGAGGAATCATCAGCGGAGGAGAAACATTGAAGGTCATGTGGGATGTCACTTTAGTAAGATTTTTGACATGGTTTCATATGATATTCTTTCCGCAAACAAGGAAAACAATGTAGAAGAAGTTATTTAGGGAGCTGATACAAGCGGCTCGTTGTCAGAAGGATGTTAATGAACTCAGTGACGGTTCAGAAAACATGTTTACATAACTGGAGATTATACCAAACTGGGGGGCTTTAGCATGCTGGAGGACAGATGTTGGATTTAGAAGGATTTTCGCACACTAGTGATTTGGTTTGGAAAAAGGAGGGTTCTATTCAACAGGGATAAGTGCCTGCTACTGGGCAGCGGCAGATGCGATCAGCTATACAAACAGGAAAGGGGGAACTACTGGGTGTTCTGCAGGGAAAAAAGCTGCAATTATGTGACAAAAAAGAAAAAAAGTTCTGTTGTTAGGTGAATCACAATCTATACAAAGGGGATAATGTCATAGAGCTGCAATGAGAAAGTTAAACCACATAAAACAATACAGAAAAAGAAGGACAGACTCTTTGTGAAACAGCCTGATTTACGTGGTCCTAGGAAAACTTAGTAGCCATGGTCTCTTTGGCTTCCATAAATATGTAGCCCATGGAGAGAGCAGAAAAGAACAGTCTGAATGATCAGGTATCTATAAAACAGGACTTAGAAGAAAATTAAAAAAAAAAAAACACAGCAGGGAATTTAGGTTGAAGGGAGAAAGCACGAGAAGGAGAAACATACATACCCATCCAGTACTGATATGAATATGTATCAGGTATATGAAAGAGCTGTAAAGATAAAAGGATGAATTCGCTCTCCAGTTCCATAGTGGATGGATCAAGGTTTAAAACAAAGTAAGAAGATTAGAAAACAAAAATTATAAGGATAGGAAGAAGATTGGCTGGGTGTTTGGGCAGCCTCCAACCTCAGACTCTCCAAGAAGAGCTCGCATCACCAGTCAGAGCTAGCACAGGTAAAGTGACCCTCAGGCAGAGAATGGACTCAGCCACCTTCCATGGTCCCTGCCAAGAACATGATTCAATGAATGTAAGCTTTCTTTAAGGCCATTAGAAAATATCAGCTTCTCAGGGAAAGGATTTTATTGTTTCTGCAAAATGCATGCCACTGTCTTCCAAAAATAAATTGTTTCAATAAGAATTTTAAACTGCTTTTCTATTTTCTGAGTCCTCCTCCTTTCAAGCTGTCACAATATGATTATGTGACTAAGTATATCACAGATATATGAGAGGATGCGCAGTTTCACTACCTGAAGAAAGCTGTAATTTAGACATAAAGAGGTCTGCCTTAGCATTCAGTTCTGTGAATTCAACAAATACTGTAGATTTTTATCTGACAGCAAGTTAACATTTTGTTCTTTCTCAAGAATGAAGTTTGCCTTTTCCAGAACAGCCTCAGAAGTCCTTCGGGGCCTGAAGTGTGACAATGACATATGCTTTTAATAACATCTTCTTTAATGTTTCTTTTCCTTTTCTGCTGGCTTATAGAAAATGCCATCGCCTCCTTCAAAATTTTTAAACTGTGTAGATTAAGAGCAGGAATAATTTCAAATGACAGGTGTAAAGAACCCTCACTAGAGTGACTAGAGTAAGTAAAAACATTCAGGCATTCTAAAGCAGTTTCATTTAATGCTATAATATTACAGTATATACATAAGGTATTTAGACATGCGTGTAGGAACTGGTAGCCCTGAAAGAAAGGGAGTTATGTTACTTTCATTTGCATAGCTGCAAACCTGAAAATAACTTCTCTGAGGTACAGGAAGCTCACAGAAGTAAGTGGGAACAGAGTATTCACTGCACAACCTGTTATAATATTTGGCTGTATTAAAAATTGATTTATAAAGGAAAAGCAATGAGAAACCAGTTTCATGTAAGACACACTTAAACCTCTTTTGCCACTGGATGAATAGTGATTAAAATTGCCCCAGCAAGGGAAAACAGATTTTTTTTGGTATTATTTTAAGTGAGTGCTTCCTGCACGATGACAAACAGCCACAAGAAAAAAATGTTTACTCCCAAAATCCCGGGAACAAAACCATGTAATTTTAAACATTTGTAATACCAAAAAAGATAAAATTTTAAGCAGTAGTTTTTTCTATTGCTGAAATATCAAAACCCTGAACATGTTCATAAACTGACCAAGTAAAACTGGTTTTTATATGGAAATGATTTGTTTCAGTATTTCTAAATACCTCATTTTGACCCTTTCTTTCTTTCTTTGCTTTCACGTAAATTGCATTGTGTTTGAATTGAAATAATGTGAATCAAATGTTTTCAGAACCTTTAGCTCTGTCTCATTTTGAGAGTTAAAATATCAACCTTGTTTTGAGGGTTTGTGTTTTTTTAATCCAGGAATGGCAGAAAAATCATCCTTCTACTGGAGACAATTTCAGTGAATCCGAACTACATGTGTAAATGTAGTAGGAATCTTTCCACCTAGGCTAAAAGAAATGAATAAAATGGGAGAAAAAAATTTATCAAATGGATTTAAACATGGAATTTGAAATAAAGCAATAGCACCAGGAAACAAAACTGTTACTTCTGGGTCACAATAATCCAGATCAGTGATTTGTATTAGAGGTCCAGATGCAAAAGCTCTAATAAACATCCTGTCACCAATCCTGATGTGTCAACAAATACTTTAGCAATGCACTTGACCCAAATTCTAATTCATTTTGCAATAGTTAAAATTCATTATTAATTATTTTCATTCAGTTGACAGACTCCTCAAAAGAGGATAGAAGGTGGCATAATTTACCCATTTTCTCTTAATGCCGTTGGTTTCTCTGCATGTCTAGGTAAGAATTAATTTCTCCAAGGTGTATTACAAGAGTCATCTAACAGGAGAGTAATAAATGTTAGAGCTTTTATAATTACCAGAGAGGAACTATTCTGGCTTCAGGTTCATATTTTGGCAAACAAAAGCAAAGTCTCCTTTAATGTGCTAACATTTCTCCTTTGGATGCTCTTTGAAAGGAAATTCAATTAAAATAGAGCACCCTCATCACTATGAGAGAGAGCAAACAAGATGAAGTGCTGATAATCCCTACACTTGAATTCAGCAGTTGGTGCAAAGCCTGCCATCTCCCTGCTGCTGGGGCTTATCTGGCAGTCTGGGGGCATCACTGCCCAACTCAGTCCCAGGCAAAAGAAGAACTCCAGCTCTTCTGGCTGTGGGAAAGCTTTGAAAAAATGAAAAATTTAAGCAAAAGCACTGTTGTCTCCCAGTATTTTTAGGCAATCTGGCAGAGTCATACAGATACACGTAAGGGGTGATTTTCTCTCAGATGGAGCCTTTGGATCCCATGGTCCCACAACTTCCAAATCCAGTCCAGTTTCTGTGATGCTACTGATCCGAGCACCTCTGCCATGGGATTTGCCAGTTACTGTTGATAGTTCCCTGCCAGTACATGCTGGCAGCCTCCTGTGGCCCCTTGGCTCTGCTGGTGGTGGGGCAGGCAGAAGGAGGCCAGGAGCAAGCAAGGCAGCAAGGAGGAGCCCAGCTGGCAAGTGGGGGGAGGGAGTGGGCCATCAGCTGGATTTAGCACAGGCTGGCCACCACTTGGGCTGCCTTTGGGGCAGCTGTGACCTGGTGGAGCCACAGAAAGGAGCTGCCCTGGTTGGCGACAGGATCTCAAATCCACCATCAAATGAATCAGATCTCTGAGTGATGGCTGTGTAAATCCTGCTTGGGCTACACCCTGTGCTGAGCATGCCCTGGGAGAAATGGAGGTGATAGAGTGCCATGGGTGGGTGAAGGGCTAACTGCTGAATAAATGTGCTGAATAAGAATAAAACCAAAAAGGTGCTTTCTTTGAAGCCAAGAGTATCAGGATGCTTGAGCCAGGTTGCTATCTCTTTCAATTAGTACCCTAAAACCGAAAGAATTAACTGATAATAACACCATTAAAGCACTCTTGAAAGTTTAGTTTCAAGTCATGCATTGTTTGCCTTGATGTGACCAACCATGTACACCCTGAGAGGCCACCACAGGCATGAATAATATGACAAATGCCATTCTTTGTGTGAACAGCACTTATTTCCATTTCAGTGCAATGAAACTTGAGATGCCAGAGTGGTTAATCCTGTTTAGTGCTACCGCCAAGTCAGAGATCTGTCAGCATTATGTTTTCAAATGATGACAGAGGCAGTTTGCTTGCAGCTCTCAGCTTGCAAGCTCACAAATGCCAGTGACTTCTGCTTTCCTTGAAGCACTATTCCTTGTGAACAGAATACCTTGGTTTAAATAGGGTACTTAAATTGCTGTTTCGTTTATTCAGCTTCTCAATCATTTATTTATTGATTTATTTATGGCTTAGTTTTTTTGGCTTTATTAAGAATCGGTGCTTCTGCCCCTCAGCACCCACATGGGCACTGGTAGCGTGCAGGGGTCTCTGCCAGGCACAGCACTCCTCAGCTTTCCACCGAGTGCAGAAGACCCGAGGGGGACCCTTGCTGCTGGAGAGCGTGAAGGGAGAGAGAGAGGGCAGGTGGCCAGGGACAGGGGGCAGGACAAGGGCCACAGGCACAAGCAGCAGCTGCTGACACCTCTGTCTTTCCCTTTCTGCAGGGAAAGAGTGGTCATCTCCTGTCACCCATCCCTGCCCTAATAATAGGCAACCCCAAATCAGCAGTAAATAGAGGTAATGGAATTTTATTTTCTCTGTGTCAAAACATTACTATTAAATACTTAGAACAAATACATAGGTTTTTTTAGTCTAAGAAATGATGTTATGGCAGTTAAAGTATTTTTTTTTACAAAGATACAAAAATAATGTACTTTTCCTTTCTTGTAGAAATACCACCTTACCTTCGGCTTTCAGTCTTTGGGTGAAAAAAATGAAGCATTTCAACTATTTGCTAGCTATCAATTTTAACAACATTTTTGCATGTGTTACTTTAAAAAAAAAAAAGTTATTTGTTAAAAATATGAGGATATGAGAAAAGTTTAGGTATGAAGGAGGGTAGAAACAGTAAGAAAATGCCAGAATAGCCCTATACACCATTTCTGTTCTACCTCCAGATTGAAAATTGAGGAATCAGAGGGAGAGTTGTTGAAACAGCAGGATGAGGTGAAGGACAAGTCCTCAGGTTAAACGGTACATTCAGAGAGTTTTAAAATAAATCATGGAACTGCTAAAATAATACACACTCAGTCGTAGGCAGACAAAGAGATACTTCTCAGGAACTTGTTAGGAATACTTTCTCTGCCTCAACTGCAACAAAGGGTCAAAGATGCTCATGGTCCCTAAGGCAAATCCTGCTACACTTAGGAAGTGTCTGCATAAAAGAATCTTTATCAAGAAAGGTATCTATAAGCAACACTGAAAATAACTCTGATGTTATATAAGCATTATTTAAATCAGAGGTATATTTTCTATTGTGTTTTATTTTGTTCTCTCCATCTCAAAAAAATGCAAACAAAAGTATTTCAAAAGCAGATGATGAAACAAATTAGAAATTCTCTTGAGACTTTTATGCAAGGAGACACTGTATATGTGGGTCTGTTTAATGTAGAGATGAGTGAGGGGCAATAAATAGATATTTTTAAATAAATAAAAATACAAATAATGTAAACTCACAGACAAACATAAGAATGTACACAGAACTTGAATATCAGAAAATGTAATGAGCTAAAATAGAAAAATCTGTGAAACTCCTCACCACAATATAATGTTGCTGTTACAGCAGCTAACAGGATATCACAAAGGGATAGACCTGTAAAGGTTAAAGTAGTTCTGACTGTCTTATGATGATAATAATAGAGATAATTTTAAATAGAGAGCATCCCTTCAGGTTTTTCTTTTGTAGCTGACAGATGCTGAGGGTAAGAAAACTCTTTTTTTGCCTGCAACAATTGCTTGTACTTTTTATACAATCATTTATGTTGTCATTTTCAGAGGAAAGTCATGGGACTTCATAAATCTCTGATCTTATAAAATACAAAAATTCCTTTGTTCCTAAAGATTAAAAACTGTCATGACCAAAATACCAGCTGAGCAGGAGGCAGGGAAGGAGAATCATATTTCTAATGGAAACACCAGAGATGTAAAAAAAAATGAGTTGCATAAGAAGTAAGATATCAAATATCTGAATGATCAGAACATAATGTTTTTTCTTTCTAGTAGTTCTTTTTTTTTTTTTGCCAGCGATGTAAGTTCTTACACACTTGGCATTAACAGCTTTTTCTTTATTCTTTCAATGTTTATATATTTATTGTTTTTCAGTTGCTTGTGATGTTATTCCCAAAATAACTTCACAAAGTAAGCTCTAATGGAAAAATTCTCATGCCTTCAAAGGAAGGAGGATATGAGCACAGAGACATAGTCAAAACTTCTCCAACTAAGCCCTCTATGCTTGTACTCAGTCGTTGGTGCAGAGATTGATGTTCCCATCACAAGTGCATTGTTTCTACACATGCAATAAGGATCCTTGAGCTCCACTGCTGACTTAAGTGCTTGAGAGGAGAATTCTTTGCAACAGGATACTGCTGCTGCCTGGGACAGCAGCAGTGCTGTATAGGTATGTAGGTATCAGACATATATACACACAGTATAACACATGTAGTATTTTATACACGTGAAGTACGTATAAAATTGGAGGGAGCCAGGACAGATCAGAATTAGGAATGGCTGGAAGGTACAATGGAAACTGAGAAATGGAGAAAGTATGGCATGAGTACATCATGTAAACTGACATGAAATAAGATGCAATACTGGCTTTGCAGTGCTAAATCTGTGCTCCATTGCTGGTGTTACCTGGTGTGTGCAGCCCATTGGAGGCTGCTGGCTGCTGTTGCCTGTTATGGCAAACCTGTATGAGCTGCACGAGTAGGCAAAGCACCCCTAAACTGTAACTGCATCCTGCTCAGCCCTCTCCAGATGGAACCTCCAAGTACGATCTGGGCCCACTGATATGGCAATTCTTTGTGTATACAAGTGGAGTTTTGCCCCTTATATCTTTAAAGGACCCCAACCTCTTAGAAGGAATGTGAAGCATTAGCCCCTTGGCCACAAGCTGGCCAGAAATGCATTGGCCTCATCAGTCTTGCCAGCAATCTATGTGAAACAGTCTTAGCAGGAGTTGAGCATGTCTGAACACAGTTTGGAGATTTTTGTGCTAGGAATTGTCTAATCCAGGGAAGAGGCAGGGTAATGGAGGGGTTCCTGCTAAGTGAAGTGGCAGGTGTGATCCTATACCTGCTATAGGTCTTTTCCTACCTCTGTGGAACACACAGAGTTAATTTCTGGACATCTTCTTTCTTAGATTAAAGATGTCAGTAGCTAAGGAAAGAAAAGTGATTTACCTTCAAATAGTTCAGCTGACCTTACACATTTATCACTTTACAGGTTTTCATTTTTTCAATGGAGTCTATTGTTTCAACACCATTACCTCCACTTTTAGCAAAGACAATTACAGGGCATTTATTTATACACTGGACACACATTGCTTAGATTTTTACATTCTTTTCACCCGAAATAGGTCACGAAACAGTTGTTTGTCTTAAGCAAATATTTTTTCTCTCAAAGTTTTACTTAGAAATGCTCAAATGTCTTTTTATTTGCACAAGACAAAGACCTTTTTTACTACCTGTGACAAGTGAAGAACGGGTTGAGGTAATACACTGGCAGGACATGGATTACTTAGCTAATGTCATACCACTGTATGGACAGACTTTATTTAAGGATTGTTTTTGGGGGTTTTTTTGTCTTCTCCTAGTTGGGCTAAAAGTTATCTTTTTATCAGACTACTGTTGTAAATAAATAGCAAGTTACTAATGTCCTACTTACAATTACATAGCAACAGTGAAAAACTTAGTTATTTTTGATTTTTAAAATATTATTATTTAACAGAAAGATTATTTTTTGTTATTTAAAAGACAGATTATTATTTTAAAATACCGTTATTTTAAAAACTCTCTACTTCATCCCAGTCCCCTACCGCCAGCCATTGATAATTAGTGAATGCATATGATCACCTAAATAATTTGAAGATTAGAAAATCCCCACTTTTTTGTTTCCTTTTAATTTACATGGCCTGGTTCCATGTGCAGAATAGGGCCTTCTATGCCCCTGTCCTGTGTTCATCACTGTAGCTCATGGCAGTGTTGCTATATTCATGCCATCTGCCTCTCTTGGCTATGGCCAGCTGGCTGTGGTGATGCTCTGTTCAGACACACCACATCAGCAGAGAAGTTATAGAACCCTCTTAATTCATAATCTTTGTCTGAAAGCTGTTCCTTAAATACATTTGTAAAATCCCACACGTGCTGGAAGTTAAAGCCAGGACATTAAGCCCTAGAAAGCATGGGGACTATGATCAATTTTTCTTGTTGGCCTGAGCCATGGATGCTTTGATGTATTTTATGCTTCCAGCCCAAAAGTGCTCACCATGGAATAGCAAGTGGCTGTGATTTGTCTGGTTGACTTTTCTAATCCAATGTAGATACTTGAAGGAGGGAAGTTGAAGGACAAGGAGAGAGCTGTAACACCCAAATAGTGCTTCTGAGATCATGGGATGAGAAAAGAGAAATGCCATTGCACTATCCTCATCCATGTATTACTACTCTATCCAGTCCTGGTCATAGGAAACTCCTTTTGAAGATAGGAATTTTTCACTACTGAAGAGACTGTAAATTCAGTTTATTTTAATACACAAAGTTGGGAACCTTTATATTTTATGATTCTTGATGCTAACTCACTAATAAAACATCCTTTGCAAAATAGTGCCCTAGAATTCTTTGTTGAGTCAAGTTGAATAAACTGACATTCCAGGATGCCCAAGGCATTTGGAGAAATGACTACTGCATAGAGATGACAAAAGAAGTGTCAGTTTCTCTTCTTTTAGTTACAATTAAACCCATGTACTGCCCTTTAATGAAATCTGTCCTTTTGGGCATTTTCACTGCTTCAGTAACTTTAGGAAACAATGATCTAAAGAAAATATAGCAGTAGGACATAAAAATGCCTTACTCCAAAAAGGCAAAGTAGTTATGCAGGAAACAGGAAGGTAAACACCAAATCCAAAGATTGGGCCACAAGCTCTTGTGAGATGGTATATGCTCCAGCAGATGGAAAAAGCAGCAGACTGAACAGAAACAAAAGGAACTGTTATTTTTGTTTTGCAGCTTTGGAAAGCCCCCAAGCTTTAGCTTAGCCCCTCCTAAGCCCTAGTTTTGCTAAAAATAGGAGGTAAACTAGGACTGCAAATCTGTAAATCTGACTGTAAAGTAGGATCTGAAAATCAGATACAGAATTTGATCAAAAAATATATTTCAACTAAGATATATTCTTAGGGACAATAATGGGATCCAGACCAAATTAATTTTCTCTCTCTTGTGAGTCAGGATTGTGTTAACATTGTCTAAAATAACACTGAATCTGAATTACATTGCTCTGAACAACTTCCACATAATATTAGCCCTGGCATGCATGATGTTACAGGTCCTGATGACACCATCTTTAGCCTACCTTCAGTCTGAGTCTAAGCCCATAAGGAAAGATACCTTTATATGTGGTTTTGCTTTTTTTTTTTAAATTTATCTTTAGCTGCATTTGAAGTTTATGTGCCACAGTAGATTTTTGTACATATTCATACTTTTATTATATTTATTGAGACACTTCATGGTTTCCTTGGAACTTTGTTGGCTATTTCCACAAGGAAGAAAGCTAATTAAGTCAGTCATTGACTACAGGAGTATTTCTGTCTTTTCTGGTTTACAGAGGCTCTTTGCACATCCCTGTTGCCCTGAACATGTGATCATATGCAGCATAATCAAATAAATCTGCAAACCTCGGACAAAGATATACGTGTTCAGGGCTGTTAATATCCTTTGTAATCCAGAATTCTTAGCCATGCCTTTAAATCCTGCATTGTGCAGATTAAATGGGACATTTATTACTACAGGCTGACTCTTCTGTATCCAGCACGTCCTGAACATTTATGTGCTCAGCTCCTCTCTTCCCTCTGTCCACATAGTAATATATTACAGAATAAAAATGCTTATTATTTTAGTATACACTGGATTTGGCTACTTTAGTTCTCACAGGAGTCAAAAATTAGAAAATGCTTAAAAATTAACTAAAAAAAATTAATTTCGGACAATCTTTCTTTAAAGGCTTCTAGACTATTTTTCTACATCACTACAAAATCCCTCCAGAGTACTAATCCCTCCAGAAGCTAATGTGAAATGAATGTTCCATTGAAAGCATAATCACAATCACTAAAAGTAAGGCATGAAAGAGAGCATCAGAAACATCAATCAGTGTATGGCTGAAGTAAAACAGAAAGATATCTTCCTGTTACAATGCAGGAAAAAATATCAGACATAAAATGAACATTTCTCCATATTGGTTGTGCTAAATAGAAAAGAAATCCCTAGAACTGTAGTAATAATTATTTTGCTGAAATAATACTAGGGACTTCAGGTGCTGAAAAGGGCTTAGTAAACATACATTGTTGTCTAGAAACACTTCAACCTCATGAAAATTAGCAGGAACAAAGAATTTAATTAAAACAACCATAATATAGCTGTGGCAGTAACATTTTAATTTTTTAGGTGAAGAAAAGTAGTTGAGTGAACCAAACAAGCCATATTTCAGAGGCAAGTTCTGTATGAATGAGCCACTATGGCAGAAATGTCAATAGCCACTGCCTTTAGGCACAGGTAAAAAAGTCCAAAATACAAGACAATATGTAGTGCAGAATCCCGTTAAACAAATGCTCAAGAATGAGGTTTTAAATCTGGCTTAAGTCAAATCTTTCCCAGCTGTATGCATTGAGGGAGAGTGAGGTTGGACCTTCCATGAAATGAACATGCAATATAAGGAATGTGAATCAGGCTGGTTGTGTTTGCAAGATTACTAAGAATTTTCAATGTGCCTTATGCAGTGAATCAGCAAAACAATGCAAACCCAGGAAAATGCATACGATCCTGGTAGGAGGTAACTATAAAATAAATAAAGTGGAATCTATGGAAACTGCATAGCTAAAAGCTATATCTAACTTATGATTTTCCCTGAGAAGGGCATCATCAAATGAGTATACAATTTTTTAGCCGGTATTTAACATGACTCCATACAAAGAAAAGTGAAACAAAGAGAGGGTGACCTTAAAAAAAATCCTGATTGAACATTTCTGTCTTCCTTCAGTCAAGGACATGATGGCATTCATCTACCAGCATCACTTTGGCATTTCTCCCAGAACTTTCAGGGTCTACTTGGCAGAAAATATGTAGCTGAATAATTTTAGTGAACTGAACATCTTTCATCCCATGCATTACAGTCATCTTCACGGAAGCTCTGCTTAAGCTGAAGGTGTGTAACCATGAGCAACCTCTGTATTTCAGCTTCCTCAGTGGTACGAAGGAATCACTGACAGCCTCTGGGTTATTGTTTTACACAGCAGCCTAAGCTAAGTGTTAGATAGCCTCCATCGTGCATGTGTGGGAGCAAAGAAGAAGGGATACACGTTTGTCAGACCACGGGCAGCAATCCTCATCACTTGGCATTGATAATCAGTTCTAGAAAGGGTTGTGATCAATAAAAACACTACCAAGAATGCAGTGACCTCCAGTTCTTGAACAGGTCAGTATCAGCAATATCATTATGGCAAAGTCCATCATACCCAAATGAATTCACTGATCTTAGAGCAGCCCACAGCCACTACTCAGGACCAGCATGATCTTGGTTCTGTAGCAAAGGCAAAACTGAACTTGAAATAAACCTTACCTGTAGCTGTTTTCCTTCCCTCACAGAGAATTTCTTCCTTTACTTCTCTTTGCCTGAAAGGATATCCTCACGTTGTTTGTGCTGAAGGGGAACCCTCACTGCAGTTCAGGTGATGTGCATTTTCCACCATGAGATCCTCACCAGGAACAAAACTGAGAGTTGCATCAGTTCCTCCTGCACACCTCTGTGTGCAGGCTTAGAAATGGTCTCTCAGCTTCTAGCTCTCTGGATGCTAATTTCTTCATCTTTCCATAGAGCCTGCTTAGAGGTTAAGTGATTTCACCTGTTCAATTCAGGAAGTCTTCTTTCTCAAAATTAAACACAGCCGTAGCGCAGAAAGTCCTTGTGTGGCTCCTGGGGCACATGTCAGACAATCACATTGTGGCCAGTACCTGGGGCACATCCAGACCAACTCCAGAACTAGCCTACAAGAAAGTCAAGGGGCTGCTTTCTCAGAAGATGTCCATGTGATAACTGGAGTAGGTTTTAAACTGAGCTTATTACCATTGTTCTCTCTCTTGTGATTAAATACTACAATTTAAAAAAATAAGATAACGGTCACCAAAAAACCCAACCAAATTTTGGAAAACAGGAAACTGAGCAAAAAAAAGACTAAATGGGGCAAAGAGGAACCTAAAGGAAATGTTCTCAGAAAGTCAAAGGCTTCCATGCTTAAACAACAACTTCAAAGCTGAAAAAAATCCTTTGCAGACTTTATCAGTAGGTAAATAAAATGTCAGTCCTCCTCTTCTGCATAGAAGTTTGGAAGGTCTAATCAACACAATTTTGTTATTATTTAATATACACAAATTACATGAAGAACTGATAGATCATTGCATATACTGGGTGTAGTCCACAAGCCACAGGGCAGTTATGGTTTATTGATTGACAAGGTTTATTTCCACATTTCACTGTTCAGACTGCTACAGAGGGTTTGCATGTTTTTATTGCTTTCCACACCTTTCCACCCCCTCACTGCCAATTTAGGAGCTGTTAGTCTCAAGTCATAGTAATTGTGAGAAAATAAAATTCCATCTGTTTCTGTCAGGAAAAGGAAAGATAGGGAAGGGAATGAGAGAATCAACAGAAAATTCCACTTGCTAGACATGCTTTGCTGCTAGCTATTACTTTTCTAAGGGATGCCTTACACAAAGTACCTAGAACTGAGTATATAAACTGTGTCTTAATTTTATGTATGTCCTTAAGTTAAGCACTTCCAAGAATATTGTTCCAAGCACTATTCTTTGACTGTTCAGCTAAATCCATAAATATGACTCCTGTGTGCAAATAGTGCCATACAGAACTATGTAACTAATAAGCAGCCTAGAGCTCATTTTTTCCCTCGTTGGGTTTTCAGTTCCAGAAATATTTCTGATAGGAATGTGTAGGAACTCATGCCAGAATTGTAGAGCATAATAGTAAAATTCAGGCTTCTGTCTTTGCAATCTGTCTTTCCAATAGCTTTGGAATGGCTTAAAGGTGAAAAAATAATGAGGAAGAGAGACAGAGAGATGAGGAGGGAGACACATATGCTCAGACAGAAGCAGAGATAGATTTAGGATAAAAAGCCATTGAGAGTTAAATGATCCACAAAGAGTAAAGCCTTGAAATTAAATTTCACTCGATATCAAATAGGAGATTTAAGAGTGATATGTTAGAGGAGGCTCCTTTCATGAAAATGCAAATACCAGCAAGCTGTTTTAATTATAGGCTGTAAGTGTAGCATGATGGAAGACCAGAAAAAAAATGCAGAAGGGAGCAGAACCATAAACCCTTCCCACTGGTATTTTCAGGTCTTTTTTAAACAACACTAATCTCAATCAAACAATATTTTGCAGCTACATTATGCTTTTTTTTTTCTAGGTCATTGATACTTTGGCATATGCATACATTGATAGGATTTCTTCTGCTTGGAGGTATCCCTTCAAGGAGGACCTTGCAACTAAAAGGACAAGATGTCTGCTTCTGAAGGGTGGAAGTGCAGGCATGAATCCCATTTTCCTCCTCATCCAGAGACCTGTATACACTGTTGCCAATGGCTAGAAGATTAGATCCCATAATCCAGTTCCCTGGAAGAAAGAGATGGAAGTATCTGGATGAGGCAGCTACAGATCACGAAGCTTTGCCAGCAAATAAGGCAGATCTCCCCCACAAGCAGCTGTATGTATTGCAAGTCATTAGTCCGTTCATTTCCAGTATAAAACAGTGCTTGCTGGCAAGAGGAGAGCATAAAGAAAGCACATATTCTAATATGCTCTACTTAAATGTAATAAAAATACAAGCAGTTCACCTTAGTAGCAGAAGCATCAATTCTTTTGTCCTTTCCACCCGCTGTGGCACACAGGTTGCAGCCAGCTCTGTCTGAACAATATTTATGCTTGCCAGCCACCTAAATTCTAATCTCTCCCCTCCTTCAGTGAGAAACAAAATCCCTTCACTTCCATTCTCAAATGGAGAAAGAACTAAACCACAATCTTTCAGGAATTAAATATTTGCATAGAGAACAGGTCGCAGAATACATTAGTTCAGTATGTGTTTAAAGTCTGGAAACATTGTGGTGATGGGTGCTTAATAACAAACAGATAATAATAGCTCTGAAACAGACAAAGGGAAAAATATTAAACCTCTCAGTATTTAAAAATATATTAAATCTCTGATGTTTGTATTATGTTTTAGAGAGGCAAACACTGCTTTCCCAAGACTTTTTTTGCTTTCCTTCAGTAGATGTCACTGCAGTACAGGATAACTTGTTCCAACACAGTTTTGGAGAAAAGGATATCAGTTTCACCAGGGAGTGGTCCACAATGGAGAACTGAAGCATTATGTTTTCAGATTTTCAACAGCGAGTATCAGGCTGCACATTCAGATTTTTTCTTAAACTTTTTTTCCTGGTTGGGGACCAAATACAAGAAACTATTTGCTGTCATGGTTGGATGCTGTTGAAATCACATCAGGCAAGCTAGTCTGGGACAATCATCATTCTGAACCGAAACCAGCTACTGTGTGATTCATTCATTTTGCCTCTGAGGATTCAAATCACCACCTTTTTTGTGATGCAGCTTCCAACCAGGTCCTTAATCCCACATATCCATTATTCTGATCAAGATTTGAACTTCTTTCTCTACATTCTTTGCTATAACTTGAAAGCAAAATCTCTACCATATTAGTTCTTAATTTTTCTGATTTAATATACTTCACTTTTAAGATGCTTACATAGTAAAACAAAATGTTGGTTTTAACCAGGGTCAAGGGATTTTACTGAAAACAAGAAATCTTCAAACACTAGCCAACAATATATGTGAAAATATATGAAAGTAATAGGTTTACTAAGTTGAAAAAATGCATTTGAAAATATTCCTGGAAAATCCTGTATGTCAAACACAGAAGGATTGAAGCTAAAAATGGAAAATAACATAATGTATGTGAGAAGCGACATCAGAAACTGAGGAGGGTTTTGAAAGACTAAAAACATACTTTCAGCAAGCTCATGTACAGTTAAAGAAATGCGGTTGCTAACAGAGTCATCAGAATTTAGTCAGAGCGTACAAACTCCTCCTCTCTTAGTCATTCCTAGAAAACAAATCAGAACCACAGTCTGCTGCAGCTCCCCAGGCCTAACAACCAAATCCCTCCTCAAAAACAGGAAGGAGAAAGCTTCTCTTGGAAACAGGCTTTTTTGTAGGCATTATGACTGAAATACTAATGCCAGTGGAGAGCACCATGGTGAGCACGCAAGACACGAGACCAGCAGACCTTTCCCCAGGACAGGTGAGAGCAGAACCTCTTCACCTGAAGAGCCCCCGCTGCTGAGTTATTACAAGGACTGAGTGGAGTATTCCAGCAAGATGGATCCCGTCCCAAAGCTCTGCATGTAAAAACACACACTTTGAATCTCACGGGAGCCAAAGCTGCCTGCCGGGAACATTAGGAAGAACTCACTCAGCCAGTGGGTGTTCTGTGCTCACGTGGGGAAGCTCCCTTTTGATCTCTGGGCATGGTCTTACAGACTGTTCTCTGCAGAAACCCAACCTCCAGGTGACAGAAGCACAGCAAGGCCCACGTCCAGGAAAAGAAAGGTATCCACTTTCAAACAAAGAAGAAGCAGCTGCAGAAACCGGAAAGTCCCTAAGACAAAAACCAACACTATTATCAAGCAGCAGAGCCCTCCAGTGCAGACTGCTGAAATAAACCTGGTCTCAGCCATTCAGGTTGCATTCAGGCTGGAGTCTGTTTTAGGCATTAGTACAGGCACCATCCAAACAGACCTGCCAAATGTGGTGAAACAGAAAGATCTAAACTTGTTAAGGAATGGCACTATTAACATCTATTCCTTCTCTCAGCTAAATGAATCACTGATACTTTATTTTATATAGTTTCTATCAGCCTTTCCACCACCACCCAATGAACACACTGAAGAAGAGAGAGTAGGAATCCATAGTTCATTTCCCACTGCTCTCTCCAGAGAAAAGCCCACACATCTGAGTAACTATTTCCAAATGATGTCTGGAAAGAAAAAAGAAAAATATTTTCAGGGACTCTGCTTTAAAGCCACTTTCTACTAAGATGGCTAAACAGAATTTAGGACCACTATTTTTACCATCCAAGTTTGAAGATTTTGTCTTTATGCTACATCTTCCTTTCTTACTGTTTCTACCTGTCTTGTTTCGCAGCTTCAAATTTCACACCTACACCCTTCTTTCCTCTCACTCTCTTTGTCTCTCTAAAAAACCCCTGTCATCCATGACTTTTTCATATATCGTTCCTTTCACCCTCACCAAGTCCTGGATGCTTTATTTTATCTTCCCTCTCTTTCAGAAGTTTCTCTTTTCTATTCATTTCTATCCCCCCCAGATACATTTCATGGCAGTCACACTGGACTTCTGCTCTTTCCCTGTCCATGCTCCTCCCTGGCTACATCCATTTCACTCTTTCTCCATTGTTAGCAGCATTAAATATGATCCTTCTCACTTCCCCCTATCATTTTCTTTCAGTCTTCTCTCCA
Organism: Edolisoma coerulescens; assembly: GCA_013397115.1. NCBI lineage: Eukaryota > Metazoa > Chordata > Aves > Passeriformes > Campephagidae > Edolisoma > Edolisoma coerulescens. Next base: position 1,009,119 of record VWZW01002309.1, read on the forward strand.
TCTTCAGCCTTGTCCTTTGATTTCACCGGAAGGCATTATTTTATTTTCACTGTATTCCATGTAAGTCTTTAGCAATTCACCTGAGCCCTTGGGTGAAGAGTCCCTTGTCTCCCTTCTGTCTTCATTCCTCCTTCAGCTCAGCCTATACCAAGGCTTTCAGCCTTGCACTGATTTTCATCAGCCATATTCTTGAATCTCTAATGCTGTGTTACTCCCTTTTAAACAACAATCATATACCTTGCACCCTCATATTTGAGGTCATCTTCTCCCTCAAGCCTTGCCAGTCAATCTTTCCACTATTTCCAGATGATCAGTAATTCTCAGTATTTGTCTCCCTTCTCTTTTTCCCACATTTCTTCTCTCCTTTCTCTTTTAATCCCAAGGATTGTTGTTAATTTTCTACCTCCTTCACTTCACCCCTTTTCCCCAATGCAAGCTTTTTCTATCTATCTATATTTCTTCCCGTTTCCTGGTTAAGTAATTCTCCATTCTCCAGTTGGGGAACATCTGTCATCTCAAGTAGGATTTTAGCTCCCCTGAATCATCCTCCCTTTTACGCTGCTCCTGCATCTCCTTCACTCTCCACATCAGGATCTCACCGATGTCTTCTACATGAAGACACATGCTTTCCATCACTTCCCTTCCTGTAACTCCTTTCCTTCTTCCAGAATTTCTCTTTTCCAACTCCTCCGTTTGCCTCAGTTCTTCCATCCTGAGCAAACTGTTGTTCACTCCTCCCTCAGTTCTCACGCTTCCACCAAAAACATTCTTTTTCTGATCCCCTTTTCTCACCAGCTACAAACTTCTCTGCTCCTCATTCCCATCTCCAAGCTCATTACATTTACCTCTTCTCCAGTTTCATTAAAGAACCTCCGTAAACTAGGTTTCTCCCCTTGGACACAAGCTTTTACCTTTGACTGTTACATATTTTGAACTGAACTAAAGTTGAAAAATAATAATCCATCACTGAAACCTTGTCCTCCTTAAGTTTCCATGGTTTGTCTTTTTTTTGTTGTTGTTTTCCCTCTGTGCATCTATCCATTACCACTTCATGTCACCTGGCGTTCTTTCCAGACCCACCTCCAGCATTTATGACAATGTGACCCTATGATGATTTAGTTATTATTTTGAATATTCATCTCTTCATTGCAGATCTGACTGTTTTTATTCAAAGGAAAGCCTCAGAAAATTTGGCTCAGATTTGTTCTCCGGGAACATGACCCCAAGAACGATGTGTTTTTCAGTTGCATCTTCTTTGCAGTCACCATGACAAATCATATCTAGCCTGCCACTTTATCTGCACTTTCCACCTCCATCTTTTTTTTCATAGCCAAATTATGCTGAAATCCTAACAAGACATTTTTTCTAACATTTCTAGTAGAAGGCTTTTTGCACTTATATGCATACTTAAAACTCATCTAAATTTCCATTCTGCCACACATTTATTGCTGCAACATCTCTTTCCTTACCCTTGCCACGGACTACCTTAATAATTTTTCATCACTATGGGAGATGGCAAGTCCTAAATCTTCCTCTCCTACAACCCTCTCTTTGCTCCCTCCATCTTTACAGCACCAGGATATACTGTCTTCATGTTGAAGTCCATTTACAATTTATCCTCTCTATATCATCTCACAAGCTCTCACATCCACCCTACCCAGGATGATAGGTATTACCTGCTTGTTAAAAATTCAGGAATGCACATCCATGTTATTGCCTGTGTGCTCCTATGTGTTCTTGCAGAGTTTCTCATAAACATCAGCAAAGCCACTTCAGTATTTTCCTCAAAAATCTCTGTTTGAGGTTCACCTCTGCCATGATGCTACAAATTTGGATACATCTAGCCAACTGTCTATCATGTGTGTGAACTATTTCATCCTTTCCCAATGCTCTCTCATTATTATCTCTTGAATTATGGGGGGGGGNATTTTGTGTTTGTATGAAACCTGATCCACCTAAATATGAATTCTGTCCAAGAGTAAGACTCTTTTTAAGAAAAATTGTGATGATAATACATGTTACAATAAGTAAAAATTTTAACATCTCAACTGCATTGATATGGTTGTCCAACACCTCTTTCTCTGCTATATTTAAATTCAGATTTTAGACCACAGTCTTTTGTATGTCAGGCTACAAAAACATATGCACATCTTTTCCCTTACTAAAAATACATTTAAAGAAAGTTATATTTTTGATTTAATTGAAGATTACATTTAGTGGGACATCAGCTTAGGTGCAGTATTTCATATATTACATAAAGTTTTTGGATTCTGGATGCAGACACTAAATGTAGAAACATGGACTCTCCACGAGGCTTGGCTTAGTGAGACAATTAACACATTCTATTTCTTATAGAAGGAAGGGTGATTCTTCTTTTATATAGGAACATTGTCTCTTAAAAATTAGGTCAAAAGAGCCCCCAAATGAGGGATACTGCTGGTATGGTTGAAAACAACAGTAACTACATAGTTTAAATGCAACCCAGAGAGAAAGGAGTGAGAAGAGAAGTCAGACAGGGAAGGAAAGTATAGTATTTAAATGTAATGAAAGGGAGATGCTTTGGGAAACTGTTTATGTAAAGCTACAAATGTTCTGAAAATGGGACTGATTTTAAGAAAATAATCACTACAAAAATATGTGAGCTATCCTGTCTAAACTGTTATCATTGCTAGGGACACCAGAGCTCCGTGGGGGAAAAAAAAGGTGGAAAACAATGTGATGTGTAAGTCTGTAATGATATACGTCAGTACCATTGTTCTGAGATGAGGGTGAGGACTGCAGCATTGAAGGGTCTAGACAACCAGGAATTGCCCTCAAGAGCTTTACACAGAGACTACTGCAGCAGAAAGCCACCCTGAAATCATGTCATCTTACCCCTGCCTTGTTCCAACCAAATGCTGACATAAAACTGTGAATTATGCTCAAGGATGAAATACGTCATGGGCAAAGCTACCCATGTGCACACTGAAGGTGCCTATTACACACAGTAAGAGATATTAGGATGAATGAAATCCATTAACCACAACTGGTCATTATTATTGAAATAAAGATGTACAGCTCTTGAAATGTCAGATTGTCTAAATTACTGTAGCCTGGTAAAAATATTTTTTAACTTTATTCTGTCTACTATTTTCTTGTCATAGAGAAATAATAAAAACACACTGACTTTAGATTTACAAAAGAACAGCAAAAGTGTTTTTACTTTGCTGAAAGTCAATTTACTTTATTGTATTGGAAAATACAATGCAAATGATCGCTTCCACACATAGGTCATTGTCCTCAGGTATTAGCACTCTCATAAGTACAATTAATTACAGTAAAAAGTGTACTGAGTTCAGAATATCTAAAATTAAATGCCAACAACTCAGTTATTCATCCTTGCTTCTGCAAGTCAAAACAGTCACATTCTGATCTTGCAGGTTATAATTAGGCTGAGTCCTGCCTCTGTAAAAGCAGAATGTGTATCTTGCGATCTACCCACGTATGTTTAGGAAGCCAGCAGAAAGGGCAGTGCTAATGCATAGGGGGAGAATACAGCAGGTGGTTAAGCAGCACAGAAAACCTATTTTTAAACTAAGAGGCAGAGAGTAGGTAAGCTCTAGATCACTGGTACTTTTCATAGCCTAAACAAGTCTTGTTAAAGAAGACAGTAAGACTATTTCTTAAAGACCAAGTACTATTTCTTTTGTTACTTTCCTGCTCTTGGAAGGACTTCATCTGGCTTAGAATTGCTGGGCAGAACTGCTTGCATTTCTGTCATGGGGATGTGCAGAAAACCCTCATCCCTACTGGCACACTCACTGCACCCCTACCAGGCAAATCTTGTGCAGTGAACCACTTGCCATTTTGGTTGCATCGCCCACCAAATGAAGGAAGAAAGAAGTGGTTTGTAGTCCTTGCATAGAAATGATTGCAAAGGAAGCAATAAAACCATAGCTCTTTGATCATGAGCCTCATCTTCAAAATGAAATTATCAAGAGCAATACTTGCAAATTACACATTTTAAAATATACATTTTAGGAAAAGTTTTGTAAAAGGATGTCAGTGCAGACTATGCCACCTGAGAATTGTGACTATTGCATGTATTAAAAGTGCAACACTGTATAGGAAATTCACTATAAAATTATTTTAAAATTACTGATTGCGCAACTGAGAGCTTGGTTCCCAGGAAAGCAACAGCCAGTTTGTAGAGAATAATAATAAAACCAGCATCACTCCCTTTTGTTACACTGTTTTCTCTTAAGACCTTAGGAAAGAAACAATATCTATTGACTATTTCATGGTTTTTCTTTCTTCTGTATGTAATGAAATGTCATTGCAAGAAAGAAGAAATGAATATTCTGCTACTATCCATGTGCCAATTTCTGCACTTTTCAGCTAAGAAAAACTCCCATTCATTTTTGCCCTTTTAAAAGCTCTCCTAATGCCATGATAGTATCTTGCCCTATTTATATACATTCAAACCTCACTAAACTAATGCTCGTTACTCAATGTCCTCTTGTCATCCACTTCCACTTACGTTTACATCAAACTTATTCCTACTTGGCTCTTAGTGTCAGTGAAAATACAGATGCAGTGGGTAAGCAGGTCTCTTCTTCCAGGCTGCATGACACTGGGTGGCCACCAAACCAGGAGCGCCCAGCCCATGTGCTGACTCACAGGCACTCCAGAGAAGTAGGACACGTGTAGGACTTGGCACTTCTCGCCATCTCCAGCAGAACAGATCAGACTGCTCTAGTCTGCACGGGAGGGCCAGCCTGACACTGAGCCAGCTACTTTGTGGGACCAAAAAGGGAAGTCAAGACAATCTGGTTGCTGCCTTCAGGTGTTTGTCTATGGCCTTGATCACTCCACAATCCCCTTAGGAGTCCCTGGAGAAAACACTTAGGTGGCCCTTGGGAAACTTGGGTGTTTCCCCTTTTTTTTAACAGGAAGTTTATCTAAAAAAAGGTATGTTGATATGAATGAGACCTGCTGCTTATTTGTATTCAGAGTCATATATGCTTGCTTCACCTGGTAAATCATATTTTTTTTCCTGTATTTTGTTTTAGTGACTTCGTGGAATGTAGTCTAGCTTCCCAAAACAAAATCTCTATAATAGATGTGAGTGTCAGTAAAAAAGGGTTTGGCCTCCACATTCACGCCTGATTTGAAGGGTTCACATTAGAAAATTCCATCTTTATAGTTGAGTTAAATTAGCCCTAAACTTTTGAAGACAGAAAACAAAGATCTGTTGTATTCTAACATTTCTGTTACAACCACAAGATGAAGGCAAAAAATACGATGATGAATATAGAAGTAACCTAGAAGACAAGTGAGCTATGATGTTTGATTTCAGACATGTAAAATTATGGGCTGCTGTCTGTAGTCAAGCTCCTCAAGATTAAAGTTTATAAGAAAGTGTTTTATCCTATCTATCAAATAACATATTTCTCTCACACACCTTCCAAAAGAAGACAGCTCTCAGTAAAAGGAGTAACTACGTCATGTTAGTGCACGAAACTAGTTGCCTGTGAGAAGCACTGTAAGAAATGGAAATTTATTTTCTGTACATTGTAAGAAAAAATCTCTCAGCTCTGATTTTGCTACCACAGTCATTCTCTATATGCTTTCTTACAAAAACTCTCTGTGTGCTACATTTTTTAAAATCTGGCCTCATATTAAAATGACAAGATACACTGATAGAAAAAAAAAGTTTTAATTGCTAACATATGTTATTGGAAGTTCATTCAGTTATTTTTAAGCATTAAAGCACTATGCAGCCATTTATCTTAATTTTAAACTTGCAGCACCACTGCCTTCTATTCTGGAATCTGTTGCAGGTGTAGGGAGATTAATAAGGACCACAAAAGCCATTGACAATATCTGAAAGCAACACTGGTAGCACACTTTTTACTTCAGTTCAAGTTATCCTTGCAGCTGTGGATGATGTGATGTACTCCTGACACAAGAATATGGGATGATCCATACACGAACTGGGAGTTCTGGCAGACTTTTAAGCATCAAAGTTTAAGTATCGGTTCACCGCCAGCTGTGAACCAGGAATCAGGTCCTTCAGATGTTACACTAGAAACCCCCGGGTCTCTCCTTCTGAACTACAAAGCTCCAAACCTTCAACTACACTGGCAAGCACCAAGGTCTAACAGACCTGGAGAGTGCAACTGTTGGTGCTGAGGGCCTGATCTTCAAGCTGTACTCACCTCAAGGATTCCTGGCGTTTGACTAGTTCAGTTTGAGTCCCTCCCACTGCTCATTTGTGGCTCGAATGCATTAGAGTTTAGCTTCATACAAAAGGGATCTATTTCATGCACTCCGACACCACTCCACGCTCTGAATTACAGCACTGTTAGCAGAGATGATGACAGCATTTACTTCAAAAGTGCATCCCTGATCCAAACTAAAACACTTCAGTGCCCCAAGGCTCATGAAGCAGTCTGTGTGGAACAACAAATGAAAATGAGATGCCTGATTTTTATGCACTGCAATGCTTTAAATTCTGCTATCTGTCTGTGCAGATTTTTCTAGGGTACATATCCTTAAAGAAGAAATATACTTTTGGTAGCAATACTCAACTATTGCTGAGTTCTGCGGCATGTTATGTCCGTTGGGCTTCATAACATTTTTCTAATTTAAATAACCATTGAAGCATACCAAGAAAATGGGAGTTGAGTTCAAGCATCCATAACTTGCAGAGCTACATTTTGCCGTGATGCATCTGATATTCGATGTCTGCTGGAAAGTGGCTTTTAGTTTAAAACTGTTATTCTGTGTGAGCAAAGCTACAAGGTGAAAGCCTTACAGGCGCCAGCAACAGAATTTGAAAGCCCAGATTATGGTTTTGTAAAAAAAGGATGGAGAAAAGCTTATGGGCTGGAGGCATTTTCACCGTGTCAGGAGCTGATCCGGAAAAAAATAAAAATATACTGATTTTTAACATCCCCGCTCCCCTACTCTCCACCCGCTCTCCTTCTCTCCACCCATCCAGCAAAAGCAACAGCAGCTCCTCCGGCGCTTCTCCCGCCTCCCCGCCCCGCACTCGGGTGACTAACGGCTCTGCGTGCCGGGGGCGGGGACCAGTTTCCATGCCAAAAAAAGAAAAAAGAAATTAAAATAATTAAAAAAAGGAAGCCCATCCGTTTCGCGGAATCCCCCGCACGAGAAGCCCCCTGCCCCCCTCCCTGTGAGCGAGGGACACATCCCTCACAGCCATGCCCTGCCGCCCGGGGCGCGTCCCCTGCCCCTCCACCTGCGGAGGTGTCTCCCTGTCCCCCATGACCAGATCTGCTCCCGGGACCGCCCGGCACCACCCCCGGGGCCNGAGCTCGCCCCGTGCCCTCCGCCGCCCTCACCTGTCACCGCTCGGCTGCCGGGCTCTTGCCGCTGCTGCGGCGAGGCAGCTCTGTGCCTCGTCCCCTTCCCTCAGCTCCCTGTCCGTCCCCGCTCCTCCTCGGCCAGCCGCGCTTCCCCCGCTGCCGCTGGCGGCCGCCTGCCGCCCTCCTCCCATCTCGCCCGGCCCGGTCGGTGTCTGCGCTCCGCTCCGCTCCCAGCCCAGGTGCGCCCGAGGGGCCGCGAAGGGCCCGGGGGGGAGGCTGCGGTGCCCGGCGGGGTCTGGCGGGGCGCGGGGTCCGCGG
>VWZW01002309.1:1017343-1149520 GCA_013397115.1 Edolisoma coerulescens
CGGTCCCGCCTGTGGTGCCCCGGGGCGGGGGGAGCGGCTGCCCGTGGGATTCCGCCCGTGGGATTCCGCCCGTGTGCCTTGTCTTGCGCGAGCTCTCCCTGCTTCCTCCCTAATACCTTCTTCCGTCGCACTGGAAGGGCTTAGGGCTTTTTCTAAAAAAGATGCTCCTTAGATTATTGTGATTTGGGGGAGGCAGTGTTTCTCTGTTGGGTGGGTTTGGGTTTTTCTTGTGTGGTTTTGGTGGGGGTTTTTTTGTTTTTTTGGGTTTTTTTGGTTTTTTGTTTTTTTCTTTTTAAATCAGTCGCCCTGTTGCTGGGCTTGTGCATTGTCGGTGCCAGTTGTTAGAAAACGTACTAGTTGTTCCAAGGTAGGCAGGTGGTGATGGAGTGCACCAGAGGGGACAACACCCAGGAGAGAAGGCTGTTCTTCACCTCGAGCCGCTAGGAAGATGAGGGATGCCGGGATTCCCGGTGCTGGGCTATTCGTTGCTTCTGCTCTCAGCTTTCATCTTTTATATTGGTGGGAGAGCAGGGAAAACTCGGTTGCTGTCCTTGGAGCATATGGAAGAGAAAAGGATTTTTTTCAAGCAGGGTTTTGTGTGTCTGCAGCAATGCCTCTTCTAGGGCTGGAAGAGCAAGAAGCTGAGCTCCTATTCCGTTCTCTTTATGGATGTGAGGGCTCTGCACGCTGTTGCTGAACTACTCCAGCCTTGCTCGCAGAGATCCTCCTCCTGTCTGCATCGTGCACTGCCGACCATGGCTGCGGCAGGTAGCTGTGTGAGGCAGCACCAGCCTGCAGCTGCCATAGTGAAATTAGTAATGATCGTGCATATTCCTGGGTGCTGTGCCTTGGGCCAGGGAAGCTATTACCTGGCTTGTACTCAGTAGTCTTGTCAAGATGGTAACACATTAGTCTTGGTCACATCTGGAAGAATCATTTATTACAAATCCATGTTTATCTAGCAAAGCTTTGAAAGGTCTCAAATAGGCTGTAAGAGAACGTACAACAGAGGAGGGCTGGGAAAATCCATTGGCACACTGATAAACGCAGATCACGAGTGGCTCTGCAGTATTGCAGGAGAGAAGTTTAAAATTGTCCTCTTAGTTTCTTTTGTTGTCCTCATGCCTCCCTGCTGTTTTTCAGAGAGGTGTTGAGCACCACCAGCTTCCAGTGTAATGAGTGATCAAGTTGTATGTGGCCAGCTAATACTGGCTTCTTGGTCAGTATAATCTACAAGTCCCAATTTATTTTACTATCTATGTGTACACTTAACTATTTGTTTCCCAAATGTGGTGTAAGTGTGTCAAAATTTAGCATTTCAGATAGTCCTTTGGGTTTGCCTAAAACAGCATGATCATTAATATTGTTCTTATCTTAGTGGGTCCTTTTAACAGCAAAGAGATCTGCAGCTGGGGGAAAAAAAGCAAGCTTTTATAAAATATATTTGTGTGTAGTAGAAGCACGAAGTGCCATTTTTAATAGGTGGATTGAATAAGAAAAGTATTGGCCTTTTCTATTGTACAGACTTAAATACTACCTCTAGTTGTGTGGGTGTTTAAAATTTCTCTCATTTTGCTCATTTGGCAATAGGAAGGAAAATCTCCCCCTTTGTACTTCTGGCAAGATGTTCTTCAAGGAGAAATGCTTGCCTCAAGAAGCCTGCGCACTGAATAACTCTCAGGAATATGGCCTTTTTTATCAGTATTTACCTAAAACTGTAGTATTTAGGCAATTACATCAGAGTTGTGTCAAAATCTCGGTTGCCTTGATTTAGCTCCTTAGATTTTTCTAGCATGCAGAAGAACTGGATGCCACATTATAATTGGTGAAAGACCACATTTTATAGGAGTGTGGAAAAATCTAAAGCTGTAGAAACCAAATGTTGCAAGGAGAAAATGCTATGCCATATCTTAGAACTAGATCTTCTAGAGTTAATTTTAGTCCATGTTAGACCTGCAGTTGAAAGCAGTTATCTTTAAAAATACACATGTAAAAGATATTTTCGTTATGCTTGTTTTTTAACTTTAACTTAATGTTGACAGTTTTAATGAGTCTGATATGCAATCCATGGTTGGTTTATGTTGAAGTTTTTTTAACATTTTAGATTGGAATTTTATGGAAGCTGAAACTAGATATTGTTTTGATTCCTTTCATCTGACTTTAAAATGAGAGTTACAATAAACCTGTTGATGTTGTAGCTGATGTGCCCTGGCTTAGTTTTCAAAACTTGGTGTTGAAACAAAGAAATTGCAGATCCTTTTTAATGTTCTCATAGATCCTATCAGTTTAGCTTGATAATGATGGGGGAAAAAATAGACTTGGAGATTTTAGTACTGAAATGCATACTGTAGCTCTATGTTCCTAACAAAACCCTTGAGATTATACATGTCATAAGCCTTCTTTACCAGTGAAGCAGTTACAGGGAAGTGTAAAAAACTGTATGATCAGTATAGAAAGAGCCTCTTTACAAAATAGAGGTTTGGGGTGGTTTGGTGGAAACTCTTATTGGAGCACTGATCTAATTAACATCATGTTCCAGTATTTAAAGGGTGGCTACAAAGATGATGGAGACTCCCTTTTGCAAGGAGTCCCATGGAAAAGAGGAGAGATGATGGGTACCAGTTATTCCTGGGGATAGTCCAATGGGACGTGATAGGAAAATTTTTCACGATGAGAGCAATCAGCTAAAGGAATAATCTTTCGAGGAAACTGGTGGATTCCCCAACACTGGATACTTGTAAGACTCAGCTGGACAGGCTCCTGGGCCATCTTGTCTAGATTTGTGCTTTTTCCAGGAAAAGTTGGGCCGGATGATCTTTGAGGTCCCTTCCAACCTGGTAATTCTGTGAACTGTCGTCCCAGGGTGGCCTGACACTAGCAGTGGCTCTTTCTGTTGTATGGAGCAGGACCGTGTGAGTGGGAGGAGAGCTAAGACTGGAAGTACAAGGTAGAATAACAGAATAATTTCTGTAAGCAGAAGGCACCCTCTCTATATATATTGAAAAGTCAGTTCAGTGCTGCTATGAAAATAACTATTTATAATACTGACTATATATGGAAACTCTTGAAAACTGTTCACATTTAAGCATTGGCCTTCACTCTCTCTCAAACATATAACAGCAGTAGAAATCTGTATAGAAAAAACCTAACCAACAGTTTTCCTAGGTACTATTTAAGTTCTGACTAGGATATGCATTCTTATTTATGAAATTTTTTTATGGTTATATGCTTATTGTCTGCGAAGCATGAACATGGGTCATGAAACAGTAATGAGAAAGAACTACCCTGGAAATGCATTTTCGTGGAGGATAAATGAAGTCATTGTGAACTATGTGCTCATCACGTGAAAGGAACAATGATGCCTTATATTTGTCATAATTTCTATTTGAGAATTTTAAAAAATTTTAGCATTACCCATGAGCTAAACCTATAAACTCTAGATTATTATCTTGATTTTTACTTCAGAACAGCATCATTCTCATGTTATTTCTAACATGAGAATGATGAGTGTTTGTAATATAATGAATAATAGAATTTATTTTGTGGTTCCAAATTCTGTATTTTAACTATGATACTTCAGTATCTAGATTGAGATTTGTTTGTGAATGGTTATACCAGCTTTCTGCATCAGAAGCAGTAAGAATTAATTTTATAATATGAATTAAACATTAAAACAATACAAAAATAAACTGAGGAAATCACTGTTACAACATCAGCCCTGTTGCTGAGTCTATGCAGTTTCATAACATTAAATGTGGATGAAGGAAAAATGTTACAGTTCTGAATGTTCACAAGACTAATGTATTCAGCTTTTAAAAATAGTTTTTAAAATTTAGAACATTATAATATATTTCTTTGTCACTGTGTTAATTAAGGTATTTTAACATGGCAGAAATAGTTGTGTTAAATATCTTGATTAAGTCACAATGAAAGAACAAAATAAATATAAAAGGTGCTACATGTCTTAAACTCTGTTGCTATAGAAATATTGCATATATTATTTCCTCCCTTCTCTGAAGCAACCCTGAGAATTCCATTGGAAATAGGTTAGCTTTCAGAGAACTTCCATGCCTGTTTCCTTTAGGCAAAGTAACTTTCAGAAATGAATGTATGGGCTCTCAATTTAGTTGTGTTCCTGTTCTCACTCACGTGAAGTTTCAGATGTAAGTTACGTTTAGCTGATGTAGAGTAAAAATAATCTGTTGCTGTGTTTTAAAATGAGGAAAATGCATATGGATTAGTTATAGTTATTATATGATGGCTTTCTGTGATACTGAAGTGTTAGATCCCCAGAAGCTTTTAATTCTAGCTTTAGTGTAATTAGATTTATTTTTCTAACATTACTTCAGCAGAGATGTTTGTGTGTTCCAGCTTGGCTTCAAATTTGAATTCCTAATACAACCTTTTAGTGTTGGAATTGCCTACCAGTATCTTGAAATTCAATCCTTTAGTGATTTATTTTTAATGATAGGATAATTTAACACTGACACTTACTTGGGAAAAAGAATATAATCTTGATGTGGTTGGCATTTACAAGAAATACTTGCCTGGCAATATTTAAAAAAAAAAAAGGGGGGGGAGAAAAAACCTGAATTGTGAATCAATTTTTAACTGAATCTTCAGTATGCCAGCCACACAGAGCTCTATTATTTTGGTAAATTGTATCACTGTCTCTTTTAATCCATTCTTACAGATGTCTATAGTAGTACAGATGTTCATGGTAACGCACTGCTGTATTCAGCTGAAGGGAGGGGAGGATGTAGCTGAAGGAAGGGAAGGATTTGGCTGCAAGGTTCAGTACAATAAAATATTTATTCAACTATTAAGGATAAAAAACCAGTTCTTGGAGCTTGAATATGAAACCAAAACTTTTTTAACTCCTTTCTCCTCTTCATAGTTAGGTGTCAGTGTTTAAAAGTCATCTTGTATTGTAGGAACTGTACATTTCTTAGTGAATTTGGAGAAACAGTTTACACTTAATATGATTTCTTTGTAGAACTATGGCTGACTTCATAATCAAATTCATAGAAGTTGTGATCCTGAAATGGATTTTTTTTAAGTGCCTACTAAATTGATAGTTCTCTGGGATAGCTGTCTGGTATAGAAACACCCGTTTTTCCAGTGTGTTTGGTTTACTTTGAGTTAGTGCTTACCAAGTGAGCAACTCCTCAGCTGTAAAGTCCCACTTACATGTGAAGTAAGTGAATGTGCATGGAGTGCTTTTCAGTCTCATCACTTCCTGACTTTGAGAGGGTAGATCCTTCTGTTTGGCCTGCATGTGATATTCTGGGTGATATTTTAACTTCTTAAACCAATCTGATTTCATGGCTACAAAGTACCTGCCAGCTTTTTAAGCTTTGTACTAGCAAGTGGGACTTAGTACTTCTATGTATTTATCTTTAAAGCACAGAATCTTTTGAATTAAACTTGATAGCATAGTAAATTTGTGTTTATAACCTTTCTACTAGTTGCTGCATTTCCTAATCTTAAGAAGGCCATATTTATTTTTTGTGTATTTTTCATGTAATTCACTTCTCACAAGCTCCCTGTGTTTGCCTCAGCGCACATCAGCCCTTTGGTGGTGTTGGTAGAGCAGAAAGTCCAGTGTGCCCTGAGTGTTGGGGGCTCTTGATGCTTCGTGGTGTGTGCTGTTCTTCTCTCCTCTCCCTTTTCATCTGGACGCATTTCTAGGTGATGGTGAGGAGGATGGTGTTCTGGTGGGAGACCTGTAGTAGATCAACTTCAAAAGTCTGCTGGAAGGATTTGGGTATTACCCTCTGCTGGCTCTTACCAGGCACACGGAGATTTGTTGTATCTTGCATGTTGCAGCACATCGTGTTAATTGCAGGTTTGTCAGAGGCATTTTCAATGAATAAGTGTAGTGTAGTTTGGTCATTCCATTTCTTTCAAGATGGTGAGAGTGGTTTTTTTGTTTGCTTTGTTGTTGGCCTTGGTTGGCTTTGTGGGTTGTTTGTTTTTGCAGGCTGCATTTTTGGCTGTTACCTGAAATATTAATAGCAAAACCGAGGCGCATGGAAGGTGGGGGGCATGTTGTAGTCAGCTGTTTGTAAAGCTCTTCTTGTCAGACCTATTACACTTGTTCTAAATTCCTGTTAACCTGCTGTGTTCAATAAAACTTTCCAGTAGCTAAAAACAAATTGCAGGAAAAGTTTCCTTTTCTGTTTTTTATTTTGAATACTTGGCAGCATTTTGTTTATTCCCCAGAGTCACTTAAACCCTCTCTACAAATATTTGTGCACATGTAATAAGTTCAACATGTGTTTGACTTCAGTTGCATTGCTTATAAAGGAGTATGCAGGATGAAGGCCCATCTCACTTTGTGACCCCTTTCAGAGGTGAAGAAATGTTAAAGCTGTCAAAACATATAGCATCTTGTGTAGTATATGAAGCTGGTTTTGACACATTTTAATTGATATTTCAAGTTGATGTTGTTCAAAATAGATGGTAGGCATACTGGAAGCTCTTGAGTGTTTTCTGTGTTGTGTAAATATAAATGTAATTATGATGAGCAGGAAATCGACGTAGGTTTGTAATACATTGACAGGTTTGCTTTTGATGTCATATACCATTTGAGATGAAAAAGGGTTTATTGTGCTTATGGGTTATTTATATATAGGATTATTCATCCAAAAGTTAAAGCTGTTTGTTAGTCAAAAGTAGGCAACTGTCATAGCAGTAACAGTAGCTGTTACTAATTTTCAGTTGTGAACCTCAGAACGTACGCTACTTTTAATTATGAACTTTTTTATTGCAGGATGGGTGTTTATTGAGATGAGGTTGAATCTATTAATACATATAGAATACTTCCTCTACAACTTTCTACTGCTGTTTTTACTAGGATTGCGTAGGGTATTTTGAAGTGATAATTAACATCAGTGATGGAAAAGGGCCCTCAGGATGTTTTCTAGGTAGACCTTCTGCTCAAAAGCAGTATTTTCCTAAAAGTATGTTTATTCCCAAAATGTCAGTGGGAAGAAATTGTGTAAAATTAAATTATTCTTCTTTTTCTGGAGAACACACACACTTCCCTGCTCAGCTCATTTTAATGACACTATTGCATTATTTTCTTTTGAGCGCTTGAAAAGAGAATTCTAACTAAAATGAAGCAAATGTCTTTGGTGCAAGCAGATGGGGGATTTTTTTTCTCTCCTTTTGGCCCTGATCTCCCTCTTATTTTTGTTTCTACTCTTGATCTACGACATCCACAATGTTTCCATCAGGTTGTTTGCTTAACCTCTGCAAAAATGCTTCCACTCTTCCTTGCCTTGCGTGTCGGACACGGATGGAGTATTCCCAAATCCACCACTCCGGACATGTACATGTAGTACACTGTTATCTACCTACATCTGTAAGCTTTTTCAAAAAACCCAAAGAAACCCCCAAGTCCCCTCACCTTAACTAATCCTTTTATGAAAACACCTACAATGAATCTGTGCTTGCTTCAGAAGTTTCATGCTTTAAAAACTTGAGTCTACCTTATGGACCTCTTCACACTTTCCTGATCCATCTGTTCATCTAGCACAGCTTCTTCTCTATCCCTTCACACAGTCTTAGGCTGTTGAGATGCAAGACGCCTTTGCAGATCCTTTAATTGGTAGTAGTCTTTATTTTTACTTCTCTACTTCTTTTCGTATTTCTTGAAAAACAAAACAGACCCCCCCCCTCAAAAAGCAAAAAAAAGAAAAAAAAAAAGGACAACCTGAAAAAAAACCCACCCGAAAAGCTCGTGCTTTCTTTCTCCTTTCCGTGCTGGCATTATTATTACAAAGGATGTTTCAAATTACATGCCATTATAATGTTTTTATGCAACCATTCTTTTTCTCCTTAACTGTGAAATCTTGTTTGGGGACAGCTTGTGTTTAAAGGCAGTTATTTATGGAGCGCTGTGGCTGTACATCGTGATGTACAGTCAGTAGTGTGTCGATCTGGTAAGGCTACAGACTAAAGCTACCACTTTATGCAGTATAGCCTATTATAAAACAGAAAAACTTGAAGTGGGGAGTGGCTAGTGCTGATGAAATGCTTTGTGGAACAGGTGGGACTTCAAAGTTTTATTTTAGTTTGAGGGAAGGTTGCTTATGCAATTGTTCCATCTGTCCATCCATCTGTCCATTAGCCTGTCCTCCCACCCTGCCAGTAACTTCTGAACTGCTTGCCCAATTCCTGGTCGACTTTGGCAGAGGGGCAGTGTTCTGCAGCCCTGTTGCATGCATAGACAGGTCTGACAGAAACAGGCAGATGGTTAGAGAAGAGATTGGGCAAGAAATGGGGAACCCCAGTCTGTGTGTCTGCAGCTGGCCTGTAGTAATAACCAGCGTGGCATTTGCTGCCTTTTGCTAGGCCAGCGTGCATAGGGCAGGTCAGCTGGGAAGTGGGAGAGTCATGAAGCTGCTGCAGTAGATTATTGCATGTGCCTGATGGGAGGGAAGTCACAGGAGCAATAATTTGGGGATGTTAGTCTAGGTGGGAAGCAAGGGTGTTCTCATGGGTGGTCATGGGACCAAGAGTTACTGTGGGAGGGAGACCTGTTTGATGGTCTAACTTAGGTTTTTAAAGAATTTCCTGTCTTTAAGGGAACTGGGGAAAGAGCTGCTTGGCTTAGACTTGTCATCAAGAGCAAGGAGGAATAGTTGGCATAGAAAACATCATCTGATGTACGTGGGTAAGAGGTTGTGCATGTCCTATAAAGTCAGGGATAGAAATACGAACTTGATGAAGGAAGAAGACTGTCAGCCAGCCAGGAGGAACTTCAAACATAGAACTTCATATATAGAAATGAGGGGGATTAGAGAGAAAAGAGGTGCTGTAGCACAGCAAATCAAATTGAAATAATTCAAATATTTTTTGAAAAAATTGGAGGGCTGAAATGGTTTTTTTCAGCTTAGGATTTAAAGAAATCTGTAGCTCCACCACAACAAATGTGTTGCTTGACTCACTTTAAAAACTGTACTACTGGTATAAATAAAAACAGATTTCAGTATGAAGGTGACAGTGTGGGGTGCCCACAATAATAGTAACAAAACAGTATTTTCAGAAGGTGAACTGTGATTCTGCTTTTCCCAAGCAAATAGCTATTCCTGTCATTTGGAGATCATTAAATCTGCTTCAGTAAATTCTATACACATTGACGTTTTAGTTGCCTAAAGCTCTGTGAGTGAACAACATATCTAAAAAAAAAAAAAAAGGCATGGCCTTCCATCTATTAACCTAGTTGTTTTTCAGTTGCTTCTGCTGACTCAATAATATTATGTGATGTAACTCACAGAAGAAAAATCCATGCATATTTGTAATTAATGTATTTGAAACTTAAGATTGTTTTAACTATAAGTTTGGATGCTTGGAGATGTTTGGTTTTTTTCCTTCTGGGATAAATCACATTTGTTTATATAAATCACCATAAAATACAGTGATTAAAATTGTATTGCAAATAATATGTTTGGGTGGGAGGAGATAGGATGATACTTGTATTAAGGTCAAAGTCTGCTCGCCTTTGGTCATACAAACTACTGAATAGCCTTGGGAGGCTTGGAGGCCTATCCTGTATTTTTCCATACCAGTAAAATGGGTGACCTTTTGTTTGACTGTTCCAGTTATAGTCACTTAAAATAACATTTGAGCTATTGTTGGCTATTTCACTGAGAATGGAAGGCTTGTTATCTTGCTGCTCTTCAAAAAAATTAACCAAGAGCAGGTATGCTGTCCTTAAAGAATTAGTCTACACAAAGCTCCAATGCTAGTGAGAAGAGATTATTTATTTTTTCAATAATTGAACAAACAGTTTTACACTAGTAAATTTACTTTCCCACTTTAAAATGAATGGGTAATTTTTAAAAAACCTAGTTCTTACACTTTTTTAATAGCTCAGGTTTTAAAAGAATTTATTAATAATAGTTGTAACTTTCACTTTGTGAATATAAAACTATTTTGGAATTTTTCTTGTTCACTTTCTGATATTTTGATGATGATTTTTTTTTTAAAATCTCTTTGTAGCTTGGGAAGTACAGAAATAGTTACATGTCAGTTCCCACCAAATTGCCAAGTCACATGCACTTTTAGCATCTGAAACCATTCAGACCCCCCAAATTTGGGGAATGACTTTTAGTATTGAATATTCAGGGATGATGGTGTAGGGCACGCAAGTAATGTAATGACTGCATGAACGTGATGCATGAAAATAAGAATGTGTTTTTCTACTGTTGAATCTCAAAGGTAAAGGCTGTATGATGGGACCTCCAGCCTAATTTGTGCTTCTGGAAGTTGCTGTACAGATGAATGACCTGACCACTTCCACTTTCTACAACCTGTTGTGAATGTAACGAATACTTAAAAAGGAAAATAAGCTGTGTTTCCTACCCTTAAAGCTGGTTTTGCATACAATGCTGAAAATGAAATAGTGAAAGCTTGGTTACAGTAGTGAAATGGAAGCAGGGATGAAAGCGAGACTGATCTGTTGAGCATGTCTACAGATTTTTCATCTACTGTGGAGCCCTGACAATGAGAGAGCCATGTGTTAGGTAGTCTGGGCCATGTGATCAGGAAGGGTCTGGTACAAGGCTGAGGTGAGAAGTTGCCCTATGGATAAAGTTCCCACTGGCCTGGAGTGTTCCTGCTTGAGGTGGAACACCAGGTGAGCTGCCCTGCCCAAGTATGGCATTATACTGTGGATAGCAGTCCTCGTGCTGTGTTGCTAATATTTGAGAGGATGTGTTGTGCTAAAGATATAAATTGGGGAGCTTCAGATTCAGTTTGATGTTTGAAGTGTGGGATTTGACAGCTCTGTATGTAGCATATATATTTGTGTAATGTTAATTTACATTTTTTTTTTTTAATAATTTCATGGCTCATTCATATGTCTTGGGATGAAAAGCTAGTCCACCTGTGAAGCTGAAATAACTGGATCTAATTTCAGGTGCAATGACAGATAAAGATTAAAATGGACCTCTAGGATCAATTACGTTTGTGAGATGCATGGTAAATTTTTTCTTAACTTCCTTTTCCTTCTCTAATACTTTGCCATTTTATTGAGGAACTGCAGGACAGATTAAATTACATATGGCTGACTGTGGTGGTGAAGTTCTGTGCTGTAAATCAGAAATAATTTTGGACGCGATGTGAATTGCTTCATGTCTGCAAATGCCTCGTAGCTACATAGAAAAAATATTTGGCATGCTACCACAGCAGAAGTGGCATCATAGTATGCTTTAACCTCAAGTTTGAATCTGGAAGGAAAATAATGAAAGCTGAGATTGTTTTCAACATTCGATAACCTGTTTTTTGTCTAGTTACATGTTGCAAGCAAAAATACAAGGATATTACTGCAGTGTAGTGTGTGCTCACGTTTGGATTCTGTAGGGCCACTGGTAGAACAGTAAATGATACTGAGCACCTAAGTATCTGTAAGCTAGATAACATCCTGTGATGTGTGCTTTAAGGTTGACTTTATGAGTACAAAAATGTACAAAATACACCGTTAATGATGTACAGTTTTATTATAAATCAGCCTATTATATTGTTTGTTATAAAAATCAGATTATTTTAAATTACAGAACGCCTTAATGGAATATTTAAGTGACAAATAATACCATGCTAAGAGCTTATTTTCTCCTGATTGGTTTTGGTTTTTTGTTTGTTTGTTTGCTTGGTTTTTGTTGTTGTTGTTTTTTTAAATATGCCTCCAAAATACATGAGCTGAAGAGAAATTGTCCAAAAGGTATATGGATTACTGGAACACGAAGGAGTGTTTTTAAATAGTGTTCAAGAAAGTCATCTGGAATATGTACATACTGGGTTTTTTTCCTAATTACTCCTTCAACTTGATAAGTCTTTTTCCATTTTCTCTGATTAAATGAAGACAAGTAGACATTCTATTTTGAATACTGTTCCTTAATAATACAGAATGAAGTAATGTATGTTGTGTTTATCACTTTTATTATAACTCAAGTTGCTTTCTAATAATTCCATCTGAGGAAAATAATACTGCCATTTAAATAAAAGCAAAACCAAAACCAAAGAAAGAGGAGAAACAGCTCAAACTAATCTAAAAAAAAAAAGATGAAAGCAGGAGTTGATCAATTGCGCTGCAGTACCTAAGAGAAATGTAATGCTTCTGAAGGAGAAACATACAAAATAAGTTTCCAAATTGATTTCAAGTTAAGATGTCAGTTGTGGGGGGACAGAAAACTCTGCATGTGCCAGTGCTAGCTATTTATGGTACAGCTGTGACTAGAGTGCTAAAAAAAGGTGGAATGTAAGTCAAGATAGCAACTGGACTGAATTCCAGGTGAGTAAATTCTAGGATGCAGCCTTTGACTAAGGCTTACTTTAGTTCATTACTATGCACCTAAAATACTGTGAACCCAGCATATCTGAATTAAAATCTAAACACTGTTAAACATACACCCTTATGACCCTTCCCTTTCACAACAGAAGAATTAGATGAAAACAGGATTTTGTCCTTTGGTAGTCCTTTAGATTTAGTTAAAGTGTTGGGTAATTAAGAGTTATTTACCTGCATTTTTTATGTGATGAAAGCTGTATATTTTCTATCAGCACTTTTGAGAGTCTGTGTTTCCAAACTAGTAGTCTGAGCTTTTTAAGTTTAAAATTCTGCTAAAATTGTAGGATATAATAAACTGCCCCAGTGTCTTCAAGGAGTATAGGTAATAAAGCATTGTGTACCATGGTATAAATGACTGACCGATTGTTCCAAGTTTTTAAGTGCAGTAAATAAAATATATTAAATTTGGAAAGAGTGGGAAAAAAAAAAATCTGTGCTGAGCAGATATAAGGAGTTGTGCTGAGCATGACCTGAAAATATGAGTTCCATGAACAGGCCTGTTTAATTGCCTTGTTTTGCATGTCTTCCTTTAAGAGATTCGTGAAACAAGGTGGAGAAATACAAACTGGAGGAGCAAACCTTGAGAAAACAGAAATCTGTAGGATGCTTATGCTTCTTGTTATAAACTGTGAACATTCTGGGCTGTATCTGAAATTGCTGTGTGGTTTTCACCTTTGTTGCTTGGCTCTGATCAGGATGGCACCTCTATTCTTTTATTCCCCACTATTCATATGCTGTTGCTTTTACAATTTCAAGATTAAAAAGTGGTCAGTATTTTCTTTGGCACTTATTTGTAATGATTCTTTTAGTTAAACAGTGTAATAATCAAGTAGCCCTTTTGCAAAATAAACAACATAATTCTCCCCAGTTATCTGGTAATACTATAAACTATCCCTGTATTGTAATTATTTCTTGCAGTGGAGGGACAACTTAATGGAATCAGAGCTGAAGGATGTGAACAGCGGTAGTTTTCATCTATTCTACTTGTACCAGAAGGTAGAGGTTAAGTGGAAATGAGTTTTGCCGGTGCATATACTTGAGGAGACATTTTAGATAGATTTTGCAGCTTTGTCAGTGACATGAGGTGGGATGTTCTGAGCACACCTCAGTGTCCCTGCTCCTGTCTCTGTACACAGGAAGTTGTTTGGATCTCCTTGGTTTTCTCCTTTTTGATAGTGGAGTTCTTGGTTCAACATTTAAGATTACTGAATAGAAACCAAACCTAAAAAGTCTCCCTAGACTGTAGACTGCTTTTAAGATAGAATACTGAGGTATGCTGAGCTCTTTTATTCAGTGAAAATCGTCATTTCTCCCTAAAGTTTCAGTAATGTCCTTCACTGTTTTTTCCATTTGTATTAAAGAAATGAAAGCTATTCAACTGCATAATGCATTTGTTCTTCTAACTGGGACACAAAACCCCACTATTATTTCAATAATGTTTTTCTCTTGAAGACTAAAGGCCTGGTAGTAATTAAGTCATAATTACATAAATTTTACATTTCTAGCTTTGCAGTTCAGTTGTACTTTTGTAAAAATAAAGAAAATAAAAAGCAAAGCAATAATTGACGAATGAGGTGATAGGATGTGGAAGCACCAAGAGGGGAAGCATTGAAGCATTGCTTGTGAGATTGGAGGAGGAGGGGGAAGTGTGTTGCTGTAGTACATCTATAAACGCATTTTACAAATACTGTAATTCAGAAACAGCAGGCTAACTTGCTTTTTCTACAGTGGGAAGTACACCTTCAATGAGATCTGCTCTTCCACTCTGTTTTACAGATAGCTTAATCTCTGTAGTTCTTGGGTTTTCCAGTGTGGGTTATTCTGTTTGATAGGCTTCTACAGTTCTGAAATTTTTGGGGGGAACTTCTGCAAATGTTGCAGCAGATTAGAGAGAGGAAGGAAAAAAAATTGTGGTTAGGAAAAAATCCTGGTGAAATATCAACACTTTGTGGTTTTTTTACCATTTAAGAACTTCATGTTTAGATGCCAGTTGTGTGCTGTGTCAAATAGAAGTAAAGTCTGTCTGCGCTTCATTTACGTTCATTTTTACTAGCAGAAAAAAAAGTGTAAATGCAATTCAGTCCATTCCTGTTTCTCTGAAGTTTCAAGTCCTGTGTCACCCTGAAGTGAAGCCTACCTTTTTTTTTCTTTTTCCTTAAACAGCATTACATTCTTATAAATCGTCCACTTGTATTATATAGAAATACTGTGCATATGGTTTATAAATGTCAGATGATCTTAAGTCTTTAGTGTGCTACATGGGGTTTTAATCTTTCTCGTTTTTTCTTATTCTGCCTTCTTTTATTCCTCAAATAGGGTTTTGAAGCTCTTCAGTTGAAGTATTAAGAAAACATCTTTTGAAAATTATGGTAAACTATGTCTTACCAATTGAACAAAAGAAAAAAAGGACTGAAACTAATCAGCTAATTGTCTTTTATTCCAGCTGATGTTTTAACAGTTACCTTTCGATATTGGCAATACACAGTCATATTTTGAAGAAAAAAAACCCTCTAGCCTTGGTATTTTTGTTGAAAGATGTTTCTATGATAGCTTATCCGTAATGGTGACAGTAATAAAATGAAATGCTGAACTAGAACTATTCCCCAAAGTCTTATTTCCCGTCAAATATCGTAGAAAACATAGAATGATACAAGATGTCTATCCCAAATTAACTAAAGAAGCTGATGCTCAATTTCTTCTTTCAGATGAGACAATAATGCATTGATCAGGTACTCTGAAAGAAGGGAACATGCAAGAAATCATTAATCTCTAGAAGATTGATACCTATATGTAAAATTGACACTATTTGCTAGGCTCTGCTAGTGGGTAGGAGGTGTAGGAAGTCCTACTTTGTTAGTCATCTTCTACATATGGAAGCTCTACTGTTATTCTGCTGCTCTTCCCGCTGGCTTACGTCTTAATATATGGTGGAATTAACGAGACTGGCATCAGTAGGTTTTAAAGCTTATTGATTTTTATAAAGGTGTATGTCATAAGTGGAAATCATACACATATGAACTCCTGCTTTCTATTACTTGCCTGAGAATAAAAATTCACTGTTACTGCCTATAGGGTTTATTTTACAGCATAAGATCATGTGACATTGTCTTTATTATTAGTCTTTTATCTATGTTATCTACAACTGGGTCTGTATAATACTTGTTCACACTGCATATTTATGGCAGATACAAAATGTAGTAAAGAAAATGCATTATTTAGGATCAGTTCTTTTTAAAAGGCATTTTATTTGGTAGTGACTGTAGGATTTTGTTGTTAATCATGTTTGTGTGCTAATCAATGGAAATAAATTGAAGGAGATCAGAAAATACTGAGAGTAGTAGCTCCATATTGTTCAATGCTTTTGTATCAGTTAAAGAAATGCTTTTAAACCAGAAATAAGTCTCTTCTCCCTCTCAGGAAGACTTCCATATTAAAACAATTTAATTGTAACCCTTAATGAGTGTTGAGATGAATGAATCAAGTAATCTGCACTTCTTAAACTACTGAAAACACCCTATTCAATTTCCATTCTAATTCAACTTAAACTGATAAAATTACACTTAATAACTATTAGATCAGTTTTAGAGTAGTGTATTTCAAAAGACTAATGTCAAAAGGTAGCAGGTTTTTTTCGATGTTACAAATCTGAAAAAAAAAGAAAAACTCAAATTAATTAATTAAAGGCATAAGCAGATAATGGATGTTCTATTTCTGCTAGTAAACTTAAATGAGAATTTCACAGTATTAATCTGTTGATTTTTGAAGCAATTGGGAGGAAGAGAGGGAATTATTAGAATCATAAAATGTCCTGAGTTGGAAGGGACCCACAAGAATCCTAGAGTCCAGCTCCTGGCCCTGCATAGGACACCTCCAAAATCCCACCATGTGCCTGAGAGCAGTGTCCACATGCTTCTTGAACTCTGTCAGACTTGGTGCTGTGATCACCTCCTTGGGGAGCCTGTTCCAGTGCCCAACCACCCTCTGGGTGAAGAATCTTTTCCTGACATCTAAATCTCCCTGACACAGGGTTGCAGAACCTGGCACTTGCCTGTGTTAGACTTCATAGGGTTGGTGGTTGCCCAGCCCTTTTATTTGCGCAGATCTCTCTGCAGGGCCTCTCTGCCTTCAGGAAGTCAACAGCTCCTCCCAATTTTGTATGATGGGCAAACTCACTTTGCATACCTTGAATATAAGTGCAGTAAGTGGGCTATTTTCCCTTCTCTCCCTGCCCTCTTCAGCTCCCACAGTTCAAATTTGTCATTATAGCTGGATTGCTACACTTAAACAGCACTCTGGTAAAGTGAGAATAATCACTCCTGACTAGGTGAAGTCATAAGAACACAGATAAGTTGTGACTACAGCTATAACTTAATAATTTTTGAAATTTCTGGGTTCCTGTGTTCTTTCAGACAGGTACCACTTAGCAGTGTTTTCAATATTCAGTGAATGCAGTCTGAGGACGTGGTAGAATGGAATGCTTTAGTTGTTCTGCGCTTCATGTGAGGTATTGTGGGTGAAAAATCCTTTAGCCCTTTATTAGTTTCTCTGGCATCCTAACCTTTTCTGTTGACATGTACCCACTTTAGGTTCTTCAAATAAGGTATATGCTTTGTGGCCTTTCAGTAATGAATGTGACATTTTTAGAAAAAAAATGACTTTGAACATATGGCTGATTTATTACTCAGTCATTTTCAATTAACTGTTGTGACTTTTGGTTAGCTAAGGCAGTTTCCTTTTAGCTTGTTCTGTTCTGTAGACCTCTATTCTTTTTACTGTAAGGTAAGGCTAATAGATTTTAAGACCTTGAGTAACTACTGTAATGAACTATCTTAGTCTGCCACAAATCAGTATATGATCCATCCAGAATTTTGTGTGTAAGGGTGATAACCTCAAGTTTGAGCTAAACTAGGTTTTACTTGCGAATCTATATTTGGTAGATTATTTTTGTATTAAATTACCCTTCTTGTTACAACTGTCTTATTGTCAATATGGCATGAAATTATGCTCCTTTTAGTTTCTGGGGTGTTTTGTTAAATAAGCATTGTTTTGTCAAAATGTACAGAACAGGGCTGTACTGAAATCTAGATCTGAGAAAGTGATTATCTCACTCGAACACAGTGAGAACAACAGTATGTTTGGGGATTGTTTCTGTATAGGGAGAGTCTTTGGGAGAATATTTAGGGTTGTCCTTTCCTGCTTCTAACATTCTTACGCTATACCTGTTATTACCTCCTGGCTATTGACAGAAACCGAATGCTGGTATTGGTAGACTTGTGGTCAATAAAGTGGAACTGTTTTACTGTTCTTAAAAGATTGGATCTTAGTAAAACTCCATTTTTTAGGCAGATGACCATACTACATATAGACTCCTACTATGTCAGCAGACCCACAAATATTTGAAATACCTATGGTCTACAGGTCTTACTAGTGTTAATGATTTACTTTTGGTTTAAAGAAATCAACTTTGGGAGCATCTGAAGATATGTAGCCTCCACCCCTTCTTTTAAAGAAACAGATCCCAGGTTAATGAAAAATGCATAATACTTTTTTTGAAAACACTGCCTGTATTCTTTCTCAACAGGGCAGGATTTTTAGGAGAAGAATTTGGTAACGTAGATGTGTTGATACCTACTCTGATTCCATATTGGACAGGTACTTTCTTAGTGTCACATATTAGTGTTTTTACTTTCTTCATTTAGAATCTGAATTGGTATCTGTGAGAAGACTTTTTGTCTTGTGTAAAGCACAAGGTGAATCTCGAGGGAAGTAGAAGAACCAGTACTATGAGCAAATAGAGGAGAAAGAGTAAGGTATCTTTCCCTGCTCTTTAATTGGAAAGTGGGCAATAAATAGGCTTTTTTTTTTTTTTTAATTAAGAGAATTGGAAGTACTAATCTTAGCCTTTGCTTAGGCTGTGAGTCTTATGCCTGGCTGTTCACGGTGTGAATTACTGGGTTTATGACAGTTTTGTTTTAAATGGGAAGATTTGGATGTTTGTTCTCATCTCTCCCGAAGGTTTGAATGATTGCGTGTAATAGCAAGTTACTTTCCATTTTCTAATGGTGAAGAGTGTATTTGCCTTAAAAAGAATCCTCAAGGAATTCTAGATAAGGAATTCCCTAACTGAAGTTGTTTAGCTCTTAAATGAGTTTTTTGCATACTGCATTTATAACATGGACTAAAGCAATGTATTTTGGACAGATTCGTGAACAGCGGGCAGATGATCATGTGAAGAGGTTTTACTGGCACCTCTACCTGCTCCTGCACGATTTTGTATTGGGACCATGGTGCACTAAAATAATTTCTTGGACACCATCCTGTCTATCAGCATTTAGCAGATGCCATAAGTAGATCACATTTTTTGAACACAGTGGGGGAATTTGAGGCTCCTGAAAACCTCAGGAACTCTGAGAAAGAACATTTTTGAAATTCATTATGATGAATTAAATCATCATGATGGAAGAACCTTAAGCAGGTCAGAGGCAATTGTTTCAATGCCAGTACTCAAACTATATACCTGGGAAAAGGACTGCAAATATTATCTCTTTCCCCTGATTTATATTGTTTTATTTGATGTAATATTAAATTATAATATTAAAGTTATAATAGGCACATGATACCTACAAACGGACATGCTTGGACTAGGGCTTTTTCCTTCCCAAGTGCCTGTCTGTGAGGAAAAGCTGTTGAGCAGTTCTTTGATATATGGATGTAATTAGGTAGCCTTTGAATTGTACCTTGTCAGTCTAATTGTAAGAGGTAAGTAGTGCAGGCATCAGTTTTGAAACAGAGTTTAAAAACTTACAATTAATTTTCTTAGGGCTGTGTTTTGTACTGTGCCAGGGCTGGCTGTCCCTGTATGCTGAAATAGGGGAGGGATATTAGAAGGGACCTTGTAAGTGAAGAGTTTTCCCTGGAGTCTCATCTTACCCAGTATGGTGAGTAGGAGAGAGAATAGAAGCCAGTCTTTCTTCCTTGATTATAGGAGACCATCCTTTCTAATTTGAGCAACTATTGCTTAGTATACTTGTATACTCCAGAGAAATCATGAGTATGCCTAGAGTTAAGCAAGCAACGAAAAGGCTAAAACCTGTTGTTCTTGTGGGAATGGAAATATATAGTCTGGTCCTTTTCGGTAACTTCTCACTGAAACCTTTTCTCTTCTTTGGTGTTCTAAGTGGTAAACTTTTCCCCATCTGTTCTGCATCTCCACAGCAAATTAGGACTAAAATCCTGAGAACCTGAGTCAAACATTTTTATGTTTGGTTCAATGTGTGATCATTTTCCTGCTTGTAGGTCTGAGGTTTTGTTGCATTATACCACTGTATTCTCCTATTTACACTCCACAGTGTTCTGTCTTGGCTTTTTAGACTTGACAGCGGTTTTTTGTAACACCAAGTAGAGGATAAGCAGATAATAAATCATTTGCTGTATAAATGAAGTCACAAAATGAAGAGTAATCCACTGGTGAGGCAAACACAGGTAACCTAGAATGTCTTCAAGAGTAATTTCAGCCTGTATGCAACTTCTTCAAGGGGAATTAAAGTTCATCTTTTATCTCTGTTTCATTTTATTGTCCTGAAGGAAGATGGCACAGCTCATATTGCTTTTTCCAGTAAAGAATGCTAGCCTGGGAAAATAATTTCATTCCTAGGGCCTCTGATTGGGATTTTAAGTGAATAACCTCTTGCTTTAGTATTGTTAGTGTTTTGGTGATGGGTCATTGAAACTATTTCAAAACAAAAGTTGCAATTGCTGATCTATTCCTTAAATTCTCAGAGATTTCTGTATTTGTTTGCTAAAGTAGCTGCTACATGACATAACATATTGGTTAATTTAATGTAGGAAGTGTGGGGAATATAGAAGCAAAGTTATATATTTTTTCTTTTTTTTTTTTAATAGAAAGCTATAAAGACATCTGAAAATTCAGGAAACACTTCACATTGCATTGAAAGAGGGAACACACAAATCACATTTTGAAAAATAGGCATCTGAGCCAAGATTAGCAATACAAAGTTTAAGAACTGTCTTAATTTAGGCACACCTGAAGGGACTATGGATGGATAACATAATGTTTAGAAAACTGCTAGCTGCCCTGAAGTGTGGGCAGGAGCGAAGGAATATCTCAGGACTGAAGAGGATTGTGGCAAATTAAAATGTAAGCATTAAACAAGGACACCATAGAACAAGCAAGGGATAATAAAATTTTACACTCTTCTCTTGAATTTGGGAAATTACTTCCTGTTGTTGTGTAATACCCTCAGACATGTCACGTACTATAGTTTGAGATGACTCCAAAGGTGTCAAAGAATCACAGAGTACCTGAGGCTGGAAGGCACCTCTCGAAAGCCAAACCCCCCTCTCCAGCAGGGCCATATTGAGCGGGTTGCCCAAGGACCATGTTCCAATCATGTTTTGAATCTCTGACACAGAGACTCTGCAGACTGTGGGAGCAGCCTGCTCCAGTTCAGAGCCCTCCTCGCTGCCACAGACCTTCCTTTGTGTCAGTTCATGCCCACTTCTGCTTGTCCTTTCAGGGACACCTCTAAGAAGAATCTGGCTTTATCTTCTTCACGCCCTTCTGTCAGACACCTAAACATTGAGAAGATCCCCATCTGGTCACCTGTCTGAAGTCCTTGGCACCCTCGTGTAGGGTATTGGAAAGTGGCAATATCTGTTGACTCGTGAAACCACCCTGAATACTCGAGCATTCCTGGAGCTGCTGTTGCACCATCTCAAGCTGAGGGCTTGTGTAGTTGCAATTCATACTGCCTCTTAGGTTTTTGATTCAAAACTTTGACTATTTTGATTCTTAGAGCAATCTTTAAAAAATAATAAATAAATAAAATCTCATTATTGTGTTTTGGACCTTTACTAAGTAAAGGTATTTTTAGAAGTGAAGGTTCAAGGTATTTAGTCTTGTATATGAATACTTCACAAAATCCCATAACTCTCTTCAAATGACCTTGAAAAGTTATCTGCATCTATACATCACTGAACTGGTTGCTATACTTCATTTGGTTTTCAAATCTGAAGGAAAAGAAAATTTCTGTTCTACAACTTGCAAGGAACCCTGCTAATTTTGCTTGGATTCTGTAAGTGCTTTGGATAACTGAGGAGAATGTTGAGCATTTTTTTTCTCCCTCAGCCTTCAGTGAGGTTCACAGATGTTACTTGTGCAGTTACAAACGATGTTGCTCAGCAGTTCCTAATCTGATCAAACACACTACCGTATCCTTTTCAGTCTCATGAATGCATTGTTCAGCCTGCAGTTGGTTAATTATTTCTTAAGCAGTTCTCTCTAATTCACTGGTAATCTTCTGCTTATGTTCCATTTCCGTGGATTAATCTTCTGAATTAACAAAATGAAAAGAAGAGCATCAGAATCTTTTTGATTTGATCATGATGATGAAAGAGAATGAGAGTCCATAACAGCACACTCTTCATGCTGGTTTTTCATCTCAGACATGTGAGTTGCTAAAGATTCTAGTCATGAACAGGCCATGTTATTTTTTGTGAGATTGCCATGGTGATCAGGTGGGTTGTGAAGCACACTGAAGAAATAAATACCTTTTCCCAATTTATGAGCTTGGAAGAAAAGGGGAATTTGGGAACTCCCATTAATCTGAAGCTGTCAGGATTTTTCATGTCTTGCCAGTACCATTCTACTGTTGGTAAAACTTCAAGGAGAGGGAGCACAGTAGCCCCAGTGTTATTCCGACAGTGGGAAATTGGCTAACTCTTGGTTGCTCCTATTTGAGCTTATAGAGTGTCCTTAGTTTGCAGGTGCTGGTGGAGCTTGTCCAAGTAACTAGGAAACCTCTGTAGCCTTCTGCAAGTGTCTTGCCTTTTGTCACAGGACTTTACAGCCACTGCTGGAATTGTGGGGTTTCTAAATGATCATTTTTTTAGTGGTTGACCTTCTTGACCATTTCTCCTGTACCTCCGAAGTGCACACAGACCAAGTAGCACGAAGGGAACATGAGAAAAATTCTTCATACTCAGTTGGACATTTTATGATCTCCTCCTATTGCTATAGCAATTGGTCCAAGAACTCTTATGCTGTTACTGAAATTTGCTTGTAATTACTGAGGCTGACATGCAAGGCATAATGTCTGTTTCTACAAACTCCAGTGTATTTAAGGTGATCACTATTGATGTGGGGTAGTACAGTGTTCTGGTTGTCAGTTGTTGCTGTTGGTACAGAAAGAAGTAATTCATAGTATTCTGACTGCAGCATTGGTTTAGTCTGTTTAGATGTTCATTTATTCATGCAATACTCTGCTGTTTAATCCCCAAAGTAGAGTTTAAAGATACATGGAACTGGCTCATATGGATTTAATAGAGTAAAAATACTTACTATATATAGAAGCAATGAACTAGACTTAAGAGAGGCTGTGCTAGAGTTGCTGCAGGGAATAATATTATATCTGTCATAAAGTTCATTGTTACTGCTCTGTGTAGACAAGCTCAGCACGTGTGGTAGAAACATAAGACTTTTAACTTTGGTTTGCTTTCTTAAAATGAATGCCATCCAAGTTAACAAGGCCTTAATGTGTTCCCTGTGAATTTTGTAATTTGACCTGTAGAATTAGTAAGTACGGTACTGAAGTCATTGAGGTGATTATTATTGTATGCTGGGTTTTAAAGGTGTACATCGTGCCAGAGAGGGACAATTTGTAGTTATTTTGAAGAAGATAGGTGATTATCTGGATCCCTCCGTTTTATTTTTTTTTCAGGATAGAGCTGTGTAGAGGAAAATATGAGTGTTGAAGAATCTTCTATAAAAACTAAGAGCTGGATGGAATGCAGCTGTAGTGCCAGTTTCCTTGTGTGTTCTGATGCAAACTGATTTGCCTATTAAGTTGTAGTGGCCCAAGGAGATAGGAACCAAGAGAGATACCAGTGCAGTACAGATTGAGATACAAATATAACTCAGGATTTTGCTGAAATCTGGATTAATGAAAAACAGTATTGCCAGTATTTAACTGGTGTAGATGATCAAATATCTTTTGCTTTTTTCCAAGGCTTACATTTCAAGTTTAAATTTAACTAAGCTGCTAAACAGGTTCCATGATCTATATTTAAACAATATTTAACAGCTGAAGATGCTGGTCCCAAATACCATTCTTTAAATGCTTGTGTGGCATTTCCCTCTTCACAGGAACACAAAGGTAGTTCCAAAATTGAATCTGATAACTTTAAATTACATAATTACAAGCAGAATTTCTGAATTTCATTAGGAAAATATGTCGTCACAATTAAGTATTTCTTTTTTTTTCTTCATTTGCTGTAAGGATACTCTTACGTGATCCCTACTGATCATGCTGATACAGTGAGTGATGCGAAACCTTAAGAGAAATAAGTATCGTGGATGAACACTGAATCACATTCTCTTGGCAGATACAAAAATCCAATTATCAGTATTAATCTGCAGTGTTAATCCATGAAGCAGAATTGGTTAGTGCTTTTCAGGGTCATGAAAGGCAACACAGCATCACCCAGAAGTGAGTTTTGAAGGCTCTGGTGGGAGAATATGCTGAATCTCTACTTAGTAGAAAACAATATTAAGTGTTTCTTCTCGAGCTGTAGTTTTATTTTTCTTGTGACAGAAGAAAAATCCATTAATGTAAAACGTTTTAGAAAGCCCAAGAATCTGTGATAAAAGTGGCTATAAGAGGCTAGGGTTTGTGGGGGCTTATCCCAATACCAATTTCACTAATGAAACTTCTGCTCCCTTCAGGTAATCCTGAAAATGGCCTACTAAGTAAGCAACTGGCAGTCTTCAAGTTAAATTGCATTCACATCTGTTCTAAGTCTGTATCAGTTTGCTGATCTAAGTTTTGTGGTAAAGAAATGACAACCATGCAATACCTAATTAAGGAAGCTGGAAGGAAGTGGTTCCCCCACCCCATATGTAGGATTTGAAACACTTTCCTTGGGTAATTGCCTGTCATTTGTAGCTTATTATCTTTCCCTCTTTTTTTCTGTTGTTGGGCTTTTGTTTGGTTACAGTTCTCCTTTATTTCAGTCTTTCCTGTTTCACTAGAAGCAACTCATCTGTTCTTGATTGCAGATCTCTCTTCTTTATTAAATCTAGAAAAAGTCTAGTATATCCATGATATTGCATGAACTGATCTTTTGATTTAATCTGCTTTCTTTTATTTCACTAAGTGAAACTTCTGAAGAGGCAGTATTTTGCAGGAAAATAATGCTTGGGTAACTGAAATGGGTTTCTTGATATGGCCTTAGCCTTATGGACAGACAACAGTTTAAGGAATTTACAAAAAAAACCACCAACCCCAAACCCCACAAACAACAAAAATCCAAACAAAAAGCCTAGATCCTGGTTCATTGCTTGTGCAAAGGTATGGGGTTTTTTAGTTTTTTGTTTTTTCAAGACCACTGCCTGCAATCCTTAGGCTCATTTTAAATATTTTTTAAAAATTATTTTAAAGATCAAGGCATATACATTTTAAGCAGTCTTTTGTTTATCTTGCAGTGCCAGTTTTATTTGTTTCTGAAAGGAAGAGTGACACCAGTTCCACACTATATATATTATACTGCATCCATCCCTTTCTGTTTGTCTCAGATCTCTGCTCTAAATGGAATGAAGCCTTCATGAATATCATGGTTGTCAGCTTGAAATTTGTAAACTTGAGAGCTGAATACTGTAACAGTACTCATATTCTGTGATATATATATATATAGATAGATCTGGAGATAAAAAGTGAGATCTATTGGTTTCGAATAGATGTTGAGATATATATGGAAGTTTCTAAGCTCATTTTAAAAAGTGATGTATATTTAACAAAGACACAAAAAAGAATAAATTGAAACATTTGGTCTTGCTAGCTCTTTGAAAGTTTCTGTGTTTGTTGGGTTGGGTTTTTTTTAGTCCACAGGTCTGGAACTCTCTATAATTAGGGTTTCCAAAGCTTCCCCTTTACATCCTACTTTTAAATTGCTTATAACTTTTGCCAAATGCATCTGGGCTATTTTTTTTTTCTTCCCTTCATCCTCCCTATACTGGATGACTGCCTTAGCCTGATTATTTTATGGATTTTCATGTGGTTTGGTTCTGACTCTTACTTAATTCAAGCCAAAACAGTTAATTGTTGAGAAAGAAGCTACTTCAGAAGTAAAAAAACCAAAGTTTTCTTTTAAAGTGCTGTTAGAATATCTAATAAGGGATGGAAGAGTCACCTTTGCATGGTTATGCTCAAGATTTCACAAATAATGGTAAGAACTTGTACAGCTTTCATACACTTAAAAAAATAGAAAAAAGTCCTGTTTGAATGTGCTTATTGCTGTTTGGAATTTAGAAGTTACCAGGATCCAAAGATGAAAAGCCTGAGGACAGGAGGAAATTGATTTAACTTTATATAGTGACTGGGCTTAAGATATAGGATAATGTGTGGGAAGGGGAAGAAGATACAGTATTTGAGGACAAGGTAAAGATCAATTATTTAGAAGGGGATATGAGAGACCAAAGCTGTGAGCAAAGGGAGTCTGCTGTAATGCCAGGTTTTTGAAAGGGTGTCTCTGCTTCTTCCTCTGCTCTGAGGCTTGGTGGCAAGGTATGTCTCTTATTCCTTTCTAGGGAT
Organism: Edolisoma coerulescens; assembly: GCA_013397115.1. Classification (NCBI taxonomy): domain Eukaryota; kingdom Metazoa; phylum Chordata; class Aves; order Passeriformes; family Campephagidae; genus Edolisoma; species Edolisoma coerulescens. The sequence goes on from VWZW01002309.1 coordinate 1,043,309, forward strand.
CTGATCGCAGAAACTCTGAGTGGTTGAGGTTGGAAGGGGATTCTTCAGGTGATAAAGTCCAACTCCCCTGCTCCAGCAAGGACACCTAGAGTCAGTTGCTCAGATCCATGTCCAGGTGACTTCTGGGTATCCTCAAGGGTGGACACTCTGCATCCTCTGTGGAGAAACCTGTGCTAGGGATCGGTTGCCCTCACAGTGAGAAAATGTTTCCTGGTGTTCAGCGGGAGCCTCCTGTTTTTCAATTTGAGGCCATTGCCTCTGGGTAATTCTTCTGCTGGGCACTACTGACAAACTTCTTGTGAAAGCTGATATTTCAGTGGGAGCAATGTTTGAATGACAGTGATAGGTCTGGGGCAGTCAGGCAGACTGGCTTTTGAACTATCTGCAGGCATCATGCAGAATGAGTTAATCTGCTCGTCCAGTCTGTACACACTGCCTGGAGAACCTACATAAAGGTATGAATGTGTCCACATAGGCAAATTTTTAAAAATACTCCTGTGTTGAAATAGAATAAAAGAGAAAAAAATTAGGGTGCCTGAGTCTTCTTAATTTGTGGTCTGTATTTGCTGATATGATTTCAAAAATCATATGATTGCATACTCACAATAAACAGGAGTTAAAAAAATGAAATATGGAATAACTGATTATTAAATGAGCATTATACATTGTGCAGAGTGAACAAAATCATAAAGAAAACAGTATTTGCAGTGTTTGACAGGAAATGAAAGTTGTGTGCTTTCTCATAGGCTCTGACTGTCTTCATCGCTGTGGGATACAAGCACTTGGTACAGCTCTGATTTTGTGTTCTGCTTGGAAAGGTGCGTGACTTGAGTGCATATAATGTTTAAAATACCTGTTAGTGTTTACTATCTTATTTTAGGTAGTTTAGTTTTTAGCATTTCATTTTGTGCTTCAGCTTTTTGCTCTTCTTGAAACTGGTTGTGGCCATGAGTGTTGTACATACTTGGAAAATCCTGCTTAAGCTATCAAGATGGGAACCCAGAGCAGAATGACAGAAGAGTCTTTCCATGCTGTACAGACTTTTTTGGTAGCATATGGTTTTATGGGGTTTCAGTGTATTTCCACTTGGAAATAATGACATTTATTGACTTGTTTGTCATGTGCTAGAACTTCTTGAACTTAATTCCAGAAACTTCCTGGCCATGCACCTGGCTTATTTGTACTGACTTCCTTTGTTTATTAGAGGGTATAGTTAATTAGTTGGAGAATAGAGTTAATTTAATTTTTCTTAGATGATTTTCAGGAAATTTGGCTGCACCTTAATAACTTTGTATTGGATTTTTTTGTCTGGTTGGTTAATTTTTTTTTTTTTTTAATCTGAATGGATGGGGGTCCCAATACAGGTCTTTCATATGGTTAAATTAAGAAAAGATAATTGTCTACTTTTTTGGATGCTGTAGGGTTTTTAAGAAAACAAAATGTTATATTGATTTTCTCAGGATGATTCATAATGCTTCAGTGTATTTATATCATCCTACAAGTCTTAAATATTGAACTTAACATAGGAATATTCTACCTCAAGTATTAGAAGAATATTATCCTTTACACTAGGAAGGGAGAGATGGATAATAATGACATTGTAGACATGTGTTCTTGTATATTTTTGTGGGGATGCTGATCAATTGTTATACTTTCTTTTTGCTTGTTCCAGTTCCCTCATCACTGTAACTTAATGATCTATATTTAGTATCTGTAGGCATTGAATTAAACAGTACAGGGTAATGATATACCCAGATTTAAGTCCGTGACATGACAAACACATTTGCAGCTGTTAAAAAACCTAAGTGCATTTACTGCTGTTTAAAAGACCTTCTGTCTTTCTCAATCTTTGTTCAAGCTAATCATTGTTGCATTGGAACACAAGCAGTGAATTTTTGTTTACACAACAGGTAAAACTTTTACCTTTGTAATTGCTGTGCTATGAAAAAAAACTGTCATGCTGCTAATCTGTTTGTGGTGCAGGAGAGACTTAGTCACCTCTGTTAGATACAGAGTTGGAAGACAATCTTGAATTTGTAGTGTAAAATCTTCAAATGTTAACCTAGACTAGGGTAAGAGGAGGTGTGTGAGAATCCATGTATTCTAGGTAGCTTGATCTGTGAATTGTCTTTGCTGACATGAGGCTGGAATTGTTATCTAGCAAGAGAAAACAGTGGCAGGATTCTGTAAGAGGTTTCTGGTCTGGGCTTGGAGTCATTGTTTGAAAGAGCATTAATTTTTTGGCAACCTGGGATCCAGATGGCAAAGCTACTCCTGAGTGTCCCCTTGAGCCTGCTGTGATGGTGGCCTGAAGGGAGAGCAGAATTTTTTGAGAGAAAAAAACCCCTGCTCTGTATCCTCATTGTGTAAAATCTTCTGGACTGAAAAAAGAAAATAGTAGGTTTGTTGCAAAGGTTTTTAGAAGTAGTATCTAATTTCAAAGAAGAAAGCTAAATAAGTGTTTGGGGATTTCTTCTTGAAGAAAAGTTATATGTAAACAAATAAAATAAATTAATGTAGAAACTTTTAAACTAGAACTGTTTTTTGACCCTGGAGTAGTAGAGGTGGTAGAAATAGGAATTTGTGATCAGCTGTGGATACTTGGATTTGCAGACAACTTTATCTGGATCAGGAGCAGCTAGAATTGCACATCTGGTTGTATCCTGAAACATTTAAGTATTGTCTTGCAAATATTTGTGGACACTTTTATTTTTGTTAGTTTTGATTTTCTGTTCAATGACGTTCTGTGAATGCAAAGCCTGTGGTGTACTTCACAGGCTTCTATAACAGTAAGGATAACAACAAATCCATGCTCAAACACCATAAAATAATATTAGGGTGTTTTACTCTTTAAACACATGCTGGGCTTACCATGATAGAGACTGTTTCTTAATTGTGAGGCCTCAGCCAAATTCTGTTGTCTTCTCTTTGAGTGGGCTGACCCCTGCAAGAGCTGCTTTCACAAACCAACAGACTCTGTTTTCTGTGTCTGCAAGGTTCATAAACTGTTATTAGATCTTCTGCCTTGATTCAGGATAAGGGCTTTTTAGGAGGGTTTTTATTTTTATTTTTCCTTTAAGGAATAGATAGTCTTTTCCCATCATTATTTTTGATGCCACGTGAAAGTTTTCGTGTAGTTGAGCCCTGAAGAACTTTAACTGGAAAATATGTTGGAGAAAGAGGAGGGGAAGTAACAAAGGTTAAGACATGAAAAAAATTATAGAAAATATACATAGACAATACTGAAACACCCTCACCCAAAGAATCTGTTGAATTAACTTGAGAGTTAGTATTCATTATAATAAATAAATAAATGTCCTTGGAATTACTGCAAGAATAATGTGTAGATTTGAATAAAAACCTGCATAAATTGAAAAAGGGGATACGTTCTATCACATTTTCTCATATTAAAAAATGAAATATTAAAAATTGTAGGGTCTTAGAAACTTTTCACTTGGATGAAGTCAACAAGGATATATTACAGTTCAGATGGAATCTGTTGCTGGTATTATTGAGCACCTTTTTGCCTACACTGTGCTGACCTGACAGTCATTGCAGCAATCCAAAGCCAGTTATTTGTTGCTATTTCATGTATAATGAGATTTTTGGGGAGATTGATTGAAAAGATAAGAGATACTAAAAAATTGGCATGTGTTTGTGTTTGGCTTTTTTTTTCCCTTCTCTGAATTCAGTAGTAGTTTTTGTCAAGGCTTGTTTTTTTTTTAAAGGTGCTCTACACACCTGTATGTATACTGAATGCTCCTTTCTATGTATACTATGTTCATTATTTGAGAAATGCAGTCAGACATTTTGTAACTGCAAACATAAATGGTAAACTGTACAAAATTAATATCAGCAATACACCTCAACATAAAATACTGTGCTATTTTAAAGAAAAATTAGGCCTGTAGTATTATTGTATGACTAATGTATAAAAATAAATACCATATGTCTTGGAAAATATCTGTTCTCTTGAAAAGAAACTTTGTCAATGCCTTTTGCTTGCTGTAACTATGAATTTACTTGACTGTAGTCCCTCAGCACAGTTGATGTTCTGGCTATTGACAAAGTAATTTTAGAGCTTCTTTTTTTTTCTTTTTTTTTTTTTTTTTTTTTTTTTTTTTCTGATAGAAGAACATGAAAATACTGAAGGCAGATTATTTTTCTTGGGCTTGTAGAAAGCACAGGCTTTATAAAATCTTGCATGCAGAATTTCCAGTCATCCATTTCTGTTGTGGCTTCTTCAGATAGATTGAGCTGCAAATTCTTCGGAAGTCTTGCTAGCAATGGGGGAACACCTGAGAAGGTATCTCACAATCTCAGTTGATCTTGTCTGGTTATTTAGCTCATCTAGACCCTAGCTTCTCCTTCTGGAACATGTTTTTTGTGTACTGACCTCATTTAAACAGGAGAAACTAAGAAAGCACAGGGCTTTTAGAATGGTAATTTCTGCGTCTTGATTTGCAGGTTTCGAGGGGTTCCCAGTTGACTACTGAGGTCTTACCTGAGTCCAAAAAAAGAAGCTAATCAGCCAGCATGACACTGCAGAAAATAGATGAGACTCCAGCTCACTGCAGAGAAAAAAACCTTGATTTTTCTTTAGAGATTTTTTCAAAACTAATTGTGTGCCATTAGACAAGCAGTTAAGAGGATGAAATGGAATGAAACTTAGAAGTACTTTTGTAGACTTCAGTTTTGTTAGTATGGGCATATTATAGTAGGTTGGTTTGATATTGGGAGGCAGTGCCAGCAATTAAAAAAATCCAGCCAGCAGAAAGCTAGCAAACTTTGGGCAGTTGAATGTGCTGTCTGTGAGTATAAGAGTGTTCAGTACAGAAGCTCCCTTGAGACTGCTGAATTTTTATCTGCTCATCCTTGCACTATTAAATTTTTTTATTTGGTTTGGATTTTGTGTGAATTGTTTTCTTGTCATTGCTGATTTGGCTGTAAATGTGATACAGGGTTTTTTGCTGGGTTTTTTTTGCTCTGGGTACTGCACTTGAAGCACGTCTGTCATCACGTTGTTCTAATTTGTCTTGTTTGAAATGCTCTGCAAACGTAATAAGGATTATAGCCTGAGTCCTGAGCAATCTGGTTGAATGCCTTTGTCCCATTTTGAACTAGAGCAGAGCAGGCTCTGCTCTTCAGCTCCCTTCCAGCCACGTGTATTCTCTAGTTCTAATCTAGTGCACCTCCTTCTTCATAGGTCTGCTGCTCACTTCTGGAAACCAGGTTTTTTGCACAGTCTGGGTGCAGTTATAGGTCTCCCATCGAGACATTGCCAAAGACAAATGCTTCTTTACATTTTCTCTCGTATTATCTTACTACTGTATATACTATGTAGTATGTATATATTTTTATAAATATATATGTGTGTGTGTAAAAAGATACACTGTATATGTACAAAATGGTGTGTTTCTGGCTGCTGACACTTTGTTGACGTATCTGGAGCTTCTTACATCTTTACTTTTACTGCCTGAGTGGTTAAATGGTGCCAAGAGTTTATTGTATGAAAGCTGACACTTGCAATTTCATATGTGAGTGTTTAGAAGGTGGTTAATAAATTGGTTAGTGCTTTCCAGTGAATTAGACTATGTATTATAAAGGTGAGGATTTTTAATTAAGGTAGTACGTTTGATTGTAACTGGTTTACATACTGATGCCAAATAACCCATGAGTGTTGAAAAGCATGCTGATCTAAGTTACCTGTTGAAAGAGCAGCTCAATGTAGGTGTAGCTTTGCTGGAAGCTGAGCTAGAATGTTGATTCCTTTCTTCCTTCCACCTGTAAAAACTCTTATCTAAGTTTTTTACTCTTTTCAGTAGAGCTGTTGAAGCTCAGTGTTGTGGTTACGGGCATGAGCTTAGGTACTTGTTTTACTCGTAGTGAAGGTGTCCTTGGCAGATTAACATTTCTCTGGTGTGGTCTCACTGCCAGATCTAGAAAGAATTTCCTGGTTTGCCACAGGGAAAATGTGCATGGTTGTTTTACTGAACTAATGGATTGTTATCTGTTGTGTAGGGATGACATGAGATTAGATTGGACAGTATCTCTAAGGGTGCTGTAAAAACTACCACTGCTGTACTCCCACCACCCAAAACCTCTGTTTATATTTCTCTTTAAGATAACTTTCTTGAGGGAATATTAAGATTGTATGGCTCTTCTGAGCCAGGTTTTGGAAGCTGTTTTTCCTTACTACGGGAAAAAAAAGGAGGTTACACCCCTAGTAGGACATGGGACTGAGACCCTGGGAATGCAATGCAGAGGACTAGAGACTCCTGTTCTTATTTCCTGTTGTCTTGAGTTGCTATGTGAAAGTCAATTGGTTGGTGTTAATTGAAGGCTTGTCAAGGTTTTGGCTTAATTTGTGTGTGGAATTTAAAAGACTTGAGAGCCTCTGGTGATACAGCAGTCCTTTGCTCCTCAGTGGTCTTTTGCTGGCAGTCCTCAGTGGTCTCTTGCAGATTTATGTGCAGAGTATGTGACACATCGTGAGAAGATTTTTTGAGGGTGAAAAATATTTATCACCTCAAAAACTGACTTGGATTATATCCAGAAGAAGAACTGAAGTAATCTTGGAGGTTGTTGATTGGTTGGTTGTTTTTTTTTTTCTTGTTCTTCTTCTGTTATTGAAATTCTGTGAGGATAGCATGGTCATGTCTTTTGTTAGGGAGTAGATGCTGGGATCCTTACTGTACTGAGGGTAGGGAGTTCTGTAGTTGTATGCCTGTGAATTGAAGGGAACACACCACCAGTGGCTGATGCTTTGTATTGTGGTGGCTTTGGTTTGTACACTTTTTCTAAGTAGTTTACATAATCTTACTGTAAAGCATAATATATTTACTATAATCTTTTCAGTTCTAGACAGATTTGAATTCTCATGGTAGTAGACTTAAAAAAATATTCTTGATTGCTTTAAATATGGTATAAATGTTACTGGTGAAAATCTTGATTTTTAGTTTAGTGTAAATCTCCTATCACAACACTTATTTTTAACTAATTAGGTAGAAATGAAAATAAATCAGGCTCTACATAGTAAAAGCATGTTTTCATTGTGAAATTCAAGCTGGCACATTGACTGTCCAAACAGTTTACATAAACTAAGCAGGATGAATTTAAATTGGGCAAAGAACTCCTAAAAGGACACCAACTAAATTAGCTCTGGTTTTTTGTACCTATTACATTTGCTTAGTGGCCACTTGGCAGTGCCTCTGTTACAACTAAAGTGAGTGTTTAGTATGCCTAAGCGTCTAGTCTCCTGTATTCTTGAACTCTGAAAGTTTTAATGTTTTCCCACTTTAATTTGATACTTCAGATGGGGTTAAATAGTATTTCTCCTTTTTCTTTTTACTAAACGTTCATATCAGTATATTCCTCAAGTTGACACAAGTTGACAAACAGCTTTGAGGAGAGCTTGCTTGGGTACTGTGTCTTGGGAGGGGATTTCCCTTTTCTCATATGAAAGAAGAGGATGCAAACTATTTTTGATGGCATGGTGCATTTAAAAACTGTGTGGAGATAAGAAATCTTTTATTTCTGCTTTTGGAATCAAGTATTGCAAGATCTCATTGATTCAGGTTTTTGGTTGCAAATGTATTTGTCTTCCGAATAATGGCATTTGACATTACGTTTTTTAATTATTAATACAACCATACACTGAAAAGAAATTAACAAAATCTTACTTAGAGAAAGTTCATTGACACTTGCATCAGGCTTAAAATAGTTTCTTTTGTTTGCAGTGTGAATATCTGTGCATATTCCATGAACCTGTTTCTTGCTTCATGTGTTAATGTGTGCTGAAGAGACTTTCAAAATGCCTGAAGTTAACCACATTCCATGTTCTATTTCTAGTGTCACTTAGCTGCTACTGCTGCTTAAAGGCTGAACTAGAAGTAAGATCATTGCCTTTCACCGCCACTGGAGCTAAGGGTACAAAATTATTTAAGTTCTCAGTTGGCCAAGTTCTCAGCTTGCCAAGAAACAAGTTTCTAATAGTTGGAAAATGTGCTGATGGATTCCTCCCCCCTTCCCCCCAATTAATTGAACTTCAAGAGCTAGAATGTATTTCTGAAATGAATTGAGAGCTTGTTATTGGAGTAGATTCAAGTACTATATGGAGAAGTTCTTCTAAGAGAAGAAAAAAATAAAAAAGGCTTGCTTTTACATAAGTAAAAGAAAAGGGCTGATACCTCCTCCTCACACCCCCAAACAAGATCAGAATGGTATTAGATTTTGCCTCTCTGTTTTTACTTGCAAATTAGTAAAAATGGCAGTATAATTTGTGTTCACATCTCATGGCAAGAATGACAGACCTTCTATTTTGGGAAATTGACTCTTTTAGTGCTGGAGACAGTTGTCATTTTCCTTGCAGTTGTTTCATAAAAGTGAATATCATTCTCCAATATGCTGGGCAAAGCGTGATCCATGTATCTGTTTTACCCTCATGTGGGTGACAGTGCTTTGTTAATTCATGAGCTGCTGTCTCTACAGCTTTGTAAAGTGTATAATTTCTTCAGTCCAAAGAGTTGCCTTATTTTACAAGTGTTTTCTATGTAGAGCTTTCAGAAAGCAGTGGTATGTATCAGTCGTCCAGTCCCCTGGTATATAAGAGGTCTGGTTTTCTTGGTGCATTTTCTGCACTGCAAAAATGCCATTTATTACTGTAATAGTATAGCCTTTTATAGCAGATCTTCCAACCATGGAGGAGGATGTCCATCAGACCCTTTCTTCATTTGTGTTGAGTTTACCTTGTAAACTTAGACTAAAAATAGGAAGTAAATTACCTTTTTCATACTTGGGAATCTAGGGTCTCTTTAAAAGTGCTAAAAACAGAATAAGTTATGATTTCAGTGAAGCTTTTGGCTAATGTATGATTCATTTCTAGAAAGTAGAAAAAGTAGAAGAGTTAATCCAGTTAATTCACAATTACTTTCAGTAAAGACTAGAAAGGTGGTCATTAAGCTGAACTTCTAAGAAATTAAATTTACTGGAAGAAGGACTTTGTCCCTGTCGTTAGAAGTAGGTGCATGCATGTGTACATTTCTCTGTGTCTGTGTATATATATAATCTGCAGAGATAAGAAAAAAATACTTGACCTTGTATGTCTCTGTAGTGAGGGTATTTGTGCAGAATTTTGGCCATCAGTTTGCATGAAAACCAGTTAAAAATTTGCCAGTCTTATCTCTGGCATGATTGGCCAAACCCTCATTTTGTTAAACTGAGTGAAGTGTAATCTTGTTTGAAAAACCTAAAAGGACAAAAAACTCCCTCAAACTCCCCAAAATAACCCAGCATAAGTATGATGTACTATGCTGGGGGGCTGAGGAGTTGGGGAATTTTAAATGAGAGGACAAAGCAAATGAAAGAAAAGCATATTAAAACTGGAGCGCTGTCTGGACTAAAAGACCCATAAGTGGAAAGAGTTGTGTTATAACTTTTTTTGTTGAATTTCTTGAAGAAGACAAAAGTATTCCATACCCCCACCCTAATGACAGCAGTGAGTCTTTTTACTCCCTCAGTTTTCCCCCTCCCTTGAATTAGCATTTTAGACTGTTTTATTCTCCTTCTTCTGAAGTTAACTTGGTTTTTGTGCAGAAAAAGTAGTTTAAAGTTCTGAAATTTTGCTAAATAAGAAAACTCTTATTTTTTTCTGTATTCTGGCTTTCTGGAAAAAACCCCAAACAACAATAACAACACATCCCCCACAACCCCCAATATTCATAGAGTGACAATAACAAATTTTATGTCCATTTTACATTACAGGCAGCTAACTAGATTTATTCTTTTAAAACAATAAGAAAGCAAGCAGAGAATATAGCGTTTTTTTTTTACCTTTATTCAGTATTAACAAAGGAAAAGAGAAGGTGGCTTCTAAAGTTGGATACTTAATGCAAATTCATTCTCTTGCATAAGCTACAGAGCAATAGAACATAACACTGTCATTAAAACTGACTCATAGCATTCAACAGAAGGTGTGTTTCAAGCTTTAAAAGTGTTAAGAGAATTACTGCAGTCTAGTAAATACCTTGCAGTGGGAAAAAGTACTTGAGCTGCATTTTGTTGCAAAATGTTGTTGTGCAAATTATTTTGAAAGTATTTCACTTTTTAAAAATATTTGACCATGCAAGCAGAGAAATAGAGTTATTCTAAACTATGATGTATTTTGATCAGTTGAAAAATGGATGCAAATACACTGTGAAATTCATTTAGCGTCCATATTTGAAATTTCAGCTCAAGATGGAGACTCTTTACATTACTGATTGTCTTTTAGCTCTCTTCATTGCAACTGTGGGGAGGTGACTCCTGTATATTAGAAAAATCTCTCTCCAGCAGTAGGTGTTCAGCTCTGTAAATTGATGTTTTGGTGGGTTGGGTTTGGTTGGGCTTTCTGACATATTAGAGGAGGGGAACATAAAATGTATATCTAGCACCACAAAAGGGCCTAAGTGTTAAACTTGCATTTAAATTGGTTTATATGCAGCCTCAACAACAAAGAAAGTGGTATAATCCAAAGAAGGTCACGAGAATTATTTCTCATTTTTTGTCTGAGCAAATAGCATATCACCCATTCTATCTGGATTCCAAAGGAAAGTGGAGATTATTCTTCCAATGTTAGAAAGGCACAAAGAGAACATAAGTGGAAAGAAATAATATGATGCAGTTAAAACTGTAATCTTGCATGTTGTCTCCCTACCTGCTGAGCAGTGGCTTTTTTGGTTGGATGAGCTGGGTTAGGCATGGGGTCAGCTAGCTGCTTCTCTGATTGCTGCCTGTGGTGGGTGAGGAAATGTCTTGATACGCATCCATCTAGTTCTTTGATGATCAGTATTTAAGCCTGTCAATATATGTATATGGTTCTGCACAGCTTACTGGCAAGCAAAAGAAACTGTTTCATCTTTGATTTAGAGTCTTTCACCTCAGCATCTCCCTAGCAGCCTTTGTCAGTAGGTATAACTGAACTTGGGAAGTTCTTTTTAACCCTCTGAGACATGGCATGCCCTATATTGTTGCCAGCCATTATTTTCTTTGTAGTTTTTACCTTTCTTTTGCAGGAAATAAATGACAGTATTTTTCTGGGTGTAGACTTCTGCATTCATATCTCCCAAGTTATTTTTATTTCCCTGAATATTAGAAGCCTGTTTGTACAAGAAATAAGTAGATACATAAGAAACAAGAAAGTCAGTTATGCAAATATTGACTTTTGGATGCTGCAACTCTGTGGTTTTTTATAAACTAATATAAATCTCAAATATCACTACGAACTCATTGCTCATGCCTGAAGCATCTTGTCCTTAGGATTTTGTTTTCTTCTTTCATTTCAGAACTTCTCCATATGCCAGCCTTTCACTGTCTTCTTCCGTGACTCCCTGCAGTAGTTTCCCTTCTCTTTCTCCCTCACCCACCCTTCTTGCCCTTTGCCAGGAGCATTGCCTTCCCTCTTTTCTCTTTCTCCTCCTCCCACCCTCCACACTCCATAATTAAACTTGAAAGACTCAAAGGATAGAAAAATGCATGAAGGATGAAAATCAGGATTATGAGAGTTTTTTATTACCTTTCTTCTGGAAGGTCTGCCAACATTATTTACTGTTTAGATGCATCTCCTTTTTCTCAAGACCTGTTTTTCAGGTCCTCTTTTGGGTCACTTACATATCCAGACGTGCTTTTGCTGCCATGGGAATCTCCCATGCAAGAAGCTGTCAGCATAGCAGGAGAGGCTCTGCTTGGCACTTGCCTTTTTCTGTGGGAGAAAGCCATGTATCTGCCATTTGCTATTTATGTTTAAATATTTTTCCATTGATACCTAAACTTCTAATCTGGATGATTCTTCTCTTTAGATTAAAGTGACTAAGTTGTAAAAATACTCTTTTACCTTTTTTTTTTTTTTTTGCAGTAGCTCATGCCTTCATTAGTAAACTCCTCTATTTGGAGACATTTTTGTCAGATTAATACTGTTAACAAAAATACTAGTTAAGCAGAGTTCATTGGATATGGATGTTTTACCAGTGTATTGATGGTGGTCGATGAAGTTATAGAGCAAGTACAGACTGCATTTGTATTAAAAAAGTTAGTCTGAATGTTTGTATTTTTAATTATGAGGGTAATTTTCATGTTCTGTGAGATTTAAAATACCTTCTTTTTTTCTTTTAACTACTAAATGAAAACCACTCGGCTGAAATTGGAAGAGCAGCTATTCATTCTTTTTTTTTTTTAATGATTATGGAATCTGGCATTGAAATAGCATTGTTTATTATAAAAAAAAAAAATTATTACCACATGCTGTTTCCAAAGATGAATCAAATTGCCTCCTAATGTTTTTGAAGTTTTTTCCTGAGTTTTCTGCTAAGACTTACACTTTCCTTAAGACTCATCTTTTACCACAGAAATTCTGTTCATGTAAAGAACCATTACCATAGCATGGTTTCAAACATTAAATCTTAAGTTATTTTATAAAACCACCAGAGGCCTTCAGCATAGCAAAAAAAGTTTCCTCATCAAAGAGCTTAACATATAATTAAAGACAAGACCTAAGAATGCAACTAACAGTTGAAATAAGCAGGAGAGGAAAAGAAAACATCATCATGATTATGTCTTTGCAATTAGGAATCTGTGGTGGGTTGACCTTGGCTGGCCACTGTCACCAAAGTCACTCTGTTTACTCACTTCCTCAGAGCATTGCAGAAGGGCTTGGGTTGGAAGGGACCTCAGCGATCGTCTTGTTCCAACCCCCTCTTCCCAGGTCTTTTCAATACTGAACAACCCCAGCTCTCTCAGCTTGTCTGTAGGAAACGTGCTCCAGCCCTCTGACCATCTTTGTGTGTGGCCTCCTCTGTACCTGCACTAACAGGGTCACGTTTCTCTTGTGCTGAGGACCCCGGACCTGGGCACAGCACCACAGCTGGGGTCTCATGAGGGCAGGGCAGAGTGGGAGAATCCTCTCCCTCAGCCTGCTGGCTACGCTGCTTTTGATTCAGCCCAGGGTGCCATGGGCCTTCTGGGCTGCGAGTGCACACTCTTGGCTCATGTCCAGCTTTTCATCCGCAAGAACCCTCAAGTCTTCTCTGCATGGCTGCTCTCGGTGACTTCTCACAGTCCTGTATTCATGTCTGGGTTTGCCCTGACCCACATGCAGCACCTCGCACTTGGACTTGTTGAACTTCATGAGGTTCTCCTGGGCCCACTTCTCAAGTTTTTGCAGGTCCCTCTAGATGCCATCTTGTCCTTCTGTTGTGTCAGCTGTACCACTCAGCTTCATGTCATCTGTAAACGTGCTGAGGTGCACTTGATCTCACTGTCTGTGTCATTGATAAAGGTATTAAAGTGCACTGGACTCACGACGAGCCCTGAGGAACACCACTCATCACCAACTTCCAACTGGAACAGGGAGCCATTGACCACAACTCTGGCTGCATCCAGCCAGCCAGTTCCTTATCTGTGTCCTCGTCTGGATAGGGGAGAGATAGTATAATGAATATTTATTTTCCTGCTGCTTTTGGATGAGATCACTGATTTAAATTTGTGCTTTTGTCTCCATCCTTTTTTTTTTCTCTACTGGAAAATTGCTTGCACATATTGCAAATTGAGTTGGTCACCTTAATATATCTTCCAAAAATGTTTGCAGTAATTTAGCAGACTGAAGTCCCCATACCTGAAGGTGTTCTAGGTGGCTCAGCATGAGGACATCTGTCATCACAGCAGAAGTCAACACTCTGTTGCTGTACTTTCTCTGCAGTGGATTTGCACTGATCACAAACTTTATTTCAGAGCTTTCAGTTTAATGTTCAGAGTCCTCCCTCAAATTGTGTTTGGTACATGATATGTTGCTGCTGTTTCTGTGGTGAGGCATTCCAGAACACTCTAAGCTTTCATCCTCTGCTTCAAGGAAGTTTATGTTAATAACTTGTTACGTTAGTAACAGCTAACAATTAACAAATAATGTTAATTTAGAGGAACTGAGAGTTAGTTGGGTTTTTTTTTCTCTTCTTCATCTGGAATGTGAGTCTTTTTTATTGAACTTCAGCGTATTGTGATGGTCATAACCTCTTAATGCAGTCTGAGCCACTTTGGAGATTAGTCTTCTTGACTTGGGTCTTTACTTAATTGATTTATTCACCTGTGTAAGTTTAATGGGTTTTTTTTTAAACTAGAAAGCATAGCAAAACTCAACTTAAACATGGTTAGTGTTCAGTTACTCTGATAATAGACATCATAAAAAAGCCCCAACTACGAAGTGTAAAATAAGCACATTGATATACTTTTAGTACTAATCATGCTGGGATAAATTCCTAGTTGGTAAAATTGGAGCAAATGCCTTGCAATAGACTTTCACACATTGTAATAGTAGCAATATCTTCAAATTCAGATGAAACTTCCTATGGAGAGATGTTTCTATAGGTTTTAATTTCTTTGGGTTTTTTTAACCAATCCACTTTGAGAGTGATGGAATTAGAGAGTCTTCTTCTAATTAAAAAATAAGTCAAACCTAAACAAAATTATTACAAAATCCTCCAGCACCCCCCCCCCAAAACCCTACTGTATACCATTTGTCCACCACGTGGTTTTATCACTTGAAAGGACTTTAGTGACAGAAGATTCTATGATAAATCTTTGAGTTGTTTCTTTAAATGTGCTCCTGCACATGTGCTTGCATACTAATATGAATTTATTCTTGAAATTACCTGTCTTTGGGTATTAGGACCATTAGTTGTTGATTGGGTTCTTTTTGTCCTTTTTTAAAAACTTTTGATGGCATTCTTCTCAGGGTTAATTTTGTATAAGGTTGATCAGTATTATTTAAATAAAATATTTCTAATTATTTGCCTGGAAAATGCATGAAGAAGAAATGATAAATAATTTTATAGTGTAATTAGAGTGTAGTTCTGTTTATTTGCATGTATTGTATTTTATTATTAATTTAGTACTAAGTTTTGGGGGGTTCCCCCCTCATACTTTTATTTGTTCTGTGTATTTGGTGTGCCCTTTTGAAGGAGAAGGGATTTCTTGGTTGGGTTTTTTTCCATTTTACTTCAGATGGTGAACCAGTCATCTGTATTTAATTACGTGCTTGAAGATTACAAGAAGAGTAGTCATTGCAGTTGTTTTGATCTGCATTAGAATGCCCACAGAATTTAGTTTCAGCATTCGTGTGCTATTTATAAATACTTTTTATTCACCTTTACTTTTCTGTACTCTTATGAGAAGGATCCATCTCAGCCAAAGCCAGTTCAGGGAGGAATATCTGACTTTTAGAATGTGAATGGGAGTATTTTTAGAACAACAAAGACAAAACTGGGTTGGAAGGAAGGGGAAACTTTTTCAGATTAGAAGAATTTCAGTCTCACTAAATCACCAGTATGCTTTGTGTGTGGGCACATATGAAAGATCCAGTGGCTGATCCAGTTAAGAATGCATCAGAGGACTTTTTCTGAAGTGGCCAGGTCTTCTGCATCTGTTGTTTTGTCTGCAGCCAGCATGGCAGTGCAGCACTGCAGGGCTCGGTCAGGGGCTGCTGCCGTTGTGGAGAGGAACCTCACGGTGCCAGTGGATGCCAGGGACCGGGGAGCGTGATGGATGCACTCGGGGGACCCATTCTTTCCACAGCTACCCTGCTGAGCTCAGACTTCAGAGCAGACCTTCAGCTGTCTGGCTGCTTCTAATGTCCCCTTCAAGAGAATATATTGTACTTTTCTTGGACAGGAACACCCTCTGCCCTTGTGCCTTTTTTTTTTTCTTATTCCTAACTATGTATCTTTAAACATTGGAATTGAGCCACAAAGTGAGTTCTGATGTGTAACTGAAAATAGCAGCTTTTTTTGGGTACTTCTAAAGATGAAAAAGCTATGTCTATAATACTATTTTGTAATATTACATTGAGGATTTAAAGTCAATGTCAGATTGTCAAAAATAAGATGGGACTAAATAGCAGGCAACATTACAAATGAATATAGGATATTACTGGAGACTGGTGTTCTGAGTAGAGAGAAGGAAGGATTAAAATCAAGAACCAACTTCCAAGGAGACCACTATAAATATTGTGTCAGATAAAGAAATATTAGCTTCTTCCACAGCAAGCTGTTCTGTTACAAAATAAAACCTATTATCTAAAAAAAAACCCAAACAACCAACTTTTTTTCTTTATCCTCTTTGCCTAAGAATATATCACTAAGCCAAAGTGTGCTTTTACTTCAGCTACGACTGTTGGGCACTTGTGTTTGATAGAAGTGAAAGCATAAGGTGTCAGGCTCCTTGTGCCAGAAGAAGCTGCAAAGGCTTTGGATTTCACAGGTTGCTGTTGAGAGCGTTATCCTCTGCACACTGATGATTTTTCTTCAGAGCTGCCACAGGTACAGTGAAGCCCGCCCAGCATGCGCAAAGACCGGCATCAGCTGCGTAAGAAGCTGTCACACCCACAATAGACTTACTTGTTAAGGTTCTTACTGGAGAGCAAGACTAAAATGGAAGCAAAATTGTCTTTCCTGTCCTCCTGTTATGACTCATGGGAGCTGCTTTTGTGCTCAGCGCTTTCATAATCAGTCTGCTTATTTGTCAGTATGGTCTTAGAAGCATCCTGCTAAGCACCCACTCTTTTTGAGTTGGCCACAGCTGTTAGGGAAGATCGTGAATCCTGCGTTTCAACTCTGAGAAGTGAATTTAGTTCATATATCCAGGATGAGCTGAATTTATTTTTGAATCTGTACTTGGATACAAAAGGAAGAGCACTCAGAACAAGATAAAACAAACCAAGTAATTATCGCTGCCCTGGCCTTCAAGCTCATTTTTCATTTAGCAATTTAACCAAACAGCTATCTTTAATAGTTGGGAACTGGTTCATCCTTTTTCTAGTTGTGTGCTTGCTGTGGAATGGGAACTTTGTTCAGGTTCTTCCCCCATGCACTCCTGGCCCTGCTGCCATGGAGATCTGCTGCCTTTAGGCCGGTTATGTGATGATGCCTTCCCTTGATGTGTAATTATTCAGATGCATTTGCAGGCTTCCGTATATCAACAGCTATTATAAAAACCCAAAAACCAAAAAAATCCAAGCAAGTTCTCCTAAAACCGGCAATGGTGAAGTCAGGGTCCAATGCTGATATTAGCAATGTCAAGAAAAGCTTTCTGGAGCTGAATTTTAAGACCTGTGAGCTTGTGCAAGGAACCTTGGTGTTTTGCTTTTACATAATTTGTTCAAGTTTGACAGTTTTCTAAATTTTGTATTTATTTTCACCAGCTGTTCTTTTCATTCCTAATTTTTTCTGATAAGCAGAGGAGGATAGATTGAAGCTTAGAGTATGAAAAATGGTTTGCTGTAATTGTTAAGTTCTTACTGCTTTTTATCTCTTCAGCTTTTTCTTTTTTCAACTTCCTCATT
The DNA here is from genome assembly GCA_013397115.1 of Edolisoma coerulescens. NCBI lineage: Eukaryota > Metazoa > Chordata > Aves > Passeriformes > Campephagidae > Edolisoma > Edolisoma coerulescens. The sequence continues at coordinate 1,060,671 of VWZW01002309.1, forward strand.
GTGGATTTCTTCATATTGTGAAATCTTGATGGCTCTTCCTTCAGCATCTTGTCTTATTTAGAAGATCTACTGTCTCTCCATAAAATGGAAAAATAAAGTGGTGGCTTTTTTTCCAAATTAAGGAGTGAGACTGGTGAAAGTTCACTAGCAGTATGATTGTATTATTTTTCTCTCCATTCCTTAAGTTAGAATGTTACTGCTAGCTTCTTCCTTACAGCTTTTCATGTACTGAATTTTTTCTTCCTGATCAGTAATTCCTCATAATAATCCTGACACATTCTTCTGGATCAGTAAATCCAAAGAAAATCTTCTCAACTATTTTCTTTACCCTGTCAGTTGTATAAACTGCTATTACACTGAATTGGGTACTTGTAACTCTAACTAGGGTTTTCCTGGAAAACCTCAATGATGTTTTCCTCAGGTGCATATGGGGGAGGAAAAGTAAAAGTGCTGAATGATGCATTGTTAACAGAAGTGGTTAATGCTTCTTTGATCCACGTACCTTGTATGACAGAAGACACGCCAGGGCGTGGATTAATGCCTAACCATCAAAGACAGATGATAGGGTATAAGTTCTTTACATTTGTTTATGGACCCATTGTTTCGTTAGTGAACAGAGGAAAATGTAGCCAGCCTCTAGAAGTTCCTAGTTGTGTCTTCTTGGTGAGTAAACATAATAAATAAATAAACAGATTAAGTTTACTTCTTGTTTTAGAAGAGCAAGAGGGGTGTATTATCTACTGGCAAGAGGCTTGTTTAAAAGCTCATGGGTGAGTTTGAAGACAATTAGAAGTTTGTAACTGAGTTCAGCAGGACGCAGGTTGCGTTCTTTCTGTCACAATAAATGAACTGAATACTTGATTTGCAAGATGTTGATATACAAATTTAACTGCATTTCTAGAGCAGTTTTACTTCTCTACATTTTGTGAAAACAAACATCTACCTGAGGTGTTTAATAATTCTCACTAAGTCGGATTTTAGTAGAGACACTGTGTAAAAAGTGCTTCCCCTCTCCACACTGGTATTGATGATTATGAAATAAAGAATAGCATTTCTGCTTAGGATTGAGGCTTTGGATTCAGTGGTTAAGTCTGATGCTTTTGGGTGATGCTCTAGAATTCTTAATGGTCTGAAGGAAAAAGGAATTGTGGAAAATCTAGGGTTTTTCCCCACTGCTTTAATTTTAATTCAAATTATCAGGTACCATAATGCTGTAGTATTCTGTATGCTCATTTCAAAAATGAGCAAATGAGCTTGTACATTTTCTGGGATTTACGTATAAGCCTTACATGCTATTGCAAAACTTTTGTATTAAAGTCTCACACTGTTACACTTTGGGATTAAATAAAACTAATTTTTTCTTGTTCATCTCATGACATTTCATTTTGCTGAGTTGGCTCTGTGTTCTGTCAAACATCATGGTAATGTTGAGAGCATCTCACAGATCTCTTGGTTTAATTTATAAGTTGTTGATGTGCTGTGAATCTGGCTACAGTAGAAAGGGATATTAGGAGAACGACTGCAATTTCCCTAGTGAGAGCCTTTGAGAGGTAAATGATGGCCTTATTTCCTCTTCTCCAAGGGTTATTCTAGCCAGCAGGCAACTTAGGAAAACAGACCAGTGTGGCACTCAGTGCAACGAATGAAATTGTGGCAGTTAATAGTAAGGTTTTCCTTGCTATTTCCAGTGTTCATCTTGAAAGAATCCGGCCTGTCTTCACTAAGTTACAGAATAAAGTAATTCTTGCTGTGGATAACTTTCTTGAAATTACTTTTTTGTTTAAAACTTCTAGGTTTTTTAATTTATTTTTGTTATTACAGTTACTCACTCAGACATTCATAAGACTTTGTGTCATTCATGGAGTTTTGTGTTCATGTTACCAGATTCCCTTCAAGAATCAGTGATTTTCAGAACAATCTTAACAAGGCCAGTGCTTTTTGAAAAGCAGAAAAATCCCAAAAAGGGGGTGTTGTCACTGAACAAATATTTTTAGCAGTTTGATTTTAATCTTTCACCAGCTTTTGAAGGCAAAGATCTCGAACAAGCATATAAATTTTGTCTAGAGATTAGATGGGTGTAGCTAGTCTGACTTCACTTATGTTTGAATTATGGCCCAGTTTGAGGGAAGAGTTGGGGAAAAAGTGTTTGAGTATGAATCCATACTACTGCTGCATGCCACTTGTCATCTTTCATTAGCTTTCCTTTTCATTTCAAGATTAAGTTCTCATAAAGTGCCCTCAGCAGAATTGTGCAGGAAGCTGCCTGGAGCTAGTGTAAAAGAGGTGGGTCACTCAAGTGCAGTTTTCTTTTGCGAGTCCCCCTGTGTGCGTCTGAGTTAGCTGTGATGTCAGCCATGCTGCACTTTGGGGAGAATTGGGGAGGCTGGTCTGTGTGTTTCTTTGGGCCAGTTGAAGTGTGTCACTAAGGGTGGGTGAGCATGAATGAGTTGACAGGGTATTACCTTTAAGGAATTACATGTAAATGCTTCTCTAGGTGCCATGAACCCAGGGGGTAGCAGGGGATCAGCTTTCTGTGGCTCTTCTAATGAAGTAAAAAGGCAAGATGATAGTGGGGAGAGGATGTATAGTCCTGAATTTCATAGAATCATAGAATGTTAGGAGTTAGAAGGGACCTTAAAGATAATTCCTCCCAACCCTCCCTGCCATGTGCAGGGACACCCCCAACTAGACCAGGCTGCTAAAGGCCTTATCCAACCTGGCCTTCAACACTGCTGGGGCTGGGGATCCACAGCTTCCCTACTGGGGGATTTCAGAAAGGAAGGTTAGCTGCTTGCAAGTCTAACCTTTATTCCCATTAAAAAGCTAGAATTCATACTGGTTATACTTGTGGAACTGAAAACAAAAAAATAAAAATAGTGGATCACAAGCTGCAGGCCTGTATAGCTTTAAGTAGTTTATGAGAAATTTAAAAATTGCGAAGGAGGGACAAAGGAAACCGCAACTAAATTTCTTCTTGAATTTTTGATACAGTATCTCATAAGTTTCTTCACTGTTCTATCATATATCCAGGAAGTATTGTGTACACTGTAAGGCAGACAGTGTACAGTGATAACATTGGCAGATAAGTAATCAATTTATCAGAAACTAATTTCTGGAAGGACTTGTCAACACATAATGTTGGGAACTGAAGTAACAGATTTGGTGATGTTACTGAATAGTGCTAATAGGAAACAAAATATATATTTTCTGACTTTCCCTTTCTTTCTGGCAAGTAATTTTGCTGTTCTGAACTTGGCTGACCAGTTTTCTTGTGTCTTGCTTACATTATGGCATTAATGGTTGTTTCAAGGTCTCTGTAGCAGTATTTCTGTCACTCAGTTGCAGCGTGGGGACAGTCAGCTGCACTTTGTGCCTGGCACCAGCCTGTTTTCAATAGCAAGCTGAAGCAGCTCAGTGCGGGCTGTGTTCTCATGTTGATGGGTGCAACTGAGCAGATGCTCCTGTTTTTCCAGGACCTCATTTTTTTTTAGTTCCTCACTGTAACCAGAAAGTCTGGACAAACAGCAAAAAGGCTTTTGTGAGAAGGAGATGCCAAATGAAATAGGAGGAGAACATATGGAAGGGAAAGGGAAGAATATTTCATGCAATTCACAAGTGAAGAAAAAAATTATTAATTAAAACAGTAAATTAAACCACTGAAATAATTAATAAAGGACTGGGCAGCTTTTCTTAAAAAACAAAAGCAAACCAGAAAACCCTAACTATCCCTTTAATTTGGAACTCACTGCTTTATTTTCAAATTGCTGTGGTTGATTAACTCTGGAGTTGCTTCTAAAATAACAACCCCTCCCCACATCATCTGCCTCTGTCTTGCTGAAGCCAATGTCATTGTGATTCCCCTCCACCCTTGGGTTGTCCTTTTGTTATGTGTGACTTGGTGAACACAGAGCTTTTGGCCAGCGCCCCTGGCTTACAGTGAGACCCCATTTGTGTGAGCTGAACCCAGCATTATTGGGTCACACTCGCCCATTACACATAACTTAATTAAATGTATTCGCTTCCATCCTGCCATCTTGTTCTTCATGAGTAGTTCTGTCCTTGAATCACTGAATTGTAAAGATGATGTATTTCCAATTCATAGTGAAGCCATTTTAGGGTTTTTCTTTCCCCATTTTTGAATGTGGGAAATATGTCTTTAATATTGAGGGAACAAATGCAGTCTGAATTAGTAAAACCAAACTCTGATGGGTTTTGTTTATCAGACTTCTAATATGATAGCAGAGAAGTGGTGAGCCTTAAACAGGCCAAAAAACTTTGTTCTTTACCCTATGTATAGTTGCTTAATTTGAAAAATTACTTCAGTGTTTGGGGAGCATGGAAAAAACCCCTTTGAAAACATTTTTTCCTGTTTATCACATTTCTATTGAATAAGCTGATAATGGAAATAAATTTTAAATCTCATTCCTAGTCAGTCTAGCAAATAATTTTAATTTTTTTTTTTTAATTAACACAGAAAATAGTAGTAGAAAACTATTTTCTCCTGTGTAGTGTTCTTTCTACCGTATCCTTTTTATCATTACAGTGGACAAATAAGAAATTAACAAAATTTTTATACCTAGCTGTCAACATACACCAAGCAGACCATAAGTAATTATAAGTGTATTTTTGCTTACTGAGGTGGTTCCTGTCAACATTTTGGTTTGCTTCTGTTCTGTAGAAAACAACATTATGCCAGTTAGTTATTATTGTAATAGACATCCTTTGTATGGGATTACAAGGCCAGCTGTTGTGTCAGATATATGGTCTCAATAGGTTCTGTCCATTATACCTCCTGCTAAGATCTCCTGATCATAAAATGTGGAAGAAAATTAGTTGTCTGTTAAAGTTGTTACATTGTATTGGTGTGATCTCTATATACCATTGCTTTCTCTTATTGAAATAAATAGAAGTACTAATTGTGTTCTTTTCTCTTCTTTCCCCAGGAAGCTATTGATTGCCTAGAAATTAAGAAAGGGTGTGAGAAGTCTGATTGATCAAGGTGGAATTTTTTTTCCAAGAGCCTTTTCACAATTGCCTTTTGCAAAATCTTCAGACAGTCCCATGTGTGCCATGTTTTGTGGCTCTCATCGTAAGAGTAATTTGTCTTGATGAAGATTCCTAACATTGGTAATGTGATGAATAAATTTGAGATCCTTGGGGTTGTAGGTGAAGGTAAGTAGTATCTTAATAAAAGACTAATTAAGCTTTTATATACATTTGACTTACTATCGTGATGATAATAAGTTACCAGTTGCAAAATTTTTCTTGTACGTTTTAATTATCTAATGCTTCTTCTAATTTCATTCTCAGATGGAGAAGTTTGAAAGCTGAAAGGAATGGAAGATAAATAGGACAGTTTTGTGGGGTTTTTTGTGGTTTTTTTTTTCTCGTTTAAAAGTTTAATATATCGATTTCTCATTAGTGGTACTAGGGAGATGCAAGCTATCAAACTTATCTGCAGGTGTATTTTTAAAAAATTAATTTCAGTGTTTTAAAATCCATTTACTTTTGAGCAATTTTTATGAAATGGTTTCAATGTACAGAGATTTAATATCTGTATATGCAAGTTCCAGATAATAATAGTGGGAACAATATTATTTCTATAGTTAAGAGGTTACTGAACACTGTTTTATCTTGCCACTTTTAATTTTCTTCTGCTTTGAAATGGCTTATCTCTCATCTTCTTTGTTTCAGGAGCCTATGGCGTTGTACTTAAATGCAGACACAAGGTAAGTGAATTGCTTTTAACTCAGAGGGAAATGTTGATGTTTGAGCGAAACAGTGACTTTGGCTGAGAACTAACATGTTACTATGGCACCTGGGTTGAACTTTTTCTTGCAGTTGCTCAATAGCAATCTTAATTGCAAGTTTCAGGGGAAATGGCTATATCTAGTACCAAATCTCAATTTTTTGTGTGTTTAATATTTATCTGAAATATTACTAATGTTTCATTAATTTCAACTGAGAGAGTTTTTAAGAAAAGAGAACAAAAAAAATTGTTTTGGAACACAGTTTATGCTCAAGCAGTCTTAATTAGAATGCCAAACTATCTGCCAAATACTGCTGCATAAGCACTTAGCTGTCTTGGAAGGGGCATGGGAGAGAAAGGAGAGTCCATGAGGGATTTTGACATCTGTAGGATGATCAAATGGCAGTAAGAAAGCAGTGACTTTTTTTGGTTGTTGATTTTAATTTTGAAAAGGAAGTTAAAAAGGAAAGAAAAAACACTGTTTGATACAAAAATGAAGTCTGGCAAGCTGTCTACACTATTTTAACTAGTGTGTAAGTTGGATGTATCTGAACTTGCTGCTCATCAACACGGAACTGATACGAACTACTTTGCTGTCTTCAGAGCTGCAGTGTAGTCATAAAACAAAATAACTTCTCTGAAGCAGAACATTTCAGAATCATAACATTTTAGTGATCCAAGAATACATGAAAGTCTTTTTATGTAGTTCATACCTTTTTCTAGAAAAAGTTAGGACTGTGCAGAGGGTTTGTGTTCCTATGGTGGCTTTTAGCATGTGCACAGAAGGGCTTTTGCCATATGGTTCTATCTGGAGTGTCTTACACTGTTGTACTGACTTAAAAAGGGGAAAAAAATTAGAACTTAAGATCCTATCTCAAGCTGAAGCCTTCTTGGGCTTGGGGGTCTATAACAGTCAATAGAGTGACTTAGGTAAATTGGATCTTTTTAGGTAGTTAGGATATGAAAATGCAGAGTGAGTAGTTTGAGAACACCTGGGTAGTGATGATACAGTTTGTACTAGGCAGCTCTATTCTTTGTGGAAGGTAACCTCACCCAGACTCAAGAAGTTTCTAGGATTTCCTGCATTGCTGAGTGAAGTTTAAGCTGTGCATGTCTATTCACGCTCATGTAAAAGAGTTCAGTACTCTAGAAGTATGGTATATTGGCAGAGTAGTCTGTTGTCCAGGTTCCTATGCAAATACCTTGCAGTACACCAGATGACTAGAAAGGAAGGGCTTTCCTTCAGCAGAGGAAAGTGTTTCTTCCTACAGCCTGTGTAAGATTGCTGCCTTCCTGGTGAGCATCTGAGTTTTTTGGTAGTAGCACCATTTTTTTCTACAGCTTCATCTTAATGGAAACAGCTGCGCTAAAGGTTTAAAACAAAGTGGTATTTTCTTTAAGCTTCTGGCAAGTGGGTTGACTAAGACCTAAGGTTTCCAGTTTTTGGAGATCTGAAGAAAAGGTGAGATATGTTGCTGTTTTCATCTAACTGATTTATGATTCTCCCTTAAAACAAGCTGCACCAAGCCTCTGAGAGCAGATGAGTTTAGGAGCTATCTATTTTACAAAAAAAAAGAGTAACTGTCTAAAAGTTAAATGTTGGCCTTTTCTACTTGTGTACGAGAACAAAGATTAGATACACTTTCATACACTCTTAACAGGCTTATCTGGAAATGCAAGGATGCATGGTTTGGGTTTTTCTGTTTGCATTTTTGGGGGATTTTTTTTACTGTTTGGCTGCTGGTGGGCATACTTTTGAATGTAGAAGTATTTACATTCATGTTTATAAATAGTGGTAATGTGCCAGGATCAAATTCCCAGCTATTTTAAGTCAATATATCTCCACTGTATTGTTGAGAGGGTAAATTTTGTGTGAAATGAGGAACCAGCCCCTAACTGCAACAATTTTCCAACATATAATCCACTAGTGCTTCAGTAAATATGTGGCTTTTTGCCTCAGTGCATTTCACTGGCGTGTGTGTATAGATTTAAGTAGGAGAGAGTGGCATAAGGAACAAATACCTTGTCATTATTATATGTGTTTTTCCTTTACTAAGGGAACATTACCAGAAAAGTAAAGTACCAGAAAAGTAGCTCTTTTACAATGACTGTGTTTACATTATTATACAGCATGTTTTTATCCCAAATCCTTCATTGCTAATTGTGGTTTGTGCATAAAGGTTACTTTCTTATCTGAGGGGTTTTTTTCTGATGCAAGGCTAGTACAAATAATGTTGAAAAAAAGCAGAGATGATGCTCTGAAAATATTTTTCCTATTTTTTCCTTTAGTCAGAGGACTTTTCGTAAGGAAATACAGTGAGGTGCATTGTGTTTTAAAATAGTGGAAATACATTTGATAGTTACAAACTATTAAAATAGGCTGTCTTGGCTCTTCTGGATTTTGGCTGTTTTCTGAAAAGAAAAGCCACTTGAACAGTTCAGAGATCATGGCTGAGGAGAAGAACCTTTCCTAATGTTTAAGACTTGTCAAATATTTTTCCTGTAAATAAAACCAGTATCCCTTTTACTTTGCCAAGTGGTCTTGCTGCTTCATGCAGAGTTAACCTTTGCTAGTAGGAATTTAGGCACAACTATTAGGAGGACTCTTACATCAGGTTTGAAACTAATAGGATAATACTGTGATTTAAAATCAATAAAATGGTAGGAAGACGCTGTGGTCTCCAAAGCCATAGGTCTGCAAAGATGAGCACATGGAGAAAGAAGCCTAAAGAAAAAAGTTAAGCCAAAAGCTAGTGTGAAAAGGAAATGTTACACTGTGAGATAATAAACTGTGTGTATAGGAAGAACACTGACACTTGTAGCTGCAAGTAGAGTCTGTAGAAATGAGATGAATACATCTTTAGATGCCTGAGATAAGTGGAGATTGTGTCTAGGCAGACACGATGATGACCCTGAACAGGATTGTTTTTTTTGGGATGAGGCAGAGCTCACCACACAGCCAGGCTGGAGAGGAGGAGGGGCTCATACTAGCAGGCAGTCAAACCATGAGAAGTATTTGGACAATGCTCTCAGGCACATGCTCTGATTCTTGGCATGTCCTGTGCTGGGCCAGGAGTTGGACTTAGGTAATTCTTGTGGGTCCCTTCCAACTCAAGACATTCTATGTTTCTATTCCTATATACATATAGTGGTATGTATAAATTGATGGCTGTTTTTTAGGTTAGCCAGGTATGCAGGAAGGTGTGTGGTGATGCAGTTTCTCTAAAAGCGTAGTTGAAATACATAAAATCTCCTAGACTTCTCCTTCTCTTACAGTGTGCTGTGTGTTACCAGAGGCCTTCAGCCTGAGGGGATGCAGTTTAATGATTTGGAAGTTTGGTGCCAGTTATTCTCTGTGTCCAACATCTCCTGCCCAATGAGATGTTTTTTCTGGTCTTTTGTTTTAGAAATGTGTCTGGTTTTGGTTATTTTTATAGTATGAGGCGTTTTTAGACCTTCTTTGAGATAAACACCACTCAATTCCCTTATTAAAAACAAACAAAAAGAAATGTTAGTTAGAATTATTTGGCACTTCAGTACATTGAAGAATAATGAAGAATAACCTTTTGAATAGGTTTAGTACTTCCAGGCAATTTCTTCTTTGCCTAATTTTTAATTTTGTCTTGTTTGAGCCTTCTGTAATACTCTTGCATTGTGTTCTGATAAGTTGTTTGTCTGCCTCAGAATACATGAAAGAAATATTTGCTGACCCCCTTAAAGAAAGGTGCAGTTTACTCATTACAAAATATAGTGAATATGCATATGTAGCAGAATCATTACATTTCTTTTCAGCATCTCAGCCTTTTTCATGTCTTTTATTACTGGAACCCCTAGGGACCAGCAGGGTCGTGGTTCTCTTAGTTTTCCCTTTGAAACCAGTTTTTTTGGTTGTTTCTGCAGGTAGCCCACTTCTGCACACTTCACACTATTTGTTTGTGTTTGAGCAGAGTCAGGAATTCCCCTTTTACCAATGCTGGCCAACTTGAGAAAATTTTCCCATGTCTATTACTATGCTTTGAGGAAGTCATCCTTGTAGGGCAACCAGCCCTCACAGATTACTTTGCCCTTTAGGGCTGTCTCTAAGCAGGTCCTGAACAAGGTGAAATCTGTTCTTTTGAAAGTCCAAGGTTGTATTTTTACTGTCGGTCTCTCTTAATTCTTTCAGAATCTTAAATTCCCCTGTGTCATGGTGGAGATGCTGGTCTGTTGTAATCCCAGTAAGAAAGGCACACAGGCTCTGTAAATTGTAATTTAAAGCGCTGCTTCTTTAGTGAGTATTAACTTCAATAAAGTAAAATGGAACAGGTAATCTTACATCCCTTAAGATGCTGGGAATCTTGAGTAGTGCAGCATCAAAATGGCCTGTGATCAGAGTGCAGCATACTGTGCAGACCAGTCTGCAAGAAGAGTTTTTTTCATTATTTTCATTATTCAAGCTGTTACACGATCCTTTTAAAGGAAAACTCCTGATCAATTTTATTGTCAAACAGAAAGATGTTCTCAGGAGAACTTCTTGCTACATCCCTGGATAAAGGCAAGGCCATGCAGGTTATGTAGCTTCAGATGCTGAGTGGGAGCTGCTTGCAGGCTCCTCTGGTACAATGACCTGGCTCAGTTTGCCCTGCAGTCCAGCCAGCTGAGCCTGGGCCACCTCAGATGAACTCTGATGTGCATCACTAATTCCTCCATGTACAGTGGTCTTCTGGTCACGGTGCATCCATGTTGCCTCTGAGGTGATCGTCAGCCTTCACATTCCTGTTGGTTCATTGATCAGTGTCAAGCAATTGCCTTCTCCATTTTCCAAAAATCTGATTGTCTCCATCATGCTGTATTCCCCTTGCAACAAATGTTGGAATGCTCTAAGTCCTCTGTGAAAACTGGATTTTTTTTGTAAGGCTTCCCTTAAAAAGGCTTTATCTGTTTTGCTCTCTTCATAAGGTGCTTTGAAGCAGGTATTCCCCCTAATGTAACCTGTGTTGTTCTGTCTTCTAACACTCATGCAAAAATTTTGACTTGTTTCTTAGCTATTTCAAAGCAAATGTACAGGCATTAAAGCATCCCTCTCCTTTGCAAGGATCTCCTTGCCTTCTTAGGATATTTGACAGAAGATGAGCTGTGTCTGTTGTGGCAGTGCTCTGGTCACGCAAGCAATTCCACTACATTTTCTGTAACCCTTAAAGAGTGGTTTCATCATCTAGGATGACAGGTAGTTCAGATAATGAGTATTTCTAGAATGCTGCACTGATTCCTAGTTCCTCCTGGTTTTTTCTCACAAATTTTATGTGGAGGCAGCTGGGACCTGGTCATGCTGCTTTCGAGGAGTGAATGAGAACTTCATACTCATAGAAAATTCGGATTTTCTCTAATATTGTCATAAAAGCAGAGTTCTGAATCTCCCTGGTGGATGTTAGAATCCCTTTTCCGACTCTTGTGTCTGCTGATATTATGAACACTTTCGCACTTTTAACCTGCTAACCATTTTTATGCTGTTGAGTTTCCCTTTAGTTGAAAATTAAAAGGTAAGTGTATATGTTTGTAAAAGTTGTAGGTTTTTTCAGTGTGTTGTATATTTTCATGTACTTGCTTTAGATTTGGGTCTCAAGGTTCCTTAGCTCCACAGCATGTGCTAAGCCAAGCACTTGGGCTGAAGAATACAGTCATTGCAGTTTATCTTTAACCTTTATGGTATTATCTTTTGTACTGAACTGGGTACAGCTGTTTCTTGTTTTACTTTGGATTTGACTGATTTGACAGTAGTTCCTGTTTGGTTGATTGGGAAATAAAATGATGAGTAAATGAAAAATCTAAGTTCTCAAAATGAGACCAGATTGCTGCCTGTGTTTTTTCCCCCTCAATTCTACAGTCTTTCATATGGTGAAGGTAGTATGAATTGATTTCAGATTTTGGCTGCTGAGCTGAAGAACAGACTAGCACTGCCTGGTATTTGAATCCTGGGATACTAGCTGTGCTGATCTGTCATTTTCTGAGTTTTGGTGTTTGTATTTCACCAAGATTTCTGTAATACTGTGAGTTAAGGAGAGGTATTTCTACCTTGACGGAAGACATCACTATTATTATGTAAGTACGATACTGGTATTCCACATTTTAATGATTTATCTGAAGGTAAATGTTAAAATACTGCTGTTAAAATGGAAGGAAAACAGACTGCAGTGGTAAGCATTTAGTATTATGTGCCAAGTGATTCCATTCAGGGGAAGCATAATTTAAATATTTGTATTTTTTTCATATGCAATGGACTTTCAAAATCAGAAACTTTCAGCAAACTATTAATCATGTAAGGAGCATTTTCAGTGCTTGGTTTTATCATTTCAGAGTAAAGCGGAGAACTGAGTAATGCATAGACTTTTTCCAGTCTAATTCCTGTGCCTGGGGAAGACTATCCCCAGGCACCAGCACAGGCTGGGGGCTGACCTGCTGGAAAGCAGCTCTGTGGAGAAGGAGCTGGGTGGGTGTCCTGGTGGAAAACAAGCTGGCTGTGAGCCAGCAGTGCCCTAGAGGCTGAGAAGGCCAATGGGATCCTGGGGTGCATTAGGGAGAGCACTGCCAGCAGGTCAGGGGAGTGATCCTGCCCCTCCACTCAGCCCTGGTGAGGCCACGTCTGGAGTGCTGCGTCCAGTTCTGGGCTCCTCAAGACAAGAGAGACATGGAGATCCTGGAGCAGGTCCAGTGGAGGTCAACAAAGATGATTAAGGGATTAGAGCATCTCTCTTATAAGGAAAAGCTGAGGGAGCTGGGCCTCTTCAGCCTTGAGAAAACTGAGAAGGGACCTTATCAATGTCTGTCATTATCTGCAGGGAGGTGTCAGAGGATGGGTCCAGGCTCTTCTCAGTGGTGCCAAGAAATAGGACAAGAGGCAACAGGCAGAAACTGATGCACAGGAAATTCCACCTGAATATGAGGAAGAACTTCGTTACTGTGTGTGACTGAGCACTGGAACAGATTGCCCAGAGAGGGTGTGGAGTCTCCCTAACTGGAGATATTCAAGAACCATCTGTGCACAATCCTGTGCCATGTGCTCTGGGATGACCCTGCTTGAGCAGGGAGGTTGGGCTGATGACCCACTGTGGTCCCTTCCAACCTGACCCACTCTGTGATTTTGTGATATATACTGGAATGGCTATTTTGTGTCAGATGATTTCAGCTAGCTCAGGATCTTAAAAGTGATTTTGTTAGAGGTAAACAACAGATGAACAACAGGGCTGGTATGATGTGATACTCCCCACTGTATTCACAGTGTCTAATTCATTCAGTGCTACTGGAAAGTCATTATCATCAGTATATTCTAGTACAGAATATGTCAGCAGTGTATTTTTTTACTTGCCTTATCCTGTGCCTAAAGCCATCTATCCTATAAGTCTTCTACTTGCCAATGTGTCCTGTTTAAAGTATTAACTGATGTTTCTGCATGCTGTGTATTCTGTCCTTATGTATTTTTTAATATACCATCAATTTACATAAAACTATCCTTTACCTAAAACTAGATAAAAATACAATGCCAAATCATATTGAAATATGTCTAAGATCTGACATATTCTCTTGTTGTTACTATTGCTATTTCATTGTTGCCTCTATTTGGTTACATCCTCAAATTTTTTGCTGATTTTTTCTTTGATTTTTGTGTGTAATTACAAGCAGCATGCTAATTTTCTCAATTAATCAAATGTGGTTTGGCTTTGTGGCAAGATTTTCGGTTTTAATTGTTCCACCAGGGTAAAATCTCTGTGCAGCATACTGTTTTCTTTCAGTAATGGCACCTTACCTACGGAAGATCATTGCATTAATGCTGTTGTTTCTCAGGCTAAAGCATCACATTGCTGATGGGTTTTTGTGCCAAAACTTGTGTGAAACACATACAATGAACACGAGACTTCATGGAGCTTCTGAGTTTGCCAGCAGTAAATGTTTGCAGTAGTCATGGTCAAGATCTGTCCTAAGTCTTATGTGAGCAAAATAGAGCTATTCGGCAAGTGGTAGTGCTGAAAGTCGTATCAACTCTTTAATAACCACTTGCTTCAGCTTCACTATGGGGCAGTGAATAACCTTTTGAATTCCTTACAGAATTCTGGTGTGAAATGTTAGATGCAGAGTATTTGTTTCATGGACTTCCAAACTACTTCCATGGCATTCCCTTGAGTGCAGCCGTGAGAGGCAAGCTCTCACTTGATTAGTGCTGATTCACTTCAGCTATTGCTTTCCTATAGAAAGAAGTGACATACAGTGAACATCTGTAACTGCTCACTGTGCAGGGTAGGTGTGAATGTGGTATTGACAGTTTTTAAAGCTTCCATTTTTCATTGATGAATTGTGACATTTGTCTTTACCTGAACCTTCCATAGTCCTCTCGGTGCCCTGTGGCAGGAGGAAACAGACAATCAGATTAGCATTATATTAATGTGTTTTAAATATCATTGATGTCAGTAAAGTCCTGATTTACATTCAAGTAAGTGGAAGGTTCATATGTGTACTGTGGCTGCTCCAAAGATCAGATAGTTGTGCAGAATGGAGCGTAGAAACTGAAGTTGCTGAATTACCACAGCTTGAGCAGACCACTACTAATTCAGTCTCCCCTCTCACCCCCCAAGATGGGCTATAATATTCTCTGTATCACAGTATTGCTGTCTTTTATTTCTTTTCCTTAAAATCTTATTCCCAAATCTCTCTCTTTCTTCAGTTTTTCAAAGAGCTGTTTCATACTACATTTCTTAATGAAAACCATTAAAGCACTAATTTTGAGGAAACAGCAGATTCTAAAATGGCTTACCCACACTAGTGGAAAAAACATTAGATCTCTGTTTGATGTTGTCCTGATTTCTTCAGAATCTGAGTCCAGGGATTAACTGAAGTAAACCTTTGGGTTCACACTTGTAAGGCTATGTAGGATGAGGGGATGGAGTAATGTAGTCCCAGATCTTTTTCTCATTGCTTTTAATGTTTTTTGTCTGTTACTTCTGCTTTGAATTGCTAAGATATGCTCTGTTTCAAGGTTTCATTTAATTTGATCTTATATAAAACCTTGCTATCTTTATCAGTCACATACAATGATTTCTTTAAGAGAGCCTGGCCAGGGTTCAACAAAGTGGGCACGAATGCATTTTTAAATGCATTTTTAAATGCATTAAATTACCAGAGGGAATGGTGAGGGAGGCTTAGGTTGGGTATCAGGGAAAGGTTCTTCACCCAGAGAGTGGTTGGGCACTGGAACAGGCTCCCCAGGGTAGTGGTCACGGCACCAAGCCTGACAGAGTTCAAGAGGCATTTGGACAATGCTCTCAGGAGCATGGTGTGATTCTTGGGGTGTCCTGTGCAGGGCCAGGAGTTGGACTCAGGGATCCTTGTGGGTCTTTTCCAGCTAAGGATATTCCATGATTCTAGGAAAGTTAATGTTTTTTGTTATTAACGTAAGTCACTTTGTAGCCATATCAATGGAATGGTGCTGCTTTGATGTCTGCAGTTGTGCTGTGTTGTTTCCCTTTTGAGTCTTCTATGACAATCCAGACTGGTGTTTGAAAGTTCCCTTGTATACTCCACTCCCTTACCTCCTCCTCTGTGTTTGTCATGTTAGGAACCCTGCTCAGATATGGGTGGTATTCAGTACGAAAAACTCTCATTCTGTCTCTCCTTTGTTCCCAAAGGCTAATATTTGAAATGGAAGGTGCAGGGCAGAGATAAGAGAGAGAGCTTTCAGAGTGGTAAAATTAACTTGCTGTGGAAGGGGATACTAAGACTTTTTTTTTTCAGATGCGTTCACTTTAAAGCAGTACAATGTGAGGGTGTTTGCTCTCAGTACCACAGGTTAGGATGGCTTAAGTTGGCCTGTCCATTATAACATTTCATGCAGCACAAAGCTGGGATGCAGAGACACCTGATGCTGTAAAAGTTCATCAAAACAAGAAGAGTGAGGGAAACAAACAGGGCCTCACCCTTGTACTTCAGTAATGCAGGTAGCTGAAAGAAGCATAGAAGCCTGAGCTAAAAATAACAAGAGTGATTCATCTTGCTTTGGAAGGATATGTAAAATGCGTTACTGATGGTTTTCAATTTAAATTAAGTCAAAGATAAGCAATTTGTTGCAGTCACAGTATCTCAGATCAGTATTTCTTTTAGTCAGACAGTTTCTTCCTGTTGGTCACACTAATGGCTCTGGATTAACTACATATCTTTTGCACTTTTTTTTTGTTTCTTACAGAAACTAGATGTATTTTTGATGATATTTTACATAATATTTTATATGAATTCTTGCTGTGGGTACTGGTGTTGCTAAGTGAGAGGTTACTGCTTATGCCACAAATAACAGCTTTGCTTGGAATATTGCCAGTAAATGAACAAGCCCCTCGGTAGTTGCTGCAAATTCCATCTGCAGAGGGATTATATATCATTACACTTGGAATAATACAGGAATCATATTCAGACCTGCAGCAGTGTGCTCTGTGGATGCCCTTAATGGCTCTTAATTGCAAGCAGCGTGTAGTGCTGTATCTCATTTTAAGGTCCTTGTAAGTAAAATTTTATTTTTAAGTATGGATGTGATGAGCACCCAAAGCAAGACTATCCATGTGAATTATTTTTTCTTGCAAAAAGTTGAAAATGTTATGCTGAAATTTCAAGTTTAGGAACATGACTACAGTATTTCTTAGAAGCAGCAGCAGGAGGAATTGAAATAGATGAGAATTAGAGACCTGATGCAGGGTCTTGGATCATTAGGAAAGTAGCAGTGCAAGCAACTGAATTTATAGTTCATGCAAATTAATATATGGGAGAGGGAACAGCATATGGCTAATTATAGGACTACATCTGTAGTAGTATGAACTTGGTTGAATATTGGATTACAATCTCTTCTTGTCACCAAATTGCAAATTACTGTGTATCATAATGGATGCAAAGAATATTGTATTTCTAAATTTTAGGCTAATTGTTTTCCTGCGAGGAATTCTTGTGGAGTTTTTAAACTTTTCTAGGACAAATAAGCAGCTCTAAGAGCACTAGCTTCATCATTGATTTCTGGACACTCTGCGTATTTAAACAAAGGCCACTAAAATAGAGCACAACTCAGTGTTTCAGAAGATCATTCCTGTAGATTATTAAGTGTACCGTGGTAAAAATGGATCTGGATCATCTGGCTGATATTCAAAGTTATTTGTAGCAACCAAGCTGATCTAAAATTTTAATACACTAAAGTGTCTTGAATATACCATTCACATTGCCTTATTTTCTTAATTTTTTTGGTGAATTTAAAGTCTTTTTTTTAAACTCAAGAGTCCTGGAAAATGAGCATTTGACAGTTTGGGTAAAACATTGACAATAACAGTGAAAACTTTCCTATCATTTCATTTTTTCTGAAAACTATAGGCTCTTCTTGGCAGTGTATTTTTTTCATCAGTTAAGATTACAGGGCGTTTTCAAATAGTAAGTTGTCCTTCTGAATGTCCTGGTTAAAGCAATTTAGATTTCCTTGATTACTCACTTCTCTGTAATTCCTAACTAGTGAAATACCCTCCTAAAATATAAAAAACTTTCTATTCTTTTTGAATAAAAATTCCTGGAATTTGTAACTTCTTTTGAAGTACAGAGGTATTTACTTCTCATTTAAAGCCTGGATAACAATAAATGGGGAAAAAAGGAAAGTAGTTTCCATTTATACCATTACAGCTCTTAAAATTTGTACAAATGTGTAAAATCTTGTGCAGAGAATTTAATAATTGCACTTATCATGTGTGGTGTTTGATCACAGCTAAAAGCCTAAGTAAGGGACTAGACAAACCTGACATCACAGTGTGGTGATCAAGAAATTTTGGATACAGTGGGAAGGCAGGCTGAGCTGTTGAATAGACGCCACTTTTGCTAAGACTGCTTTGTGCTCTTTTTTCAACCAATAGCAGTTATTAAATGTTTGCACAGAACTGGAGTCGTCGTTTATGATATCTGTGCCTTAAACATGTATTGCAATTCTGAAACTCTTCAGAATATGTACTTCTTCTTGCTGTGTGTAGCTGCACCTGCACCTGGACAATAAAGCTTGATGAGTCTGCTGCTTGCTTTTTTTCAAGAATAGTCCAATTGCATGCTAGCTTCTCCTTTTCTACAGTATATCTAAGCTACTTCTGGTTTAAGATAAAAACTAAAACATCCTCTGGATTTATAAGGTATTTGCATTTTTACTATCCCTGATTTATTTTAGTTTAAATTGCTAAATTATCCCAATCTTTGTGCAAGTTCCTTTTAGGCCCTAACACCTTAGAACCCAATGGCTTTACTTTGCCCATTATGAAAAATCACCCACTTTATGCAATTTTATTTTCACTTTTTCAGATGTGTAGCAAAGTGAGGATTTGTTTCTGAACAGAACAGGTAATTCTTTTTTGGAAACAGATACCAACATTGCTGTCCAATTTTATAGTTGCTTGCACCTTAAAGACTTTGATAAGGCATCTTCTCTTTCTTCCTCCATGTGAAGACTAATTTCTGTACAGTACTGGGATGTAGAATGATTAGTATAATGAAGTTCAATGTCAGTCTTGCATAAAGGGAAGGGTGAATATTTGCAGGTCTTGAAGTGAAATGATTGTACTCATGGATGCCCATTCCTTCATGATTTCATTCACTTGTACCTTCGTACCCGCACACTTAGAAGTATAAAAGGACATGTGTGTGTTCATGGGAGGTGTCTGATTTGGGCAGTATCTCCAGTGTGCAGGATGGAGGACAACAGCAAGGAGCTTTCAAGAGTGCACTTCATCTCTGAAGTTCCTCTTCAGATGGTGGTGATGACAAACTAGTTCTTACATCTTTTGTATATATATTATGTTTAGATGTTGTCTGTTGTTATGGGATGGTCCTTAGCTTCAGTCTTGCTTTCTTGAACTTCCACGGGTCTGTTTTCTGCTTTTCCTTGTTTGGAGTTTGTGTTTGAAAAGTATGTTTATAATGTTTTCCTGATAGGCTAACAGAAGATAGGCTCATATGTTAAAAGCTGCAACCTTGTGGCCATCCTCCTGTTGGGATGCATGGTCTGCTTGTGAGTCAGCTGTGCTGCAACCTTCTGGGCTGGGCATAATGTTTTACTCAATTTTACTGTTGAAGCACCATCCCATGAACAGTTTTCTTGGTTATCAGCACTGTTTTCTCTTGAAACCTTTTTGTGCAGTTTCTTCTCATGCTTGTGCACGCTCGTGTGTGCACTCTCTCAGTGCTTCCCCCAATATCCTATTTGTACTTACCCTCATCTGTTACACACTTCTGCAGCAGAAACAAGATGCCTATGTTCTCTGAAATGGTGGTTGTTCTGGTTTCAGTTTTTGGCATAGAATTGTGCTGCCTTATTAAACAGCTCTTCTAATCTTTCAGTCCTGAAAGAATCCTTATAACATTGAGAACTCCTTCCCAAATGCGTTTTATGAAGCATATTTTTCATACAGTTCTAAGAACAGAAGATTACCACAGATTCCAGTGGGCTGAAAATTATTTGCAAAACAGTTTTCTTAGACTTAACTTTGGCTGAACAGGATTACCATCATTATCAATTTTCCTTTGGGTTGTAGATGGGCTTTAAAAAAAAAAAAAATTGTGGTTTTGAGGTATGACAGAGGTAGGTGACATTTGTAAGTGTAATAATGCACTGAGATGTAGAAAGATGAAATTTTTTAGGACCTAAAAAACTTGACTGGTTACACCTACCTCTTCTTTTGACAGTATGCATCTTGACCAGGAGGCAAGCTATCTTCTTGAAATCAATTAACATTTCCAACAGAGATGGAGTAATGCCATGTTTATGCACAGAAATATGTTGCAGGCAATGCCATCTGCAGAGCAGAGCTGACTAGCTGCTGCTTCTACAGGATCAAGTTTCCTGTGACTGTTTGTGTGAAAAACTCATCAGAGTGGTGCCTACCTTTTTTTTTCCCCTCAAAGCATCAACCAGTGAAGAATGGTGTTAAGAAACATATACAAGATAGTATCTGATGGAATTGCACTCTGGGCTCTAAACCTGCTCTAATTTTGTAAGTCCTTCCTGCTTCCACTGCTATAAATCTTGTAGTGCTAAGGAACTATTTGGGGAGCAAAAGAGAACCAGCCGGAGCTTCCCCAGTGACTTTTAGAAAGGCTAAACATAGGCCAAACAACATCCATCCCTTGGGCTCTAGCATGTTTAAAAAGAAAAAGAAAAAAGTGAGCGAGTGTCATTTCTCCTCAGAAATTCTGGGGTGTTGTGCCCCCTTCATCCATATCCCTCAGATAACATAAAAGAGACTGCAGACCAGATGTCTAGATGATGTCAATATCAGAGAAGCAAATCAAGGGTGATCAGCCTGTCTATAGTATTTCTTGGTTTCTATTCAGTAGGGTTATCAATTAAATGGATAGTGTTTAATTTATACTGCTGAAGATGAGCTTCTGTTGCTTTACCAACATCCTTCCAATTAGGCATGCGCACACGTAGAGAGCTGTGCATGGGTGTGTATATGCACACACACGTATTTGTTTAGTTAATGAGTTACAGCAAAGTGGTCTCTTCTGGTCAGTTTTAGAAAATGCTACTAGCCCATTCCTTCTGTTGCTTCTTAGCAGATTTTTGTGTGTACTAGTTAGCACATTGTTAGGGTGGTCCTTTTCAATTTTATGGGTATAAGGAGAATTGAACACTTGTGCCTCAGTATAAAATATGAATGGCAATAAGTCTGCTGTTTTATCAAAGTATTTAGCAGGCATGTACAAGGCTTTAACAAAAATATGAATAAAAATTTCACAGCTGAAGTCTTGTGATTATATTTTCTCAGCTTGCACTTGTCTCTTCATCTGAAGATCATGTTTCAGGAACTTTCTGAAAATGTATCCTTATTTCTGAAGTGTCTTGTGTTTTTTTCCTAAATATGTTTGTGTGAAGGAAGACAATCTTTTACCACTTCTGAGCTATTAAAAGAAAAATGAAAATGAAAGGTCTGTTTAGTTTCATAGCTGTGTATCTACAGTAAACAGTAAGACCCAGAATTTTTCAATAGGAGAACATGCCTTTTCTGAACATATCTGACTAGGAATCAAATTATGGGGGCATAGTTTATTCTGGCAAAGAACAAATATGTGGAAAGAGAAAAGTAAAGGAAAAATTAGGTATCTCTTATCTATGGATTTGTTTGAGGTTTTTCTCTTGATTTTTAGACTAGGATAGGTTAACAATTAACGTTCTTCACGGCCACCTTTTTATTTTTTGAAGAGG
Organism: Edolisoma coerulescens; assembly: GCA_013397115.1. NCBI lineage: Eukaryota > Metazoa > Chordata > Aves > Passeriformes > Campephagidae > Edolisoma > Edolisoma coerulescens. The sequence continues at coordinate 1,081,649 of VWZW01002309.1, forward strand.
TGGGGATAGTTGACTATTCACACAGTACTACCTGAATGAAACCTGTGTGATGAGACTAATTCTTTTTTTTTCCCATGAGGATTTTAACTGCATTTAGAGTAACCAGTTTATTCATTTGCTAGCTTTTTTATATAGTACTAGATATCCAGAGCTATTGCTATATAATATTATACTGCCATGTTGTGGAGTTTTTTTAAAAAATGAAATCACACCCAGAATCATGTTATGATGAAACCAAGTCAGATTTAGCACATTGAAGCACAAATGCTAGTCAACAAACTGCTGTTAGAACTATTGTTTACTCTCTGTACCACCAGAAGGCTTGCTACTATATCAGTTTACAAAGGACAGAAGGCACCCTTCCTCTGATGAAGCTTTGTTTTCCATATCTGCATCTAGTTTAGACCAAGTACGGCAATGAAGCTTCAAGCTTACTTGTACAGGTTTAGCTTTTGAATTTTTGCAGTAGTCTTAAATCAAATCTGAAGTAGCAGTACTGTTACTAAATATTAATAAGAAATTTTGCTAAGTAAAAGGTTCAAAACCTTTACTCCAGAAAGAATCATAAAGCTTTTCCAATTGTTACTTTTTCTTTCACCTCTGTTTAGATGAATCTTTTTAGTGCCTTGGAACTGAGAGAAATATGGCTCTAGGAGGTCAATGTATGACATGCATTCTAAATCCATATTTTTCGTATGACAACCTCTCACGTTAAATATTTGAGCTCTTGCTCAAGGATCTGATCTGAAGGATTCCTCTGGAAGCTTAACGTATAGAGAAAAGCTACTTCTAATGGGGCCTTATTTGCAAGTTATTTGAAGTTTTATTGATCTCAGGTAGTACCTTTAATTATACCAGAGAAAGGAAATGCAAAGCTCATAGCAGGGATATTTATAGCTTCATGAAGATGCTCACCAGTGAACATATACTTTATTCTCTAATATGCAGGTGAAAGAAGAAGGATGAGCTTCAAAAATTCTGGTCTTGCTGCTAGCTATGCCAGATTGCGTTGTGGGATGTGAGAATTGATGCTGCACAGTTACATTGGCAATGGAGATGTTACTTCAGTAGCACAGTTTGGAATACTTTTTTGTGTTTCTAGCATGTGAATTACAAATACAATCCAGTAGACTCTGGTGATTTTGATGTAGCAATGCAACTCAAAGAATAATGATCCAGAGAGAATAATATCTCTGAGGTTACTAGTCTTGATAAGATTTCTGAAATGTACCTTAAAAACATGTACATGCATAAAAGTTTGTGCATGCAAAAATAAAACATACAGACAGAAGGGCTGCAAAGTTAAGTAACTTGGGTGGAATTAATCTCACCCACTGTTTCAGTGCTTAGGTCTTGCATAACCAATCTCCCTCGTTTATATAAGTTGAGAGAGTCCAAAATCCGAAAAGCAGCTCTTACCATCTGGTAATTATTAAAATCAGTAACCTTCTGGCCAAATCTTCTCTCCCTCCCCTGCTTTTACTAACTGTGGGGAAGGCCTTGACAATTCACACTGAATATCTAACTCTTAGCTGGCTAAAGCTAAATGAGATCGACTCTACCTTAGGAAATATTTGGTGTTTTATGTAGGTTCACTGAGTCTTTTTAAACACAGAATATAATTGTTCTCAGTTTAAATTTAGCCTTGGAGGTTGCTGTTTCTGTTTTAGGCCTGGAGAAGGGCTTTAGTTTCTTTTGCATATGCCAGTATTTCTAATGAAAGAATGCTACCTTTTCCCCTCAAATACTGCCTTGCTTATATACACTGTGATAAACTTACTTTTTTTTCCCCCATAATTTTCTAGACTTCTCAAATACAAAATTCATCATGGAACACCATATGGATACCCACGCAGTTGTCACACAGCTGTCAGCTTCTAGTATTTGAGATGGCATAGCTAGTAACCTGTTGCCTTCATCCCCCATGCATACCAGAACACTGTGGAATGAGACTCATCTGTGGTTTTAGTGGGTTTGCAGCTATTTCTGAATTCTCACCATTCCTCTGCTTTCAGTTAAATTGGGTTCCACTAAAATTTTACTGTTCACAGATTCATTTATTTGTTATGCTGGTTTTAACACTACCTTCTGAGTCGAGGTGCCTTACCCCAGTTCTCTTTTCCAATCTGTTTTCAGGCTGCATTTGTCTGCCTTCTTTTCCCAGTTTCTTTTGCCTGTATATTCCCTGGCCCTTAACTCCTCACTCTGCACTTTTTTGTCCTCTCTCCCCACGTAGTGTTTCCAGTGTTTGTGGTAATAAACTTGGTGAGATGAAGACACTTTTCCTTCCCCTTTTTCCAAGAAGTATTTGTTTGTCATGCTTGGGCAAACTTTCGCAGTGAACTTAAATTCTGTGTGGTTATCCTTTTTTTTTCTCCTGGCTCAAAAGTACATGTGTTGTGTGTAAGATCTAAAAATGCAATATGTTAGTCTTATTGGTAGGGGCAGGCTTTGCTAGAAGAGCTTTTTTTTTAGTCTTCCCAGAACTTCGGTGAATGTTTAGACTTTTTTTTCTCCTTATTGAAATATAAGGGAAAATACACTGATCTAGCCATGACTTTTTGGATGCTGAAGAAACTGTCTGAAAGAAGTCTGCAAACTCTCTTTCTCGATTTAGCTCCAAAGTTGAAATTTCATCTGCCGAAAGTGCTATTTTTATGAAAACTTAGCTGCCATTTCTTCTTCATCTGTTAGTAGTAGAAGTCTCCCTTGGATGCAGATTCCTTTATTTTCACATGTATGTTCGGCTTCTCAAGTTAGCTAAATTACCATGCAACTTGTGTAGAGGCAGCCCTGCTGTTCCTCTGACCTCTGCAGCAGTGATCAGGAGGTGTTTGAGGTATGAATTTTGCCTGCTGTCTTTCTTTTAAGCAGTTTGGAATAAATTTTAATCTTAATGCTATTCTGTGAAGAAGAGAAAATCTCTACAAGGAATGCACTTTTAAATGCCTGACAGAGAAAAATGGCAGTTTTCGTAGGAGGCAAGAATTTCTCTCATATTATCCAGAGAGTGCACTGTCTGTATATCCCAGACAAGAAAAGCCTGTTTTTCTCTGCAAACCTGAATGTAGAAACTTTGAGAAGAAATGAAGGTCTCCACTGAAATACAAATCAATATACAGATTGGAAAAAAACTTTTTGAATTTAATGTTCTTTGGTAAGAGTGTAATGTCAGCAAAAATACTTCTTGATGAAAAAGACCTAGAGAGCAAAGAGATGTCTTGTAAATGCCACAAAATCATTAGGGGCAGAGGGGGGTATTGTTTTCTTTCTGTAATACTTTTGTCTAATGTGAACTGAGGCTTGAAAATGCAAGTGGCATTTCCTGTACAAGTTTATCTTTTCCTGGAGAACAACACAAAAAATATTCTCATTAAAGATCTGGAATAAGTGAAAAGGGTGTGTTTGTGAGCCTTAATGCTGCTTGAGGAGAAAGAAGACACTATATGATGTGGAAGACATGGAATGACAGATTCTTAGGATTAATGTAGACATCTATGAAATGTTCCATGGCCAAACCTAACAATGACCTGACACCAGAATAACAAAGGTGTTGGTTACATTAAGTGGCACCTTTTACATACTAAATTGCATGAAGAAGACAGTGTTACGCTGTTTTGTGTGCCCAAAATGTGAGGAGAAAATGTTTTCAGTTTAAAACTTACTTCCTTTTTCTTTTTTAATTGGAGGCACTAAACATAAAAGTTCTCATCTTTGGGATTCTAGATGGGAAGACCATTGCAGCTTAGGCTTTCCCCCAGATGTGGAGAGTGTACCATTGCTAACAAATTAATGTGTTAAAACCAAAAGTAACCTCTCCTTGGCTCTTGCTTTTGCTCCAGAGCAGATCTGGAATGGCTGCTTGGTATCTGCATAGGCAATTGCCACCTCTCGTGGTTTAAGGCCCACTGCAGAATACAGAGGAGTTCTTGCTGCCATTTGCACATGAGAGGTGTTAAAGTTAGGGCAAACCTTGTCTGTGCTTCTGCAGCATGGAAATATGAGTAATTCCTGCTATGTTTATGTGGTTTTTCCTTCAGCACTGAGAGAGACAGGGGTTTTTTTCTAAGATAGTGTTAAGCTGAGTAAACTAAGTTTGAGAAATCCTGTTGTAGCTTGCACACTAAAACAGAAATTTAGTTGGTATGTAAAAATTGTTAACATAGAATGAATAGTGGTACTTTATGATGGATGGATGAATACAGACATTTCAGGAAAGATGGGCTCAAAAGAAAGACGAGTGAAGTTTCACTTTGTGGGAAAGAGTGTCTCAGATATATGGTGATGTTTTCTGGGATGGTGTGACAGCCCACTTTCAAGGGACAAGTGGGTCAACGCAGATGGACAACAGTGTGGTTGAGACCCTGTGGTTCAGAGTTAGAGGGGAGACCAGAAACTTTAGCATTGTATTGGGACTTTGTTATAGACCACCTGATGAAAGTGAAGAAATGGGCAAAGCCTTCTTTGAACAGCTGATGACATTTCTGAAACACTTGTTTTTCAGGGGGGAACTCTGACCATTTTTTTCAGGGGGGACTTTAACTTCCCTGGCATTTCCTGGACAGGCGGTATGGTGGGATGTGAGCAGTCCCAGAGATTTCTGGAGGGTGTCAAGGAAACTTTCTTGATTCAGGTGATGGAAAGACCAGCCAGATTATTATAATAATTGGCTACAGTGTTTGCAAAATAGTGGAGTTCAAGATCATGAGTATATTGAGGAGAAAATGTTAAGAAAGTACAGGTCTTGGACAGAGAGTCTTCAAAAAACTGGTAGGTGGGGATTTCATGGGAGGCAGCTCTAAAAGGCCTCTCTGACAATCCCATGTGAGTGTTGTAGATACCTCAGCAATCTTAAATGCTACTCGATGCCCATGTTTAGGCTACTGAATCATGACTTGAGTGACTGATCAACGTAGAGCTCTTGGAAGCTTGGAAAGAAAACTCACATACAGGTATCTGAATTTAGATGTCTAAATCTGAAACTGAATTCCATCTGAAGAGTTTTAGCCTCAGGAACCTGCTTGACAAGTTTGCCTTTGGTTCACAGTAGGTCTTGTTTTACAAATTAAAGAAAATGCCTGTCAGATTGCTGATGAGAAAAAAGACAACACCCCAAAAATTTAACATGTGAAAGTACCAGATAAAAAATAAATTGTATCCACTGCAGAAATAAAGATTTCAAAACTAAAGCTTGAGGTGTGATAAACTGCAGAAGTTCAGCCAATCATGCTGAAACTATTTTGACTCTCAGACTTAAAATAACAATACTGAGGACTTTGGCACTGACAGATTTTTTTAAAAAACAACCAACCAACCAAAATAAGTATTTTCCAATAAGTTCAACCTACTCTTGAGTTACAAGGTGCCCAGGAAAGGAGCACTGCATTATAATAACAAAATATTAGGAAATACAATGTAATTATAATTGTTTTGTTGACCTTTGCATTTATGGAGTCACTGATATCTTAAAGGAAGCCATTAAGGTAGTAAAGTTTGCCTTTCTACATTTTCTGTGTTGTTATCACTTGTATTCCAAGTGTCAAGATTATGGTAGAAAAAGTAATTAAATAATGCTGGTATCTGCCATTGCAGTATTATGCTATTTATAAATAGCTTTCATTTTCACAATTTCCAGGGTTAACAGACAAAAAAAAAAAAACCCTGAGCAAATAGACTTGGAAGAAGACTGATGTTTGAAACTGAAATTACTGTTATTGACATTTCAGCATTGGAAGAATTTTATAGACATTTACTGAATTTGGTTTCTGTTTTACATCCGTGGTTTGGATTAAACAATACTGTCAAATTGTAAAATTATATGGTGTGGTGCTACAACAGAATGAAATGAAACACAGATTATTTTTAAAAATTGCTACAGTAGTACTAGTTTATCATGAAAAGCTAGAATAGCTACATTTATTGTGTTTAAAAGGTGTTTTTTATTCCAGATCCTTTTCATTGCATTATTGTACACATTCTTTGGGGAAACATATTTACTTTCTTGCTTGGAGAAAATTGTGAATAAATATGAAAAATCCTCTTGGGCCAATGGAAGTTTTGATGCTAACCGCTGTCATCAGCTGGCTAGTTAGTAGAAAATACTGAGTGGGTTCTCTTCCTTTTAAGTGTTCTTTTCAGGGTAGTATTTACATCCTGAATTAGTAGACTGCAAGTTCTTGAAGAATGTAAAATGCATGCTTTGTAGTGCACGCCTTGGGATTCAGGTGTGCCTCTTCATAACTGCTCAAAGCAGAATCAGCTACAACAGGTTGCTCCAAATCTTGTCCTGGTGGATTTTGAATACCTTGAAGGCTATTCAGAAGATCCCTAGTAATGGGGACATTCAAAATTGGCAAAGTGCTTTCCAGCCCCGACTGTCCTGTGAGCCTGTAAACTTCCTGCAGTCTGGAGAGTCCCTGGCATCAGTATCAGTGTCACTCGAGCCTGCCACTGGGGCTGGAGCCCCAGTCTGGGAGTCCATGGGTACAGATGGGCCACTCATTTGGCTTATGGATTTGTCTGGTAATTGGATCAGAAATGCCTGCTGTTTGACTCCCTTATACTACACTTGATTTAAAACAAGTTAAGACTGGTAGTGCAAGCATTTGCTTGTGACATCTGAACAAACATTGAAGTTGTTGCAAGTGTTTCTTAAGGACATAGATAAAGAAATCAGAGAATCTGCTTCAATCTGCATGCATTTTTTAAAAAACAAGTCTCTTTCCATCGTTACCTGCTCTTACTGGTCATTTCCTGTCAAGCTTGCAGCTCAAGGTTTCAGCCTTTTCATGTGCTTCTTTTTCCAGGGGAATAGCTGAGCTTATATAGCTGTTCCCCTTGAAAATCTAGTGGGTCTAGAGTGGTTTAAGCTTTCCTTGGTCCTCTTGTTCTTCCCCAGGCAGGAGATAGTGTGGCCATCTCAAAATGGCATGTCAAGTATAGAACTCTTTGTTCCATTAGGAGTCTTCCCCTGCACTTAGATGGTTAGTAAATAACATTCTGCTTTCAAGAGATAAAAAATTGATTTGTGGTGATTCACTCTAGGTGCTTCTTCTCAAGTAAACTTTAACATATATGTGTTGGAAAAATTCTAAGCAATTTTCCAGTAAATAAAGGCATTGTGATAACTCAGACATACTGTTCTGTCATTATTTACCTAAGACTCTGTCTCTTCCTAAAAATAAATAGGACTTTTAGGTTAGGAAGTAATTTCCTGAAAGTTCTCCTATGCTAAGAGTTTTATTGCTTAGATAAATCATGTGTGGGGGTTTTAGCTGAAAAATGGAAGAATTGCAGTTTTCTCAAGGGAGAAATATAAGGTTGAAACAGTGAAGCACCTCTTGAGGGAGATTCTCCGAAGTTTTTTAGGTGTAGAAGAAGACACAGTATGCTGTGACTTATACTTCATATTGTCAAACTGTTTGAAAAAAGAAATGGCATCATCTTGCACATTTCTCTTTTTCTACAGAGAAGATTTTAAGGTACTCCACTAGATTTTGAAAGTAATTGCCAGCAAAATCGCCAGCACGTAATATCAGAAGTGTTGAGACAACAGGAAGCTGTGTTCTAGTCTGTTAGTACTGTGCAAAGGTGGTCGTGTTTTAAGGCAGAGTGGAAATGGAGTCAAGACAGTGTGTGGGCAATGCCTTAAGGCCCTGACATAATTGCAGGTATCGATGCCTGTGACCCCTCAGAACCTGCATTTCTTGGCTTAGTTTAAAAACTTTCGTGATGACAAATTTTACATTTATGATACATTGATCTGACTAAAATGCTAATATTTTCTGTTCATGTTTTGGGAGTGACTTTGAAAAATTATTTGGCTGGATTTTTTTTTTTAAAGCTTCATTTTAAGCAACTCATGAAAAATGCTTTACCATCTTGTAATTGTTTTCTGGGATTTTGTTGCCTTGCGGCTGACTGCTTAATGTTCTGTGATTTTGCTAGAATCACGAGTATTGAAAAATCTGTTCTAAATACTTTAATGTTGTAGAACATAATAATGTTTATGCAAGTCAAAGTAAAACTGTACTACTGTGTTCTGAAAACACGTTAGCCATCGGATATGTTTGGCTGAATTTAGTTGATTTTTTTAGTGTGTGTCTTCGTTGTGGCAAACTAAATTGTATAAATGTAATAATGGATCGATGAGGATCAAACCAGGTTTTTGCTCACTTCTAAATAGTTTTTATTGTAATGACATGTAAATATTCTCTATGAGTAGAGAATGCGATTGATGTAACTTTTTCTAACAGAAGTTGAGTTTGGGCCTAAACAGCCTCACACTTGTACAGATAGAAATCATGAGCTAATCACAGAACATGCCATATCATATTTTAATGTGTCACTTAATATATCAGCATAAAACTCTGATATGATGTACTAGATAGTGCTTGAGCAGCACCACCTGAGTAAAGGCAACAATATTCTGCTTATGTATGGGATGTGCTGAGTATTGACTGCTGCTATCTCTGTTCATGTTGTTGATATTTATAAACGTTTGTTCTTTCAGTTGCTTAAAAATTCCATGCTTGAGAAATTCTTGTAATCATATAGGGTGAGGCAGTAAAATTAAAGGTGAACAATATAACTTTCAGAAGGTTGGAATCTTATCTATTTTTCAAGAATCTTGTTGTGTACCTGTGCTTTGTGTCAGATTTTCCATGATATGCAGAAGAAAAAGGGAAAAAAGTCCTAACAGAAACCTTTGAAATAAAATAGGCACAGACATTTGAAGAGATTTTTTTTTGTAACATGATATTTTCAAGAATAGGATATGCTTTCTCTTTCCAGACAATAATGGTTGCAGTTCTATTATCTTGATTTATGCTAAGCAGCATCTTTTTCCTTGAGTACTCCCATCAAGGATCTTTCAAGGAAACAACAGAGATACATTACTCTGCTGCTCTGACACTTGTCTTGTGCCACATATAATTACATATAATAAAGGCGACTTATGTAATACGAATTTTGTAGAGGCAGTGGGAAAATAGGAGATCTCTGTCCTTTAAATGAGGTAAAATTAAATGGTTTTGAATTAGGAACTTTTGTAGTTTGATAGTGGTGGCAGGAAACACCAGCTATGACAATCTCGTGAGGAAACCTCAGAGAGAAACTTGTGGGTGGCAAGGAGCACAGAGTGAAAATCCTCAGCTCTCATAGCCATACTCTCCTCTCATCTGTGGTTAAATGGGCAGACAGTAAAGCATGTGTTTTCTCCAGAGGCAATTCCCACACTTATTTTGAGCTATAGGAAAGGACTGAGCCCTAATATGAAGTGATTCCTCTCTCCGGGGCTGGAGGTACCATTTTCCCATGAACAGATATCTCGTTCCTCCTCTCTATCACTGTATTTACATGGGAAGGAAATAGAACAGAAATTTTTGTCATAGCCTTATTAAAAGATACTAGTAGGTTTGTACATGAAGAGACATAGTTTGCCCCATTTTAGACATGTGTAGTCACGTAGTCTGAATAACCCGCTTCTGTACATCCTTAACTTCTACACAGTCTTTTCAGTAATATTCATCTGTTGTTGTATGTTTAATTGTCAAACAGTGTTCTTCCTTTAGTTTTATAACATAGAATGTTTATAATATACATGCTCAATAATCAGAGGTAATACCAGTGTTAAGAGAGATTTTACTTCTGTGTTTGGAGATTTGTTGTTGTTGTAAAGTGAAATATGGAGGCCATAATTTTTTTATTAGAACATGATAATGAGATGCTTAGTAATAAATGTAGCGAGTGAAGCAAAATTACAGCTAAGCAAACTCAAATTTTCCTACTTTGTGATATAAGCTGGTAGTAGTAAGTAGTAGAGACAGAAAAGATTATGTGAGTTTTTTCTTTCTTTGACATTCGTCCAAGTCAAACATTGAATCAACTAGTACCAGCTTATCTACCTAGGTGATACATTCAATTGTCAATGACAATTTTCATGCTAGGAGTTAGATACTGAGCTATTGTATAAGAAGGTTTCCACAATCAGGCTGAACACTGTTTTTAGTACACTTCTGCTTCGTAGTACAGTCTTGAAAAAAACACCTCTTGAAATGCAAAAAAAAATATTTTAATGAATGACAGTTCTATTTTGGAGAATTCCAATTTGGCCTGCTTTTGAAGAACAGAAAAACAGATCCACAAAAGAGCTCAGATCTCCAAAATGTTTTTTAAGTAAATGTTTAAGTAACAAAGTCTAAATTCAATCTGTAAAGAACCTTTCAGATTTGCCCAGGAGTCTGAATTATCACTATTGAATTTCTTCATTCCTCAAAGCTCTGTTTTTCTTTGTATCCCCTGTTCTGTCCATCTTCTCCGGGCTCAGCAATGTGGTTTGCTTTGCACCAAGTGCCTGTCAGTGCTTGTTTGAAACTTCGTGTTGGGCCTGCATCTGACCAGCATCTGTCTCCTAATCCAGGAGGTCTATTTTTTCCACCTCCACTATATGCCTGCTGCATTTGTCCATATACAAAATTTATTTCATGTTTTCAATTCTGTGTTAGTTTATGTTAATGAAAATTATGTACAATGGCTGATTGCATTGCACAGTCTACACATGCTGCTGATCTGCGACATCATACAGTGTACAGGAGACTTGAGTTCTTGCTGCTTCCTTCCCCCAAGGAAAGATATTCTATATATGGATGACAAATTTGAGACAATTTTTTGCAAATTTCCTCTTCTTATAACTTGCATTTCTTTGTAAAATTTGGTGGAAACCAGACATCTAGTTCAAAATCTGTAGGAGTAATGGAAACAGAGGAACAGGGCATTTCAGATGGGTTCTTTCTTTTGAAACTAGTTTAAAATTATGAGGGGCTCCTATTTTTTGTGTCACTTCATATAAACCATTTAGTTGTTTTAGAGCTTGTGAGCAAGAACTGAGAACTGTGCACTTGGCTGCAATTTTCTCTTCTGTCAAATGGAGCACCCCAGCTCTTTTGGAGGTGTTCTGCATCATAGGGAAGTTACAGACTTTTTGTCGAGCAGGTGCAATATATTTCAAAATCTGTGCATAGTAATCTTCAGTGTCCTTGTATCCATTTTAGCCTTGGCTTAACTGCTTCACCAGTAGCGCATTCCTAGAGAAGATCATTTACATGGGATGAGATTCTCCAAGGAACCTTGACAAGAATGTTCCTCTGTAGGATGGAACCTGATGTCACCAGTGCAGCTCCTTAAAGCCCCTATTGTCTAGTCTCATTCTGGTGTTGTTTCACTTCAGGTTATTTAATTATTATTTGTTGGGTTTTTTCAAAGATAGGGAAAGTGTCATGTATAAATTCTTAATTGCTTATGACACCATTAATGATCATTTCATTGGTTTAATGAAGTAATACAAGTGACCAAGCTTTTTAAATGAAAATTTCTTAAATGTTGTAATTTTTTTAACTGTTCAGGTAACTTCTTCATCCCTAAGTGTGTTCCTGAGGTCTTTCTGTTCCTGTTATCCTTAAAACTACTCATGCTTTAGTACTGTAAATAGTTAGAATCCTCCAGGACGTTTGATAGCATATCTTACCCAAGTCTTAGAAAGACCTTGACTCAAGAGCTTTTAAACTTAATTTCCAAAATAATCACATTCTCTATAAACATCAGGATATGGCAGAGAAGTTTTCTTGACTGAATCAGAATTGCTGTCTGTGTGAGGATACATTTTTCAACTCCTCTATTTCTTTCAGTGTACTTAGCTATTACTTTGAGAATAAAAACACAGCCTTTTTATGGTAGCTGAAACATCTAGAAATTTTTCTTTTACTTCATGTGAAATAGGCATGTAATACTAATGGATAAATTTGGTTCATCTGCAAAGTGGTGTATGCATGCTATCTAAACATAGGTATATTACAGTCAGCAGAGGCTTTTGAGGGAAATTACAGTGTTCCTTTTCTGAAAAATCTTTCAGAGGCTTAATTAGCCAGAACACCTACCAGTAGATACCAGAAGTCAAATAACCTAAATTTACTCACCCTCGTAATGTTCCTTCATAGTCCTAGTAACTATTACTATTATTACTATAGTTAGAATTAATAAATATAACAATACCATAACTCAGTAGTAGAAATATAATTAGTAAAATAGGTTGTTCAATTTATTTTAGACCATTCTTTCCAGGTGCTTTTATTTTAGTTGGGATCAGGTCTTTGACCAGGTTCATGTGTTACAATGATTTGAAATGAAAAATGGAATAAATGTTTGTGTTACTCAATAACTGGTTACACACATGTCTTCAGGTATTCCAGAGGGGCTTCATTTTTATTGCTGTCCTCTGATCCGACCTTTGTATGCTATTAATAGTGGGATATTGTCGGTTTGGGTTTTTTTAAACTGTAATCTTTGGTAAAGATGTGTAAGGTAGATATAGCTCATCAAGTACCCAGGCAGCCTCCTGCCTGTCTGCTCACAAGTCCTTACTCTGTGACTTTAAGGTTTCCTCCACATCCTGTTGCTAAAGTTCAGTTGCTGCATCATTGTATGAGCAGACCTGAACTAGGCTACATTTGTTGGCTACGTTTTGTCCATGTGCTAAATGCATTCCTGCTTGCACAACAAGAGAGAAACTTAAGAGAAAAATGTGACCTATGATTTGGTGAGTAGAGAATGCTAGAGGAATGCACAGGCAGGTGGACATTAGGAAGTTATCACTTACGACTGTACAGTAAACATCGAACACTGCCAAATGCAATTACTGATTCCCGTTTTGGGTAGGTTTCCCTAAAGGTGACAAATTTTTAAAAGGAGGCACAGAGAAGCTGCTTTCCTAATACTGTATTCTTTGTGGATATTTGAACTTTGAAGCCCAAAAGCTTTTGGCAGCCAAAATCACAGGTCTTACTGTAAGCCTTAGCCACATACTGGCACAGTATTTTCATTTCACCTCATAAAGATAAGCACCCATATTCATACTGTGGTCACATAAAAAATTGTTAGAACTTCAGAATAACTAGGAAACAAGAGTCACGGGAAAAACACTTCTGAAAATTTCACTGGTATATATTACAAGGTATTTAAATAGAAACTTTTGGCATTTAGCTGTGTTGCTTTTTTACTGGGGTTCCTAATTGTGACATATCTGCTGTGTGTGGGTTTTATTGCACTTGGCCTGATCGCTGAAATATTTACCAGATTTTCAATTAAATTATTTTGCATTGTGAAATTCCTTTTGGATGCTTCTTTTTGTCTTCCTGTGATGCTCAGGGGGAAAAAAAAGGCAAGAGAAGATGCACAACAAATCTTGCTCATTTCCATTTCTTTGCTTTTACTTTGCAGGAGACACATGAAATTGTGGCTATCAAGAAATTCAAAGACAGTGAAGGTAACCTTTTCTGCTGCATGATCTTTAATGTCAGTAACTATGTTGCTAATATCTCTCCAGTTAAAATGAGAAGTCTCATATTGCAAGATATGATTTTAAAAAGATAATGATTTATTAGCTCTGTGAATATTCAAGGCACTTGATCTTTCATACCTTCCTAGAGACTGCATTATGTACTCTAATTAGATAACTACATTTATTTCTTGATGCATGTCTTAATATGGCCGAGATTGTAGTGCTATACATGGTAGTAAGATATACCATTTGGAGATTGAATGTGACCAGAAAATGTAAAAAAGTCCTCTTCTAATAGTGACTTACAGAGTCCTCAGGTATTATCACCCTTCATCTCTGAGAGGGGATCTAAATGTCAGGGCAACTTGGAGTTGTAAATGGAGGAGGCTGAAAGAAGTCATTGAGAAGTTCAGTCACATGAAGATGAATCTGGGAGCTCTCAAGGATCCATGGAGGGAGCTGGGTGGTGAGGCAGCAGCTCTGTCCTCACTTCAGTGAGCTTCAATCTCCTCAGGAAACTTGCTCTTTACCCTCCTCAGAGCAGACCCTGTGTGCTCTGCAGAATTGCTGAGTTTGGTGAGAGGGAGGAAGAGCCAACTTGTGCAAGGCTTAGTGTTGCTGGCAAAGAGGAAGGCAGGACACATGAGTGCTACACACACACACATTCCTCACCCGGCAGTAATAAACCCAAAGAACTGTACAAGGCAAGGCTGGCTCTCTGACCCACGCTTGTTGGGGGACAGGGAATCACCACATCCTATCATAGGCAACACTGCCAGTCAACCATGAGAGCAACTGTGTACCTTGTGTACATCATGAGCCAGCCCTGAGCCCCAAAGGCCTGCACAAACAGAAGGAGAGGTATGAAGTGTGAGAGGAGTCATCCCGGTGTGACGCGATGCTGCTGTGGTTTGTACCAAGCCTTAGGCCGAGAGTTAGCAATGTTGTTTAAAGAAAAAGGAGTCACTTTATTTTAGCAAGCTTTCTTTTTTTGCTATACCTACAGGATTGCTGGTGGCCATGAAGGTGGTGTTGGTTACAAGGGCTGTATTTTTCAGAGTCAGTCAGACACAGCAAAGTCTGATTTGCATCTTGTTTTGCACAGGGCGAACTCTGCTTGGCACGTCATTTTCCCAGACACTTGAAGAATGTATTCGATAAATGTTTTAGCTCTGCTATTCAGAAATCTGTTTTAAATCCCTGTAAATGATGTAGAGGATAGTTTAATTGTGGTCACCATCTTGACCAGGTCATGAGAGTATCTCAGAATTGCTTTTTGGAATTTCCTGTGGCTATTCAGTACGGATCCTAGGCAGTAAATCTCAGTATTAACCCCTAAACAGGATTATTGTATTTGCTTGTCTACCAAAAAATGAAAAAAAAAATACAACACTGCCATTAGGTCTGGCTTTCCAAGGTTATTACATAACATCAGTTTACATGACTGATGACTGCTTTTTAGATTTGTAGCTAGTTGTTTACGAGTTTCTGGAAACATGACAGAAGTTCTTTTGATGGATTTGATTCAGCCCATTTCACATCTGTCTTGTTAATATGGTAGTTCATTAGAAGTTTGAATATACTGTAATTGTTTCTATTGACATTTTTGTTTCACTGAATTTTTGCCGTTGTTTGACATATGAATACTAAATGTGCTGGAAAGTGACTGTCTTGTTATAGATGAGATTATGCAATCAGGCTGATGCAAGCCAACATCAAGCACTCAGTTTTAAAATGAAAAGATTTAGATTGCTCTAAATTATATATTTTTTAATCAAAACATTTCTGATTATAGTATTTTGTTTTCCTTTTTCCTCCTGCTGCACTTCAATTTTTTATTTTTCCCCTCTCTTTTCTGATGGTGATTAATGCGTTTGCATGACCAGTGTTATTCACTCTCCCCTGCAAACTTGGTTTTGCCTTTTGCCTTGGAAAAACAATTTCTCTTCCTTGTTTCTTCTTCCTCTGTCTCTAACTGTCTTTGTGGTACATGATCTGCAAATGTGATTTAGCTTTGAATTTATGCAAGCATTTCCCATTTAGTAACTCTCTGTTGTGGATAACAATTCTAAGAGATTAAGTATGCTGGTTTTAAATGTGCATGAGCAAATTTACTGAATTAATGGATTTCATTTTACTAAATGAAAAATAAAACCTAATATAGTCAGGTTTACTTCACATACTATTGCTAGTATCCTTTAGAACCTAGTTAGTTCACAGCCCCTTAATGATAAGCAGTGTATGAAGCATTATTCAAGGGTTCCTCCTTTCTTGAACACCTTTCAGACAACTAAATTGTCAAATCAATTAAATTAAAATTAAACTAATTTGACAAAACAGTTAAATTTCTTGACTCCTCTGAATTAGATTCAAGACTTTGTTGCATCAATGCTTACTCCACTGCCGTCTGTGGCTGCTACACTGGTCTGGTATTGCTGAATTTCCTTTGAAAGCCATGTGGGGAATGTACAGGACTTAAAAATCTGTGCTTCAGTCTTAAAATTTGTCATAGCTTTTGGAAAATAAAATTGTTTCAGAATCAAATACATTTGTTTGGCATTGTTCAAAGGTGAGTTTAGCATTCCAATGTTTCTGCTGAGGACAGCCTTCCCAGTGTTTTGTGTGTATGACGTGTACTTGTGGAGTAGAGCATGTACACTGACATGAATTTTTTTTTAAGCATATTAGTTCCCTGCATAACCAAAAAAGATAGAAATGCAAATGATTTGTTTCTTACGACTTTTTCTGCCACAGAAAACCTTTATGGTACTGATGGGAAACCTGTGAGGGTTGAATAATAGCACAGTCATCATTTACCTCTCTTCCAGTGCAGAAGTATGCAGACAGCAGAGAGTCCACACTGGAAAATAAGCTTTTTTCTCTGTAATGTCTAAAACCAGATAATTTAATCAGGGGTTCAAAAAAAATCTTTATAATACTTGTTACTTGGAGGGTTTGTTTTGTTTTTTGATCAGCTTACTCTGTCACTTTTACTTTGCACTCTAGAAAATGAAGAAGTCAAAGAAACCACTTTACGAGAGCTTAAAATGCTTCGCACTTTGAAACAGGAGAACATTGTGGAGCTGAAGGAAGCCTTCAGAAGAAGAGGAAAATTATACTTAGTTTTTGAATATGTGGAAAAAGTGAGTTGAGTTTGTAGTATCCTTGCCACAGTTAAATCATCAGCTTACTGAAAATGTCTTTAAAATTGTTTTTATTTTTAAAAATTAAGCTATCCTAATCTCTAAAGGAAGCAGCAGAAACTTTAATACAATATGAGTTATAATTAGACATTTGCTGTGAGGTGGCAACACTGCTTACTGTTCTTTTTATGTCATGTGTTGATATTTTTGAAAAAAAATTCTTCCCTATATGAACACCAGCATGTAAAAATTACGCAGACTGGAATATATATGATTTGAAGAAAAATTTCCATCTGAACTCTTTAATCCAGTTTAATTGTAAAGCTGGATAACTGTCCTGTGTTATGTTGTGTAATGAGTCTTGACGTAGTCTTTCAAAACAAGATCATAGACTTTTGACCTTGGAATCTCTTTCAACTTTCTCCACCCTTCCCTGTTAAAAATAGGATTTGTTTGTGTATTTCTGTAACAAGGCCACTGTCAATAGTTGCTTAGAGGGATTTGGCAAAGACCACAGTCATTAACTCCAATCCTGACCTCATTTTGAAACTATTCCAAAATTTCCTTAGATTGGCCTACTACTGCCAAGCATCCTGATCTGTTTCCAGGGAGAAACAACCTAGAACAGATTAGTCTTTTGTCATTTTTGCAACCTTCCTGATGAAGGTAGACCTTCCCTCTGAATTCTAACCATATAGCATTTCTTCATGGAAACGATTAGGTAGTATTCAGATACACAGAGTAAAAGAAAATGCAGGTTTTAAATATGTCTATAGCCTTCATGAGATACTGTTCTTTTGATTGCAATTTTCATTTAATATCCTGCCAGTGTGGTGTTGCAGTCTAGCTGAGTGCTAGTCCTCTGCAGTCACTTTTTTCTTATCTAAAAAAATATCTCACCCTAAATGCTGTGTCTCCTTTACCTCAAGTTGACAACTTATTTTGTCATATAACTTGACTACATAATGTGAGGTGACCTATATTAGCCCACAGTTTGGCAGAAATCAGTTTTGGTTTTCACCAGCAGATCAGCAACTTCTAATGTGGTGGATCTTACTTAGATCTAACATTCAAAGCTTGACTTGTTTCACCCATGTTCCTTGTAATTGTTCCAGACTCATGGAATGTCTTTGATCACACACCGACTTAGAACATACATTTAATTTTCTGTTGTAGTTGACTTGGCTAAGCTATCTGTAGAAGTGGGTTTAAAGAGCAACATAAGTAAAAGATATTTAATTGATCTGAAAAGGTTTATATATTTAAAAACTAGTTAATATTGGTAAAAACACCAGGCTGCAACATCTAGCGTTAATTGCATCAGAATAACAGAATTCTGTGATAAAGGCAGGCATCATGTATAGTTTGTACGTAATCTCATTTCTGTATTAATGTTCACCTTTCTTTTCAGTTAAGCTTTGAAGTCCATGGACATTTCTTGTTTTCAAATACCTTAAGTAGTGTTACCCATAGTTTCTTTGAAGACTGGATGTTTCTGTCTTCTTTGGATGAAGGAAGAGTGGAAAGAATTAAATAAAATTTGGTGGAATAGACTAATTTTTTGTTTACCTGATAATGAGCACTTTGTGTCCTTTGTGGAATCTTAACTCTGCAATACTGAAATCCAGATTACTTAAATTCACGTTTAGTCTAATCTCCTTTATTCATCATCCCCTTAGTTAATGTCTTCATATAGGATTATGTCTTCCTGTGTTGATGCTATTATTTTGTTTTGTATTTGTAACACTAACTTCTTGACTTACTTATCCAGATCCACAGCCTTCTGTGTGGACAAGAATCTAACTAAAATCAATATGGTTTCTTAACAGAAAATTCCTTTCCTCAGATCTGAAGTGCGTTTCTAAGGAAACTTACACTCAAACACATAAGTTCCAGTATTTACTCCCAAACTGCAAAACTTAGAAATGTTTTCAAATATCACCAAAGTCTCTACTCTTTAATGTATTTGTGTTCACTAAAATATCTTTCAAGAGAAACCTCAACAATTTTACTATAAAGCTAAAGAGAATGTTTGTCAAAGACAAGGTAAATTTACTGTAAATGAAAAATCTACAAAGGCTCAAATCCATAATTGAGTTGTGTAAGGCAATATAGCCAAAATACTTCTATTTAAGTGTTCAGTAAATAAGACTTTTCTCTCTTCAAGCGGGCTGCTGCTGCCCATTATTAATTCAGAAATCAGCATACAAACTTCATTGTACTTATAATTGTGCAAAATTAGAGACATTTGCTAACATAATGGGAATCTAAGTGTTCTTTTTCAAAGAGGAAATTTACTAGTATAAAGAGTAAGTTTATTTTCTTTCCTATTTATATCCATAAAACAGTTGATATGGCCATGGTTACTGCAGTGCCAAGATGTCCAAGATCACTATAGCTGATCTGTGCTATAGGATACTCCCTAGGTTTCTATTTATGCCCCTGTGAGGCATTTTTATATCTGTTACTTCATTTGCACTAAGGGGCTTGTGTTGTTTTATACCCATTCATATACAGATACAGTTTGTGATTCATCATGGCCCTGCAGTGTCAAAGTGGCAGAACTAACTTAATGAAGAAAGCAGTATGTTAAAGCATTGTTGAATATTTACAAAATGCTTTGATTAGTCGTATGGCCACACTGACCTGGTGTTTCTGTTTAAGCAATGTTTTGTAACTAAATGACTTTTTAGGTGTTTTAGGAAAAGTGGGTTGATGACAGTCTTTTAAGGACTTGTGGTATATTTGTGGTTCACCTTTTAGGATTATTGTCTTCACAAGTGTTTTCTCTAGAATAAAAACACTAGGAGAATGCGTTTGATTAAAATTCACTCCCTGAATGTTAAACTACTGATTTTCTATAGCCGGGCTCTGTAGCCCAAATGTGTTGCTTCAGAAGGCTGAAAGAATGTTGTCTTCCAGCAGCTAGAGTGTAGCTCTTTTAAATAATGTGTCTTTTAAACATTTAGAATATGCTTGAATTGCTAGAAGAAATGCCAAATGGAGTTCCACCAGAAAAAGTTAAAAGCTACATCTACCAGCTAATTAAAGCAATTCATTGGTGCCATAAGAATGATATTGTCCATAGAGGTAAGTGTGTAGTTCTCCACATAAATAAGCCCCTTTCTAAAGGGAAACGTGTTACAGCTTGAAGTAATTTGCATTTAACATAAATATAAGCAATTGCTTTATTCAACAGGAAAAAAATGTTAATTTAGCTGGGTCTTAAGTCTGTTGCATGACTTCAGATCGTTTTAAAACTAAATTCATCTACATAAAAAGTTTGCTGTCCACTGTCTTTGGGAAATGATAAGCACAGCAAACTGAAACTGCAGTAACAGACATTGTCAAAGAAAAAGGACTTTTTTTAAACATTTCGTGGTGCTCGGTCATTTCACTTTTGAATCTGACAACAGAATATTAGAAGAAAAATAACCCAAAACTTAAAACTTGGTCCCCCATGTTTTACTTCTTAAGGCAGTTCCTCCCAGCTCCCCTGAGTTTCAGCTTTGTATATTACTTTCTCCTTAAGCTTCAAGCACTTAGAGTGCGTATCTTGATGTATGACTTTATCTAGTTTTATGTATTTTATCCTGATTTAATAAAATTTTATTTTGCTTTGTGACTTTGCAAGAGTAACATTTCTAATTAATGTTTCCAATAAGATAAAATTCTCTTATAGTATGCTTTTTATATTTAAGAACAGCATGACTCTGAAAATATTTTCAACATGTAATTTGAAAAATGTACCATGTGTATAATACAGGAATGAAAAAAGGGCTTAAAACTAGACAAGACATTTTTTCTAAACAAATTACAAGAGGTGATCAGGATGGTCATTATAACTGAAAATGTTGAGCACAACATACTTAATATTTAATTGGTTAACTGGGTAATTGAATATCAACCATTTCTTTTATTTTGCAATATGAAATAGGGATATTGGTTTTCTGCCCAGGAATATCTGTAAGGACATTTTATCTTTTCATATTGTGTTGGGAAACTCTTAAAAGACTTCAAAAGGCAAAAAATTAATTCTGCCTGTTCACAAACTGAATTGCTGGAAGCTGTTTCAGCAGTTGCTCTTGTAATGCTTCATTTATGATTGCATGAATATCTCTAATGACTTCTAATGAAATAATATTTGTTGGCAATGTCCAAAATTAAAGAGAAGTTAACAGCTTTTTTTTTTTTCTCACCCACTCTGATACTTTAGATATCAAGCCAGAGAATCTCTTAATAAGCCACAATGATGTTCTGAAGTTGTGTGACTTCGGTAAGTTTGGGAGATGCCTGCTGCTTATCGTTTTAAAGAAAATCTCTTGCAATGGAGTTTTGCCTTATTTTGTAAGAGTTCTACAGCATGTACTGTTTAAAGGCTTTTAGCAGTCAGAATTGATTACTGCTTCAGGTT
This sequence comes from Edolisoma coerulescens, assembly GCA_013397115.1. NCBI lineage: Eukaryota > Metazoa > Chordata > Aves > Passeriformes > Campephagidae > Edolisoma > Edolisoma coerulescens. The sequence continues at coordinate 1,102,539 of VWZW01002309.1, forward strand.
TGGGGCCAGTATTTTAATTTGAAAGATCTCTCTCTAATTTGCATACCCTGTGAAATACCTGTGTTAACATGTCAATAGAAACACTGCATTTCTCTTCCTGTATTAGACCAGGTTTCTGCTTTTGATGTTGCTGACACTCAGCTGAGGAGAGCACAGATGATGAGCTGATTAGGAGGCTGGCAAAACTGTAGGTTTATCTGGCCTTTGTATTAGAAGAAAGGATAATTCTTGCTTCTTTAGTAAAGACACAATAAACTTATACTTTTTATATATTTTTTGAATCATTGGCTTTTGTGGAGTGTTATGTGTAGTTATAGGTCAACGTTTTTTGTTACCTTAATTAAGGAATCACATGTCCACCTATGATTAATGACTGAATGAGTGGAGGTCAGAGTTAGAGCTGTACATGTTATGTTAACTCTGATGTTTCCTGACCTCCCAGTGCCTGTTTAATGTCAGTTTTAAGGCTTTGAAGAATCATCACCCGAGTACAAGGCAAACTTTGCCCATGTGAGTAATCCCAGAGGACAACAGGGCAGAGTGTTCCAACAATCTGTATTTTTATTCTAAACGCTACATAAACACAGAATAAAATATTGTTCCCTCTGAAAAGCTTACCGTTTGGCTTGGTAAATAAAAGCCAATTCCATGGTGTTACCCCAAGGGCACTTTTCAGTAAGAATGGTTTGAAAGCTGTCATTTCAAACCTCTGCAATTTTGAATGAAAAGAAGAACTGCTAACAAAAGAAATCAAAATAGTTTTTAAGAAAGACAAAAAAGGTGTTTGTCATTTGCAGTGCTGCTTCTTTCTTTTAATCCTATAGGCATTTTTGCTTAACCATTCAGAAACAATAACCATTCGAGGAAAAAAGCTTCGAAGATTTGGTCCATATAAGTTCTTTAAATTCAGGGCCATTTATTCTGCAATGTAAGGAACTGCACAGCTCTGACAGAAACCAGGGTACTGCTGTGTGGTGCCCTCAGTGCCTTTGCCTTTTTGGTACCCACCGGCCTCCTGTCTGCACCGCTGTGGCTGCCCTCCCTTACCTTACACTGATTATCAGGGTCTTGCCTGACTGATTATCCCTGCCAGGCAAACCCCACTGAGGGACCAACCCCCTGCCCTGTGCCGAGCTGAACAACCAACACAGGCAGCGCCTGTCCCTGAACAGTGCACGCCCCAATCTGGGCTAACGTCCTCACAAGCAGGAACAGCCAGTGGGAGCGTGGAGCATGAGTGGGTCCTGATGAGAACTGTGCACTCCACGTGTCCTTCCCTGGCCCTTGCCCTCCCTCCCTCAGTTTTTTTGGATGGGAGATGTCCCTGCTTGAAAGTAACACTATTAGAGTTGTCACAGGACATCAGCTGACGTATCTTTGCCTGTGAACTTGTGTCAACATCCTCTGTGCAGCAGAATTGCAGGAAAATAAAAAGCCAGACAAATGGTATGGTTGTGTTTTGGGCATCAGTTTTTGCACTAGATAGAGATGATGTGAATTCTGCCAGCAGTGATGTGTGGTCTGTTGGCTTGCTCATGCTGTGTGCTCCAGCCACGTTCTCTTTCTGCTGTTGGAAAGGACATGCAATCACAGTGTACTCAGAATGATCAGCACAATATCAAGGAAGGCAAACTGTTATGGGAATTTCAGTGGTTCCTAATGTTTATGTGGGATAGTTTAAATTTTAATTGGCCTTTCAGTTTTTAGTTGACTTCAAAATGCTGAGCAACTCTTGTAAGATGGAATCAGGTTTAATTTTTTAGTGTTATTGCTAATTGACATAATTGCTGGTAGCTTAAGCTATTACTATAAAATACATGTCAGAATGGTGTTAACCACAAGTGTTTCCTGAATGTGTAGAGATAAGGATATAAGAATTTGCCTTTTAGCATAATTTAACATATGCTGTCTGACTACCTAACTTAATTTGTGTTTGGAACACAGGTACTTGTCACATACAGTGTCACATTCCTCATGTGCTTACAAATACAAAGAAAAGGATAATGCATCCATTTCCAGTGGCTCAGTGGACAAAAACAGTTTGAAAAGTTCATAAATTTTTAACAAGATAGTTCTTCATAATCCTTGTGCCATGTGTTCTGTACATACCGTGCTGGATAAAACTGAGATTGGTTGTTGTGCTTGCCTGGACACATGTTGTGTGGGTGTCATTTCTGCCAATAGAAGTGGAAAAAGAGAACAGTACAAAGTGCCGATGGCAGCAGACGCATCTGAATGTTGGAAATAATTCAGTTTTCTGACTAGTGTGTTTGCTGTTTCAACACCAGGGCTTCAAAATTACTTTTTTTAGCAATCTCTTAATCTCTGTATGGTGTGTAAGCACAGAAATCGTGAAACATGGGACTGGAAAAGACCTCAAGAAATCCCCTAGTTTTTCCACCTACTCAAAGAAAGGATTAAGAATGTCTGTGTCATTCTTGACAGGTGTTTGCTTAGTTTATTCTTAAAATTCTGAATAATAGAGGTTCCCTAGTGTTCCTAGGCATCTGTTAAAGTACTTACATGTCATTAACATTAGAATGCCTTACCTTATGTCTAACTTAAATGTGCCTTGTTTCTCTATAAGAAACTGACAACCTCCTCCTTTTTTTCTTACATCCTTTTCCTTGACATCTCTCCTACCATGTTCTGAAGTTTAAAGTCCTTTTGTGAAATTTCGGATTTTGCTTGTTATTTCTTTCTGCATAATGATGCCTTTGCAAATGCTATTGTTTTCAGTTGCTCTCACCCAAATCTCCTCCTGTCTTCATCTTCTTACCTATTCCTTCTCACTGTTTAGAATTTGTCTAATCTTCTCCCTAGTTTCCTTCTCTTATTTCTATATTCCTGATACCTCAGCACAATTTGGAGGGAGGAACAATAAGCAAACTCCATCATAACCAAAAATAAACGTAATTGTTTGCTTAAAAAGATATTATGCTTTCCTGAATTGTTAGTTCTGTCCATCCTCTTTCTGCATGGTGTCATAGGGTCAGAGCAATATTGAATCAATAAAATGCACCACCCAACAGTATAGAGGTGACACTGAAGCCCATGATGAAAATTTTGCTTTCTGTCTTGCCACATCAAATACTTGCTGCACCTGGCCTGTAAAGTTGGGGGCTGATTTTTCGGACTACATTGGCTGTTTTCTGGACGTTATAGCTCCTGCCTGTGACCAAGTTCTGATAGACTGGCCTGGAGGGAGGAGAATGAAACCTTGACCTGTTGATTCTTCTGATGCACAGGAGCTCATGTAATGCCAGGCTCATGTGTTACATCAGCATGTGTTTATTTCTATTATGTTACAACTTTTTTCCTTTCTTCCCCTCCCCCCTTTCAGTCAGGGATTTCCCACTTCTTGACCCATTTCTTCGGTGTAGCTCCTGATTATCTTCTCTGTGTTCTTTAAAGACATGAATGAAGGATTTTCCACTGCCAAGATTAATCAGATAGCTCGTTATTTGAAACAGAAATGGGGCTGCCTAAGCAGTTCTAAATATAGTAATGTTTTGAAATTCACTCAATCCCCATGTTAGAAGTAAAAAAAAAAAAATTCCTTTCCAGCTTTTCTGCAGCAGCACCAGTAATGTTCATTAGACATTATGGGAACAGATACAAATTATTATTTTGGGACAAGTTTGAAATATCCATTCCTCATCATACTCATCCCGTCTTTTAGTTTACTAACACTTGAAGTTAGAGGTATCTTGCAAAAGGTAACAGCTGTAACCTATGTCATTAACAAATTTATAATAGTTTTCTACAGTCACTAGTCTAATAATAATAATAATCTTCATCCAAATTGTTACTTCAACTTGGAATAAATTAGTATTCCACAGGGGTGAGTGGAACTGGGCTTCTTCACACTAAGCTTTACATGTCCAGAATACAAAAAAATTTCTAAAAAAAAAAAAGATAAGAAATTTACAACTTCACAAAACATAGATGTATGGGAAAGGCAATGTTGGCAGCTTCTGCAAAGGAACTCGGGTATAAAGCAAAACAACTATTGCATTTAAGTAGCACTTACTGATTCAGGATATAAAGTTATGCCTTATTCTTCTGCAGCACTTTGGAATTTTTATTATATCCTCATTGTTCATGCAATAATGGAAAGACTTGTACTGATTTCACTGAAGGGAATTTTGAACTGCATTTTAATGCCACATCCCAGTAAGAAAGTATTTGGAAATGCTGCTTCTGCATTTCAGTCCCAAAAGCTTGTCTCAGTTTGAGCTTTAGTAAGGAGACAACGCATGTGGGGTCTTGCTGCTGAGATCTGTCTGTCCTGTCTCACCTAATTGTTAATTGTTTATTTGGAAACAGCAAGACTTAATACTTTTTGAAAACATTGCCAACATCTGCCCTAGAGTACTTCTACATGAAAAATCCAGTAACATTACTGTGGTGCTTGGCTGACTTCTTATAAATGGAGGAGAATGAAAATAAAAGTTTAAATTATTCCTACAACTGGATTTTCCAGTATATGCACTATTCTCTCAGCCAGTGGTTATAATCATTATGCCTTAGGACAGTAGGGACGTTTTGGTACAATTGCAAATAAGTATACATTTTAAATTTTTTTGGTTTTTTCTTAACAAAATTGTGTGGATAAGGAAGTTAATTTTGGCATGCTTTCTGATCCTAATTCGTGAAGAGCCTTGTTGTGAATGTGATGCTAAAGCAGTTGGGAAGCCAACTTGTGGAGTGAACCAAGTGCAGATATAAATAGTTTTGCTCATCTTTCCTAGATTCCTGCATTTTATAGTTTTGAGGAGATGACCATTTTCCTTGCCAGGCCAGAGAGAGAGTGTCCTTAGATGAGAATAATACGTAGTTTTTTGACCAGTTTAAAAAATCAAAGACTGTAGTAGTTAGGATCAATGACCAGAAGAGTCTAGCCCAGGTGTATGTGTAATGTTTCTAAAGTTATGAGTCTTTTTCTACAAACTGCATCTCGGTGAAATTTAGTGGTTAATACTTCAAAAGCTGACATGGCAGACTGACATTTAACTTTTATCAATCTGTTTTGATTACATAATGGCATACAGAGTAATAGCAAAACCCCACGGACTTGTGAGGAGAGTACACAAGTAAGGGAGTCGTTAAAGCAGACACGCTGACTTTCACTGTTGTATCAATAAAAGCTTGCATTTCAGTAGGCAGGCAATTGTTGGAGACATCATTCTGCAGCACGGGCTGTAACCAATTTGCTTCTACATAAGTAGACATGACCTCTTACTGCCAAAATCAGTGGTGATGTTGGAACCCTGAATGCAGATGATTTCAGTGATAAACATATTGTTTTTAAAATGGGATATAATATTTCACACTCTTTCTCTGACAGGCTTTGCTCGTAATCTCTCTGAAGGAAGCAATGCTAACTATACAGAATATGTGGCTACCAGATGGTACCGCTCACCTGAACTCTTGCTTGGGTAAGTACAGTTTGAGAACTGCCATGATGAATCTTTACTGGTTCTATATTTTTTTCAGCACCTTTTGTAAGCTTTGCCTGTGGAGAACTGTGTTTGATTTAAAGGCAAGATTTCAAGAGGCTTGCAGATTTTCATTAATTTTTGTTCATTTCCAGTAAGTCGGTATGAATCATTGACATATTGACCTGTCTTGAGCTGAGCAGTGTTTAACTGATTAAAATATTAAGCTGCATTATAACAGATATACTTCCAGCTCCTGCACCCCCATCTCCAGTTCTTTCAGAAGAGGTTTCCATGGTAGTCCTCTAGCCTGGAATGTTGCATCAGCCCTGTATGGACATCACATAGCAATGACAGTAAAGCTTTCACAATGCAACACTCCTAGTGTTCATTCATCCTTTGGGTCAGAACTATATTAGGAAGAAATTTTTTGCTCAGAGGTGGTAAGGCTCTGGAACAGGTTGCCCAAAGAAGCTGTGGGTGCCTCATCCCTGGCAGTGTCAAGATCAGGTTGGATGGAGGTCTGAGCATCCTGATCTAGTGGAAGGTGTCCCTGCCCAGGTGAGGGGGATTGGAACAAGATGATGTTCAAAGGTCCCTCCCAACCCAAAACTTTCTGTGATTCTGTGGTTTGATTTTCATTTGTAGTTACCCTTTGCCAGCACTACTGAAGTCACTCAAAAGGATGGTGCTAGCTTTTGACTAGTTAGGAAGAATTTATTGAAGGAGGCTGTCCTATAAATCGTTTTAACAAAGCACTGAGAAGTTAGAATTGCATTGACTGCAAGAGTATTAGTTTCATGAGTAGCCTCAGCCAGGAAATTTAGTTCTACTCCTTTATACATCTGTAAAATGAGCATTTTACTACCTCGCAAGGTAAAACAGATTTTGAGATACTAAATGAACAAATTCATAAGACCCAAAAGGGCAAAGGAAGAGGAAAAAAAACGTTGGAGATCTACGATATGTGATCTTCCCATTACTGTCAAGTTAAACAGAGCATTAATCTAAACTATGTGAACGCTCTCGTAGAATACAGTTCTAATATACAGTGCGTGTATATTTATATACACATGTTCTTAAAATAAGGAACTGGTAGCCACAGGATGAATCAAAAAAGTTCTGGTCACTCCTAAGAATCTTTAAGCACCATACTAAATGCTGCTGGGAAACAAGTCTTTGTTGGAACCTTTGATTAACACTGAACTAGATATTTTTTGAACAGGTAAATAGTTAAGTAATAATTATTCTGTCAATAAAGTCATCCCAGTATTCCCAGAGCTGTGCTAATCTTAATCAAATTTGTTGGCAGTTGTTTTTTTATGTGCAGAGTAGTATGTTAAAGTTGCCATTAAAAAACTCAAAGCTCAATTTTTCATGTTTTGGAGAAAACAGTAATGCTTCTAGTGAGGTGTGTATGTGCATATGTAAGTATAAAAGAAAGACTGGGAAAGAAAGCATCAACTGTGACCTTTTTAGATACAAACCATTTTTTTCTGTCTCTAGTAGTAATGAGGGTTTAGGAGGAAAGACATGAAAAGCTTGACAGACATAGTGTTAGCCTGACCTGCAGTTTTTGGAACTGTTTTGTTAGCAAAGGAAATTTGACAGGAATCATGTCTGTTTGTAGTTGACTAAATCTGTTTGATTAGCTTGTAGAGGAAGGGAGGGGATTTGTGTATTTAATGTTTCACTTGTGCTGGTGTATGTTTTTAATGCCAAGTTTTTCTGGCAAAATAATGCCTGTTTCTTGGCAATCCTGTTCTATTTCCCAGGCATTCATCCTTCCCATTCCCCTTTTCCTTACATTTACCAAATTTTTATAAGCATCTAATATTCAAAAGTCTTCACAGGTTTATTAAATATAATCATTTTAACAAATACAGTTTTACTTTTTCAATTTTTAAAATATGTCCCAGAGAGGTTTTTGTTTAGTGATAACATTCGAGATTTAAATTTCAGGAGAGGAAAGAAATTGCTGCCTAACTATTCACAGAACATCTAAAATCTACTCTGTGGAGAGCCTCAGGTAACTACTGTTAGTGGAGTACTCTGTACCGTTTGATGACAAAATATTGCTAAAAGCCAGTAGATTTTAAAGCATGCTAAATTACTAGATGAAAGCATGTTTTGGAGAATCTAGTATGTGGAGGCATAGACTGTAGTGCTTCTGAGGTATGGTCTGTCTGTCCTATGGGAGTTATTTCATTTTTCCAGCCATGAGACTCTTGCATTTTTTTGTCTGCTGTGATCTGACGAGACTGATCCCGACAATCAGCAGAAAAGAAGTCTTGAGCTTGCCTTTTCAAACAACAACGTTGCAGTTTGTGCTGCCTTAAGAAATGGGTATTTTCTGATTTGTTTCTGTTTGACTACAGAGTAAATAGTGAAAAGTTCTTAACTGTGATTCAGCTTCCTTTATTCTTGAGAGCAAGGAAAGGCAGAGGTCCATGCCTCAAAGGAGTGATAGCCCATCCCTCAGTTGTAACCCTAACTTGTTCTACAGTACCCCAGCCTACAGCAGCCTTTTCCCCATTTCATATTTTAGTGGAGAAAACTGTATTAAAGGAGTTGCAAATGAAGATGTATTTGGGTTTTTGTCATAATAAAAGGGTAGGATTTTTACCTGCACTCTCACTGTTTTGCCTACAGAGCCTCAGTTTTCCAATACAGGCACAGAATATTTTAAGAGCAGATCCTTGGCTTTGAAGTCCATTCTTGCCTGTGTTGCCTTGTGCACTGAGAAGAAAAACTAGGCCTTCCTTGTCATTCTGACCTAGTGGGTGGGTTGGAGGAGCAGCATCCTAGAAAGATCAAACATTGAGTCTCAGCAAATCCGCAGGTAGTCACTATGCAGGATTAGTTAGCAAATTATGAACCCCACTGAGTAGTAGTGGTACTTGAGGAATTGGGACATCGTCTGCTTTGCCTCTGGTGGTTCCTTGTCAGCAGTCTATTCCAGGGGGGCAAACTTTGGTTTTGGGATGGTAGTTGTGAGAAGACTACAGTGTCTCATGGCATATTCTCTAAGGAAAGTGGTTCTTGAAATTTCAGTGTTCTGCTTCAGCTTTCCCAGCTACCATAGACTCCTGCCCCAGTCAGCTCAGTGAGCCTCTAGTTTCACTCGGGCTGTTGTCCAGCTAGAAATGCTTTCTCACCTTCACCTAACCAAATCACCATAAGGGTTTGCAGTTCCTCTGGCCAAGTGTCCTCCCTACAAGCAAAGTAAATGATCATGAGTAATCAATGGGGAAAAGTCAAATATTTTTTCTTTAGTTTGAGGATGTTCTTTCTCTAAACATCATTAATCAGCAGCATAAGAAGGAGTGAAGGAGACAGATTTAGGATAGGATTTGTCACCTGCAACTCTTGGTGCTGTCCTATTCCAGAAAAAGGTGAGCCAGCTGTAATGTAAATCTCTTGAAACAGAGTTTGAGTTATTTTATTACAACTTTTAAAAAGAGGAGACTCAGTGAAATATGTTTTCAGTTCAGTCTTTGTTCCAGTCTTTAGTATTTTTACATGCTTTTACTTTGACATGAAAAGAATTCTCCAGTCATTCTGTTCAAAACCTAAACATTGGAAAGACATTATTGGAATAATATGGGTGTTTACAAAAATGTTTTACAAATTCAACAAGCAAGAATTTGGGTGTATAAAAAAGAGTTCTCCCCTCACCCCAACCTGTGGCATTACTCCCAAACAGGAATTACTTACTTTGTGATGCTTTCATTGCTTCCTCGCTTGTGTTTTCTAAGGAATAGTTTTCAGGAGCACTCTGTTTTCTCTCTAATTAAAATTTTTGTGTGTAAATGCTGAAACAAAGATTTCTTAGAATTTCTGTTCTCCCAGTGGCCAGGCCCAGTATGCCTATCCACCTATTAAGCACAATCGAGCAAGAAATGTAATGCAGGAACGGAGTGCACGCATGAGCTCCAGAGAGAAGGGAAGTTAGTGGTAGTTTAACTGTGAGTGGAGAATGCTTTGCAGTCAAAAACATTATTCTTGTATGTAAAATTTATCAAAAAGAACAAGGTCTCTGGGGCACTTGAGAATTCCTCTCCTGCCTTTTCAAGCAGTGATAGATACATCAGGAAATCTAGGGCAGAAACAGACAGCTTGGGTTTTGAGGTCGTTTCCTTAATATCAAAATTTATTTTCCTGTGTTGTGAGGAAGCGGGCTATGGGAAATATGGCCAATAAATTGAAGCAGCTCAGTAAGAAGACAGTGGCAGTGGGTGACAAACATTTTATTTTCGCTTCACAGAGCCCCTTATGGCAAAGCTGTGGATATGTGGTCTGTAGGCTGTATCCTGGGAGAGCTGAGTGACGGGCAGCCCTTGTTCCCTGGTGAGAGTGAGATTGACCAGCTCTTTACCATTCAGAAGGTGCTAGGCCCACTGCCAGCTGAGCAGATGAAGCTCTTCTACAGCAACCCACGCTTCCATGGCTTGCGGGTAAGAGAAAGCTTTGTTCTTTTTTCTTATTTTTCTTATTTGCTTGTGTAAATTGCTGCGACCGTTCTTTTCATTTACATTGTGCATTATCTGCTGCATGTGTTTCTGCGTAAGTGTAGGATATATAGATTATAAGGCATTCATAAGTCAAAGTAAAATTCTGATTACACCAGAACTGAGTATTATAAATACATTTGTTTTCCTGTTAGAAGTTGTTTAAAGATTTTCTTTCATTTCTTTGACATTTTTGGCATGCAATTTACCTCACATTGCCCTGCCAGGTTTGCACTGTAAAGTTCAGTGGCAAAGCTCTGTCAGGTCAGGTTGTGGAAAATTCAGGACTGCTGCTTTCAAGCTAGTTTGTTGGGAAAATCTGAGCTATAGGTGCTACTATTATGGCAGAAGAACTTTCTGCCTTTTGACTTATATTCCTGGGGAGTTTATGTAAGTCACGTGAGTAAAAAAGCTCTTCCTACTGACAGTGTTGTTCCTTTCAAGGGTTTGCCAATATAATGACAGAGATTCACTTGTGTGGAGATCTACTCAAGCTGGGATATGCAATATGACAAAATACCAGAATGAATAAATAATTAATAGCTCTGTTACTTTTAATGATACCTGGTCAGTGATTGTACTCATGTTTCCTTGTAATTCAGTTTTGATTGTCCTTTCTTTATTGATGAATGTTGCTTGGAAAGGTGAGTTTATGATCTTGGTAATATTCTGAAATCATTGGTGAGAATCATATAAAGAGACATAGGAAGGTTTTAGGAGAGATGATCTGTGCTAAAGACTCAAGATTTGAGTTTTACTCTGAGAAGGAGAAAATGTGAGAATACGAAAGGGAAGGAGTGGAGGCCTAGTTATGTTAAAACATGTTAAAAGTTGCCATGAATTTGGTTTAGCTGATGATGATAAGAAAAGAGTTGGCTTAAGGTATTAAGGTAATTCTTTTAGGTAAAAGGATAACTAATTCGGAAGAGTTTTTGTTGGAGACCCTTCAAGAGTGGAGGGTTATAAAAAAATTATTAGACAAGCATTTCTTGCAAGGTCCTATTTGTATTTCACCCTGTTTAGAACAGTGGGCTAGATGGGGTTTTTGTATGAGAAATTTATAACCCCTTATCAAGAAAGCAATGCTTTAAAAATTGTAAGCAAAATAAATTACTACATCTTCAGTGTTACTTTACAGCATTTCTGGTTGTGCAGTGTAATCTTGTTTGGATAAATGCTCTTTGATGTCTTACAATGAGAATGAAGTATCTTTGTTTTGTAGCTTTAAAATACAGTAATTCAAGAAGACAGCATGGACCTAATGTGATTAGCACAAGGTTCAGAGTTATGAGTCTGTTCTCATCCCGGATCAGTGGTTTATTGCTTGGCCTCAGACGTGTTCCTGCCTTCTTAGTCCTATCTGTAAAGTCAGGATACTGGTGATGTCAACAGGGCCATATGGCTCCTCATAGAGAGTATTTTTTAAAACGGAAGTAAAGTCTGAATAATGGCTTAAACTTCAAAAATACTACAAAAATCATTCGTTTGGAATATGATATTCATTAGTTAATTCATGGGGAAAAATTATCCTGTGCTATGAGACAACCTTAAAAGTACATTTTTTCTGAATGTAGCATAGTGCTTAATAGTGAAAGATTTTCTGTTGCAGAGCAGATAGTGGGCATGCTGTGATCTAGCCAATTATTAATTGCAAGCTGGATCTGGTGCTGGATATTCACAAGATAGAAACTAGCCCATGATGTGGAGTTTTTTATCCATGTGCTTAGACTTCATGAACTTCTTCATTACCCTAAGTGAATACCATATTGTAAAACAGGATTTTAAAAAGTCTCTTCTGACACTCCTGCATGGATCCAGATGCACATTTGCAGACTTTGTCTTTTCTTTCTACTCATATCCTCCATGTATATGAATATAACACAGTTTTCCTCGCTCCTGAGGTTTAGGGAGTATCTAGTGATCTCTCTTCAATTCTTTTGAGGATGAAAACATCCAGGGTATGTTGAAGACATAAGGAAATAAAATAATATGGGATCAGAAATTACTGATACGCTCATGACTCTATAGGAAAATGTGAGTGGCAATGTAGGGCTGTAAATACTTGTTCTACCAATAAGTTAAGTGAAGAATCTGAAAAATTCTAGTGAAAAGCCACTCCTGCTTGTGCACGGCTTCAGCACATTTTCATGTTTCCCTGATCATTCTGCATATAAAAGCTTCTTTATGATTGTCATTCTACATGAAGACACAAACATTTTACAGTTTGGTTCATGTTAAAACTGGAGGAAGCATGGAAGCCTTGGTTTACCTAAGTTACTATTTAAGATCAATATAGCAGACTTGGACTTAAAAAAATTCTCAATTATTAGTAAACCAATTAAAAATAAAGCAAAGTCAGAAGAAAAATACAGAGGCTATTTAGGAATAAAAGCATTCAAACTAATGTTCTTCCATTTTTTCTTCAAAGTTTTCATAATGTAATTTATGAAAAGTAACTCTAGTACAAATAATGGATGTCCCCAGCAGTGTGCACTGCTTCTCGTGGTGTTGCCAGCAGCATGACCACAGCAGTAACCCTGAAATTTAAACCTTTGAGCTTTTGCCTTTTTTCAGTAAAAACATTTGTTAATGTTTAGTATTTATTTAGTACTGTATTTGCACTCTCAAATTCTCTCTAAGCTATTTTTAACCTTTTTTTATATATGTTACTTATGTTAGTTCTGAATCTGTTTTAAAACTCCTGTCAGTCATAACCCCACAAAAAAAAAATTTAAGTTGATTATTTCTCACTTGAGAGTGGTTTCTTGGCTGCACTAATAATCAAGAATACTTTCTTTAGTTGACTAGATGCTTATCACATGTCAAGAGTTATTTGTTTCATTATCATATTTTATAGTTTTCATAAAGCACTAATTTATTCAGTGCTTATGATTTCCATTAATTACATGCCCAGATTCACTGTGTAGCTTCTGTTTTTTGAAACATTTTATTCATGTATTACCTTGTTGACATGATCGGTGTATTTACACTGTATTTTTTACAGTTTCCAGCAGTCAATCATCCACAGTCTTTAGAGAGAAGATACTTGGGAATTTTAAGTGGTGTATTGCTCGATCTTATGAAGGTAGGAAAATGTCTTTTATTTTCTGTCTGTAATATGTAGGAAAATATGTAAGTGACTTTTTCCTTTGTTTCTTAGTATAATGCATCTTAGAAGGACTTGGGAACTTCCTTTTGAGGTATTTTGATATCACCATTGTTTGTAGTAAGGCTTGGTGTTTCCTAGGAATCAGGAAGATATCCCTTGCAAATGCCAGGAGAGTCTGTTCAATTTTAACTGTTTAACTGATTTGATAAACAATATGTAGCCCAGACAAAGCATCCTCACCACCGTTTGCAGGGCTGTGCCTTCACACTGACACACATGCAGAGGCACTGACTGCTGGAGTGTGAACTTTCAACCTGTCATGTTTAGATACATCCGCAGAGTATTTGGGCCAACATGAGTTGTTCGTTTGTTGTTGGGTAAGTGTGAGGATGTGGACAGTTGTCAGAGACAAAGCTGACATGTGGGAGTTTTGGGTTTTTGTCCAAACTCTTAATCTGCTTGCTGTTACTTCTACACAGTGTGTATGTTAGGTTGCTCTTCAGTCCTGTTTTGGAACAAGTCAGCCAGTTACATATGGCCAAACTAGGATATGGTCCTGAGATTTCTTATGGGGAATCAGGAGAAGCTCATTCCCCACAAAAACATTGTGCTGTGCCTTTGTGCCGTGTTCCTGGGTATGGAACACGTATTGTTGTCCTTACTATTGTACTATAAAAACACTCCCATAGTAAGCTGCAGTGCAGCCCTCACATCATTTAATCCCCAGTAAGCTGAAGAAAGAAGTCATAGTATCCAAAATTAGGTTTAGAATCACAGAACCACCCAAGAATTAAAGGCAATATGGGACACACATGAAGCATGCATATGGCTAATCAGCTCTGAATGAATTGTGTGGTCCCAAACCCATCTGCACCAGTTGTCTTGGAAAACAAAGATCATCTGCTTTGGGATGTACTTGGGTGTTTACTTGCTTTTAGTAGTATTGTTGGAGCCAGCAGAAATCCACCAAATTTGCTCTACTCTTCTTCAACACAACCAGTTCAAATCCCTTTGATCTCCTTGCCTTATGCAGAGAGTCGGCATAGCTTTTAGCTTGGTTTCAAGGAGTCTGCAAAATTAGAAACCCCAGTGCATATAATTACTTGTTTTGGTATTATACTTTCTCCTCTATTTTCTAATTCACTGGAACTTTTTTTCATAGTTAGCTGTAGCTCAAGCTCTAGTAGCATATATTGCAGAATGGCAATTTCAAGAGCAGTCTTAAGACCATTGTTACATGTACTGGGGGAGGATTTATTTTCATTTTATCCTAGATTTTATGTTATATCTCAGTGTCTTATAGGTTCTTTTGATGTGATTTAAAAGTTGCAAAGTTGTGAAATGAAGCACTTGAATTTTAGGGAAACACAAGTTTCCAAATAATTTCATTCTTTTCATCTTTTCCGTCCATGTTTTCTGCCTATAAGGTGAAAAAGGTCAGGAATTCCATAGAGGGGATATTTTGTGTTTGACCTACTTTATTTAATTTAGGAGTTGGAACCTTGTAAAACAATGAGAAGAAGCCTACAAGAAGAGAATGGAACAGACTTGTGGTTAGGTTGCATGTTGCAAAAGCTGCACATACTTTGTTGTGTGCCTGTCTCTTCTGCAGACAACGGACAGTCTGACACATGTCCACACTTGTGCTCCTCATTATCTGCATTCCCAGGGACCTCAGGTCTGATTACTAGATTACTGAATAACCCACACTTCAACTTATGCCAACTGAAGTAGGGAGTTATTAATGTATATCTACATTAGAGAGTAGTTATGGGCTAGATTAATGAAGAGACACCCATTTGACCTTGTTGCTTTGTTGTTGCTCCAGTCCTCTGCTCTCCTTCACAAGTCATGCTGGTTTGAAAGCATTAAAGTTGAGAACTGGTTTTGCATGTTATGACTTGGGAAAAAAAGACATAGAGATAACTCTTTTTTTATATCATCTGTCATTCAGTTGTCTCTGCCATTCAGCACCAGGCATGCATTTCCTCTGAGCATCTGTTTGCTCAAGAGAATACTTGTAGAACCCCTTCTTTTTATACTTGGTGTTCTTCACTTGCCTTGGCTGGACTTTGGCCTTCTGAAGTGGCCTAACCGTTGTGCTAATACACTGCTTTTATAGTCCACCTTTGTATCCTGTCCTTCACTCTAGTTCTCACACACTCCTGTTTTGCATTTTGTTCATTAAGAAACTCCCTGTTTAGCCAACCTCAACCTATGAAAAAATTTTTGGTCTTCTATACAGTAAGATGCTTTGTTCCTGAACTCTCAAGAAATGTTCTTTAAAAATCAAATGGCTGTCCTGGACATCTTTCCTTTGATGGCAGTTTTTCAGGAGATTCTGCCCAGTAATTCCTTATATAAAATGGAATTTGCTCTCCTGAAGCCCTGGGTCCTATCTCTGATGTTTATCTTCCCACCTATTCTTTCAGTCCTAACTGTAGTCATCTCCTGGTTGCTACAGCTCACAGTGTCTTCTCTGATCAGATTTCTCACCACTACTTTACTGTTGTTGAGCAGCAGCTCAAGTAAACTGAAGTCCTCCCCTTGGCGAATTTGCCTCTCCAGCAGCTGCACTACGAAATTTCCACCAACGGAGAAATCTCCTGGAACATGTACACAGGCTGGATGTCAGGATAGCTGAGGTCTGCTGTGAGGATGAGGATCTGTGACCAGGAGACTTTTTCTTGTTGTTGTAGAGAGTTTTCCTCTTCATCATCTTCATGCTCTTCAATGCTTTGTTGGTAACAAACTCCCACCATAATATCCCAAATGTTGTTGCCCTTCTAATAGTGACCTAGAGATTCTCAATGGATAAACTTTTTGTTCCATGCTGACATTTGATACGATCCAGGAACTCAATTATATGGAGCGTTACTCTTCTCCCTCTCCATCCCCTTCCTTCTGAGACCAGTTGTATCCATCAATGACCATGCCTCAGCCATGGGCCCTGTCCCACTATTTCTCTCTGATTCCAGGCAGGTTCCCAGCCTTGTAATTCCCTATGAACTTCCAGTTCTCCTTGCTTGCCATCCAGCTTGTGTAAGTTAGTGTACAGGCACTTGAGGGAAGCCTCTGGACATCCTCTCTTCTGAGGGGGAACGTAGGAATCACATGTGGCCTTCTCGTGTTTGTTTGGCCTTTTGAGCCACTGTAGTGATGAACACCAGAAAAAAAAGGGGGAAAGAAGCAGTTACTCATTCGGTACAGTTTGTCACTTGAGAAGGGAAGATACTGCATACTGTATGACCAAACTGCATGGGAGTTTGGTTTGCCACTTGCTTTGTTTCCTGAGCATTTTCCATTTTGAAGTGCAGGGATCCTGTGAAGGAATCCGGTTTGTGGTTGAGTGGCTGAATATGGTGTTAATGTAGTGTGTGTGTGTGTGCATAGATACACATAGACTTCTTCTCTCTTAAATATATATGACCCTTAAGAAATAGCTGTTCTTTTTGCTTAATAGCCATTCAAGCTTTTAACCTTGCTGAAAGTCATGCATGTTTGAATATTCCAACGTAAGCTTTGTATTGCTCTTTCCCTGCAAGAAACCTTTCAAACTTCCCAAATTACCCAAGCTCCTGTTTTCAGTTTTGTGATTTAATATTTTTTACATGTCAGGAAGTGTCTTTGTTTAGAATCACAACTGATCTAACAAAATTACAAGGCAAGTGTTATTCTGAATGCATTGTAAACAGTTTAGAGAATTCTTTAAAAATTCTCTAATGGGTGGACTTGAACCCTATCAGCTAAAACCAGAACTCTTACATTTGTGTATTTTTAAAAATACTAACTTTAAAATAATGTTTGTTTTTGTATGAGAATGTTCCCATATAGTTGGTTTGTTTGTTTGTAAAGCCTATTTCATTGTAACATTTTATTACTGGTAAATTTAATATTTTTAATTCAAAGCAATGTTGTAAGGTGTATCCTGAAAAATATGTTTAAAATATGTATATTTAAAACATATATAGATATATATAAAACATATTGTAAAAGTTGTAGATATCTTTGTATTTTAAACATACTATCATATATGTGTATATAACATTATATACATGTAACACATATATGTGTTTATTTTGTATCATATGTAGTTTAATGCACCATGAAATTTTTGTAGCAGTTATATCTAATCCCAGAAACTCTGGAGATTAAAAAATTATCCCAATAATATTCTTTATTTTGTTGGGGGTTGGTTTTTTGGGGTTTTTTTTTTTGCTAATATAAATACAGATACTAACATTTAAACTTTGGCATTTGTTTTTCAAAGAACCTACTGAAGTTAGATCCAGCAGATAGATATTTGACAGAGCAATGTTTGAACCACCCTTCATTTCAAACCCAAAGACTCTTGGATCGCTGTGGAAGTTCACCTTCACGGTCAGCTAAGAGAAAACCTTACCACACAGACACCAACACTTTATCTAACAGGTAAATGTAGTCTTGTCACTGTTACCACTGACATTTGCTCTGCCAGTGAGTGAGTTGTTGTCATGCTCACGTGCAACATCATCTACAAGAAAAGTGGTTGTTTGACAGCTCAGGCACACTGAGACATGTTGTGTGCTGTTCTGTGTTGCCTCACTTGAATAAAGGAAGCAGACACAGTATTTACAGCTACACAAGCTGAAGTTTTTGCTAACTTTCTGCATCAGGCTGAATGCTTCTTGGGAAAAAAAAACCGAAGACAATGTTGAAGCCATTTCTGCATGTGACAAAGAAAAATAATTGGCTGATCCACCTTAAAAATTGTTAGCCTTTTTCTTGAACAATAGGAATTTTGTGGCTTGGAAGATGCCCGAGATTCCAAAGGAATGCTCTTTTCTTTGGAACGCTACCATTTCTGCTTATGTACAAATCTGTCCAAGATTTTGGTATTTAAAAGTTTAAAGTTCACACAGATTTTTAGCAGCTAAATGTCCTGAAAATTGTGCACATTGATCACATTCCAAATTGGAGATGAACAGAATTTTGTCTGCAGTTGCAGTTATGGATAAGTCTAGTATATTTGACCTCAAAGTAGGATGTGTTTGCTCAGTGGCTCCCTTGCTGGTCCATCCAGCTTGAGAGAAGCCACTCAGTTTTAATACCTCAGTGACCCAGGTTTACTGGTGGATTAAATACTTCAGTACAAAAAGCCTCATGTTACTGCTCTGACAAAAGCATTCATAAAGGTTGCCCTCTGAAGAATGCAGCATATTTTAATATTCTATATGCAGGCCTTTTAATCCTGGCCATGTTTTTCTTTAGCTCTTCCTGTATAGTAGCTCCTCTATTTTAAGACTTGGGATGATGACATTCACAATCCATAGTTTTTCAAAGATAGACACCAAAAAGTTTTCGCTGCCTTTATAGATGCTTAGGGTAGAAGTTTTGCCATTAGACATGTGGCATCAGAAAGAAAAACCTACATCCACTGGAAACTTGTCTAAAAGGCTTGCCTAGTGAAAATATTAGGGTCCTCATATCTCTAGGTTTTTAAAGAATATACTCCCTGTTAACTAAAAAATATTTTAAACTGGCATTAAAATTGCTGAAGTTTTAGAAACTGTAATGAAATAGACGATTAGATCACTAGAAGTGGTTACTACAAAAATCCTAGGTATAAAAATGGCTAGCATTATCCAATTATAATTAACAAAAAGGTCAACAAAAGTACAGTGAGTGCTCACTTCAACCCTCAGTAATATATCTGAGTTACATCATAGATTTGCTACCAAAATAATTTAATTGCTCATAGCCTGTCTAGGTCCATCAAGGGAAACAAGTATACCTTGAGCACTGCTCAGTCTTGGCTAGTTTGCACTGCCAGCCTAAGTCCAGAAGCAGATCTGGTTTAATGCCAGAAAACCCAAGATAATAAATCCTGCTCCAAAAAATTCAGCCTTAGTGTTTGCAGAACCAACTCATATCTCAGTCCTGTAATCCCAAAATAGAAGAGCTGGAAAGTAGAGTAGAGGTTGAAGACACCACCAAATAGCTCTGCACCAAATCAGTCTGGTTGCAGAGACTTTCGGGTGCAGCTTTGGAGTGAGTTAATGTCCCAAAAACTGGGATAGTGCCAAGTTCCACAAAAGCTGGATTTCTGTGGTAGAGCTGCTTTTGGGTTCGGTGTTACAGGGCTTGCTCAGGCTCACTCCATCTGAACAATAACCATTTTTCCCCTCCTTTCCTCTCCCCTCCCCCTCCAAACCAGGAATACACTAGATAGCCTGAAGCATTGATTATATCAGGGTTTTTTGACAGTGCTGACATACTTGATTGTTCTACCTTCCTTTGATATGCCAGGTGTATTTAAGATTTTTTCAATTGATATATAGTTTATTTACATAATGTAATGCTTAACTTAGTGATGTACTCACATAGTACACACATATATGCATAAATGTGTAAATACACGTTGCAATTTCTATGATAAGATTTGATATCTTCACGGTTTTTGTCAGCAAAGTCATTAACCAAAGCTGAGTTTGCCATCAGATTATAACCAGAAACATCAATGTATGAACGCTTGCAAATCTGTTATTTTAGTGGAGCTTCTGGTGCCTCAGTTGGCAATATTTGATCTTACTGCAGTTAGATTTTGTGGTTTTAAATGGCAACTGAAATGAGTGTACTTTTTTGAAGTTATTAATATATGAATAAGTAATCTGGTATATTAATGCTTCTTTATGCATTTTAATATAGAAATCAAGCCAGCAAAAGTTCTGCTTTGCAGTCACACCACAGATCAAACAGCAAGGATATGCAGACGCTAGGGGCTGGCGGGCCAAGAGAAGAGGGGCTTCCAGCAAATGAAAGCTTTTTAAATGGAAACCTTCCTGGACCTGCACCTAGTCCAATGCACGCAAAAAAACCAAGCAACACACCTGGATCTGGCAACAAGGATATAGCCAATAATAACATGCCACATCTTCTCAGCCCAAAGGAACCAAAGGGAAAAACAGAGTTTGATTTTAATGTGGACACCAAAAGTTCTGATGGTTCAGGCACAAAGTACCTGAAGTCTAACACCAGACCTCAGCAGAACCGGCACTCCTTTATGGAAACTTCTCAAAGCAAAACTGGGACGCTGCAGCCCGGCGACAAGCACAGTCGCCACAGCTACATCGATACCATCCCACAGTCTTCTAAGAGTCCTTCCTATCGGACAAAGTCCAAGAGCCATGGGGTTCTGACAGACTCAAAATCTGTGGGCAACCTTTCTGAGGCCAGGGCCCAAGCTGCAGAACCTAACACCAGTAGGTATTTTCCATCCAGCTGTATGGACTTGAACTCTCCTACCAGTCCAAGTGCTCCCCGGCACAGTGATAACAGAACTATGCTCAGTCCATCCGCGAGGAATAACCGCAGCGAGGGTACCCTGGACACCCGAAGACCATCAACAAGACACTCCAAAACCATGGAGGAGTTAAAACTGCCAGATCACATGGATGGAAGCCATTCCCACTCTCTATCTGCTCCACATGAATCTTTTTCCTATGGTCTAGGTTATACCAGTCCTTTTTCTTCACAGCAGCGCCCTCATAGACACTCTATGTATGTGAGCCGGGACAGAGTGAGGTCAAAGGGCTCAGAGGGTGGCTTAAGCGTAGGGCAAGGGATGGCAGCCAGAGCAAACAGCCTGCAACTGTTATCTCCACAGGTGCAGCATAAGTCACTCACAAGGTCTGTTGGCTCATCACGAGAAGACTGTACGGAAGATTCTAATAGGGTTAGTCCAAAATATTGCCTCTTATGGAAAGTTTACCTTCCTCTTTTTAATTCATGTGGGGGCAGTGGCCTGCTTTCTGTGTTCTGTTTGTTTCTTTGCAGTTATTTATTTGTCCTGTAAGGCATGGGGATGTTGCTGGGGGCTTTTTTTTCAGAAGGGCTGAATATTTCAAGGTACTTTTTAAAAAATGGACTATGAATACCATTATCTTAAAGTACTGAAATGTGAGAATGGAAAAATTGTCTCTGAAGTTAAAATTTCATTCGTTGTTTTTAGTCCTTGGTTACATTGTCTTATGTCATTTTTACTGTATCATTTTGCTTAATTATCTTTCTCATTTGTGTTTTTATTTAGCTTTTCTTGTATGTATTTCTGTTATGAATGCTAATGTTAATTTTTGAAGCCAGTGTTTCATTCAGGTATAGCAGGACATTATGGCTGACATGCCATAATTTACTAGAGAAATATCAGAGCTTTCAATATTTCTTAAGATTGGTATGATAAGTAACTGGGTTAATATAGAGATTTTATGTTGTAGTGGCCAGTGGTAAATTGACTCCTCTCAGGGGTTACTGTCAGTGGATGCATGGTTATTTTTTTCTGTGAGCATTAATTAAGGAGTAGAGGATGGGCTGGTTCTGGTGTTGATTTACATTCCTTATGCAACACTTCTGAGTTATCTCATGTTTTACATATCAGATATGTAAAGATGACTGTGTTTGTCCTCAGAGCTTTAAATTCCTCTATTAACAAAATGGTGCAGAGACAAATAGAGAAATGAGTGTTTGTTTCTCTATGCCTATACCTGTGATAGACTGACTTCTAAGGAGAGAACATCTAGTTCAGATTTGTTGACAAATTGAAGAAAGTCAAAGAGCTGAAAATAATATTTAAGATCCAAAGCTTATGGTTTACTCTGAGAAACTAAAATCTCTGCCTACTTAGTAGTTCATCTAAGAAATATGTGTAGCTGACCTAATAGGAGGTCTACAAGTACCATAAAAAGAAGAGTTTCAGGTAGTGGTTGTCTCCTCAGTCCGGTAGAGAAAAAAGATACAATATGTTTTTTCATATGTAGCACATCTCCTCCATTTAAGATGATGTGTATTCAAACATGAGAAAATATCACAATAGAAGTGCAATGGAATAATAAGTTTTAAAAAGATAGCTGGAAGGGATTACAGCAGCTCCATTTCAAACCCAGATTTTTCTGTGTATTTATTTTTCTCTATCTCTCATTTCAGTCAAATTAAATGTTACTTATTCTTCACGATGTTATTCAGAAGGGCAATAATATCAACATTTCAGTTTTTGGTAATAAAAGCTCATGCTACATCATAATCTTCAGTTAATTTTCTGTGTTATGCAGCAGACAGTAATTTGAAGTAATTTTAATTTTATTTCCTACTATTTAGAGGCCAGTTGTTTTTATTGGATCATTCTTTGTCTTTGAAAATTGCTTGAAAAATTTTTATTTTAGTTAGAAAAATCGATGTGTATCTTAATGCTTATGGTTTTGTTCATTTTAATTTGCTTTGGAAAGTCTATTCATTCAAGATAAAGAACTTGCCTTTATCTCTTATGGTCAGTATTCTTAAAACTTCAGCCCTCACTTAATACTTTAAAATCTGTATTTCAACCATTAGAAGTGTGAAAGGCAAACGACTCTTCTGAAATGGATGCTAAGTCTGTAAATTCACAAAGCTTTTTAAATTTGTTTTTACTGCTTTCAGAAAAAATCAAAATTAAATTTTCGATCTTCTTATGCCTCATAAAGGCATTTTCACAAAGAATTCATTCTTCGGCTACTTCCTATCCTCCCTTTTTTCCCCCTTTTCTGCTTTATGCATTAGGAATCAGAAAATTTCACTCCCCTCAGGATTAGTGAACTAAAAAACTCATTAATAATATGTGTTCTCATAGATTCTTGACTGTTTTCATATTTATTTTTTCTGATCAGTTCTTCTGGTTTTCTTTCTCTGCTCATATTTTGTGAAGTTTCCTCATTTCCATGTTTCTAGTTTATGATGGATTTTTTTTTTTGCTCTACCAAGTCTTTTTAAAGAAAAACATTCTTTGTTTGCCAAGCTTTAAATCTTATTTTAAAAAAAAGAGAATCAAGAAAAAACTCCCATCCAGTCTTAGTTTCAGGGCTTGTCAAGTCTCAACACAACAGTTTTGTTTTAAGGGGATTTTTTGCGTTTAAACTAAATGTACACAAAAAGGGTTAAGCAGAAGAAAATCAAATACAATTTTCCAGTACTGTCTCATGTTTGAAATTTAACTGCTGATAAATAAGAGGTATCTAATACAAGTAGTAATTTAATCAAATGCTTCAGCCTCTGGTAAATTTTAGAAGAATCCAACTGGGATTTGAAGCATTGTTTTAGCTGCAGTTATGGTCTTTGTTTCAAGGTTTCTCTGTGACAGTGACACTGATCTTCATCCACAAAAGGCAGCGTAGATTTTGCAAATCACTCGTGCAGTAAATTGAAATCCCAGTTTTTAATTTGGGTTAGGTTTTTTTGTGGCTTTGGTTTTTAACCTTTGTCCTTCTTGGACATTCTAGATTTCAATTCATACCAAGGTATGAATTCAGTAGAATTTCAGTAGTTCCCTGTGGGGTCTTGTAGAGAGCATTAAATTTAATGTGGTCAATCCATACTGAGAGAAAAATTGCAGCTTCTGATTCATTTAAGAGAGTGGGGTTAAGTCATATTTGGTGGCAAATTATGTGCATAAGGATGTTTTTAAGGGCTCACCTAAAGTTTTACTCGCAGTACTTCCAGAAAGTACTGTTTTCAGGAAAATAGAATAAATTAGAGGTAATGATATGCTTTTTGCTATCCTGTCTGACTGAAGTACTTTGCCTATAGATTTCTTAGTTCAGAGGCTTTCTCTTATTTTGCATACAGTAGATTTTGTGACTGTTGGTACCTCTAGGTAATGATGTTAAGAGATAAGAGATGATAAGAGATGATAGTGCTTTGGTGTTGCAGTTATCACAGATGAGATGCATTTCCTGCCCGCTTTTTAAAGTTTGCCAGTAGCAGAGTGACCAGATTCCATCAGAAATTAATCTAATAAGCCTCCAGTAAAAGATTCCTCCAGAGATAATACAGTTGCATTTCACTCACATTGAAAATCTGAGGGCCTGAATCAGACTCAAGTCTTTAAAGTTACAACTTAGAGGCAAAATTTTGTTAATGCCATTCTTGTCATTTTGGAAAGAAGCAGCAAAACCAAGTAATTATTGATTACATGATCTATGATTTGATATTGACAGTTGTTAATAATATGAAAGGAAAATTGTACTGTGAATTTTGGAGTTTTCTTGCTTACGTATCTTGGTTAAAAACTGCAAATCAGTTTCCGGTCTTTCATTTTAAATAGTTTATTGTTCTTTTGTTTAGGGTGGAGCATATCATGATCCACACACAGAAGATGGAGCATCTACTAAGGAAAATAGAATTCTGTATAATGACCCTGTTCCGAGAAGAGTTGGCAGCTTTTACAGAGGTAATTTCATGGTGGATCTTTCAAATTTAATCAAGAATTTTAGCATGGAATATAAATTAAGTAGTAGAAATTGATACAGAGAATTAACACGAACAGCTACAACATTTTTTGGAAAAAGTATTGTTACTCCACTTTCAGAGGCTGAGTTTACCTGCTAGACTGTTTGCGGGACCTGCATTGGTACCATATCATTTATTTGTAAATGATAGCTCACTTTAATTGAGAAGTATATCCACTGCAGTACCTTGTGCAGCAGGATATAATTTATCAGGGCAAAATGAACAAAATAAACTAATATTACCAAAGTAAGCAGTCAATTAGTATTTTTATTTTTATTTTAAATTCTTGTTAAGACTCTATCTAAACACCTATGCACTTGTTGTACATTGACATACTGATCTGTTTCAGATACTGTTTTGCATGGAAGTGTAATGCTACCTTTTCATGGCTTGAAACCTATGGCATTTCTTTTGTTAAGATTTACTAAAGATCAGCGTTTCCTACAAGCAAGAGCACACTTACATAATTCCAGTTCAGAATAAATAATAACACGTCTGTGTATGGACACACACAGATAGATACTGTTCTGTTATGGCATTCAAAAGGTGGTGATTTCTGAGCAGCTGCCTCATGGCTAACCTGGGTGTAATTGTTTTGAAAAAGATGATAAGAGGCTAATTACTGTCCTGCAAGTGTTAGGAGGCTTGTGGGGCTCCCCTGAACCTTAAGAAGTCCCAATCAGCTGAAATTCGATTATGAGTCACCTAATAACCTTAAGTAGAGTCACAAATCTCCCTCTGATCCTCTTCAGTTTGATGGGTTGGCTGATGGCCTGATTTAGACACGTTAAAATCTGACAATCCTTGCAAGTGTCCCACTGCAATATTAAAACCTGTGAGCAGAATTAAAGCTTGTACTGTTTTGAGCAATGCTTTTGAGTGTAAGTTTTTGTTGCAAATGCAACAGAGAATCCTCAAGAACACTCAATCCTGAATTGCTTTCATTAATCCCAAAAAAGCTCCTAAAATTGGACATGGATTATCCTTCTTTTTTATACGTAGTGAAACAAAAGTTCCAAAGAAGAATGACTTTCCATAAGTCATGTGCTTAAGAAACTGTAGGTCTGGGATTTATCCAGTTCCTTATTATAAACTAGAGGGTTTTTCCTCTTTAACTGTATCTATCAAACAAATATATTTTAGATGGACTTAATTATTGCTTTGGGAAGATGATACTATGTTTAAAATAAGACATTGATAATAATATGTGCAAAACTGGTGATAATAGTATATGCAAGTTACTGTGAAAAAGGTAAATTCTTATTTATATAATTTTTAACCTTTGTATTAAATCACTATTTATTAGCATATACTTTTGTACTACAGCTTGAAAAAAAAATTAAGAGATTCTTTTTTGATAGACTGTGTAATGTGATGCTGCATTAATGTTCCAGTTGACCAAGTGTCTGGTCAATTTTTAATCCAGTGCAGGTATTTCTAGTGATATTCATAATTGTAATAAATTTACGTTCCAAGTCTTTATATAGTTGTGTATTTTCAAGGCCACAGTCTGTCTGTTTGAAAAATACATAATATCCAATTTTGATATTTGAATTTTTAGTGCATTATCTCTTAGTTACATTAAAAATCCAATTTTTTTTTTTTTTCCAAAATGGGTACTACTTTTTTTAAGGTCTAAAGTGAAGACAAAGTGTAAACTATACTATTTCACGTCTTTAGTAACAGTATTCCAACCTCTTATTCTCTTTCGTGTTTTTAAATATCAATCACACTCACAGCTCCCTACAAATAGAAGTGTTCTCAAATCTAATAACAACTTACCCAGGTCCTGATGACAGTCTCGTTTTACAACCAATATTACCCTGCAAGGATCACAAAACATCAGCTTTTTTTCAATCGTACACAAAGTCTTCACTCTCTTGTTACTGTAAGAGGGAGAGAGGAAGCAGAGAAGCGGGAGCTGCAATTTTTGGCAGAGCTCAGTGTCCATTGTTTGCTGTTTCTCTGTTCAGTTCCATCTCCGCGTCCAGAGAGTACCTACATAGAAAACAATGTGTCAAACAGAGCCTCGGTGTTACCCGCAGACAGCACCACGGTGACAAACCACTCCAAGAGACAAACCACCTTTGATACCTGGTGAGTTGTAATTTGCACACACGTATAGAGAATGGCTGGAAAAAAATGTGGTTTGAACAGGAGGAAAAAAACCTCATGCTTTTCTCGAGATTTGCAATTGTCCATGTGCTTAGTTGCTTCCTTCAACTATACTGGCATAGCATGGCATGTTTTCTGCCCCCTTTTGAGCAGCAAGAAATACTTCATTGCACCCATAACATGAATGCATTCAAGTTTATATACTTTTGTCCAATCCTTCACAATTTTATTCCCGCTATTAGTCTTCAGTTAAAGATAGTACAGAGTGCTTGTGTGTGCGTAGTATGTATAGCAATTTGTGGATTACAGAAGCATGAATTGTGAGACAAGTGGAAAAAATACCAAAATGCATGTTTCCATATATAAAATAGGACTATGTTAATGAAGAATATTTTCACCCTACAATGGGGACCACTGCTCTCTTTGTTTACACACAGAAGGAAATTAATGCATTCTATGGGAAAATGGACTAAGCAACATCTTAATGGTGTATATTGATTTTAAAAGATTAAAAGCATCACATGGCTCCATTATATAACATAGAGCACTTAACTTTAATTATGCTAATAAAATGACAGCATATACATAGCTTTACAGGACTTAAAGGGAAATACCTTAATTTTGTTTCTCTGAGAGCTGTTTGGCTCTAAAATACTTTTAATCTTATTCTTTGTTAAATCACAATAAAGCACATTGAATAAAAATAAGCAGATGGAGCTCCAAAGGATTGGTGGGAGGAATGGACTGCATACATTTGCATGGTTCAACTATGCTTTGTACCACTCTCTGAAGCACTTCTCTCTGAAAGGCCCATAAAGTCATGCAGTCTAAAGAACCGTTTCAGTGGTGTGTTGACTTAATGTGTTTTCACAAAAATAACCCTTGAATTATGTGCTTAAAAGAGAAAGGGGGATGGTGGGTGGTGGACAGTTGGTGTTTCAGCTTGTGTTCAGGTTTTATACCTATGTCAGTAATGGAAGATGTTTACTTCAGAACCCTTCTCACCTGCTCTGATTCACTAGAGTCTGCTTCCTGTCCTTCAGTAGCTCCACCTACATCCATTTTCTGGAAGTTAGCTGAGGAAACCGGTCATTTATGTAAAAAGGTGGTACTTATGTTGTGGCTTAAGTGGCTAAAGAAGGTATTTATTCCTACTGTTGAACCCTTTAACGTATTTTGTTGTCCTTCATATCTGGATCTTTCTATCTTGCATATAACATAAGACAATTGGAATCTTGTTTTGCCTTATACATCATTCAGCAATATATTGTCTTGACTGCAAAGAAACATGTAATGCTATTTTAACTCTGAACTGAAAAAACAGCATATGTTATTAGAGCTGGTTGGGAATTTTTTTAATGAAGTTTTTTTTTTTTGTTTATAATGCCAAATTACCAAACCCAAAACTTATCAAAGGAATTGGCTCAAATCCACTAACCTTTTGTTGTGAAGATTCTTCAGGTCCAGGGTGGAATTGCCAGTCAAAACCAGAGATACTCTCGAAATAACAAATATTTTGGAGGCAGCATTATTTTTTAGAATGAGAACTAGAGTGCAGGGTCTTTGTTATTTAAGCCAGAGGCTCAAACCAAGATCTTAGATCAAACAAGTAAATGCCCTAAACCAGAAGTTAGAGGTTATTCTGGAGCACATTGTCTGGTTCCCTCAATATATTCTCTTGAAGCTGTTTCATCTTGTTAAAACAGTGAAAGGACCACAGAGGTGCTGGATATGGCCTAGTGAGAAAGGCCCTTGATTAACTTTGAGACATTTAGATTTAAGTCCTTGCTCCAAATAATGCACTCAGATATTTTCACAAAGTGGAACAGCTCGTTTGAGAGAAGAACCCACAGGAAGAATAAGCATTTCTTCTTATGAAGTGGGAGGAATAGCAGTACCTGCAACACCAAGTTACTGCTATTTTGGCATATGCTTACCTTTCTCTTTTCTTTTCCTACTCCCTATTTTCCCAAAATGTTTCCTGCCCAGCTCTACATACTAACTCTGTTCAAGTTGTCCTGGCAATGGTCTAATGTTGTTGCAAAATTGTTCTGTGCATAAATGCAGCTTAATCAGATTCCTGAGTGGTGAAGAGTCTATGTTCCTCTGCTTAATTTTCTGTATAGAAGTTGTGTAAATGCTTATGAAAATGCTGAAAGCTCTAATGGAATGTGATTCTGCTTACATCAATTTTATGATGAAGTAAATATTTGATGTTTGACTGACTTACCTAACTGGTACATGACAATTCATCTCGAATTATGAGTGACATGTATTCCACCTGGACTTGCCACTACTGTAAAATACTGCTTCTCATACTATTGCTCTGTGTTGCCTTTCTTCTGTCAAAGATTCTGTGAATGTTTGCTAGACTGAATTGTCACAGATGTTCCCTTGTCTTTGTGTGCATTTTTTTGCTCTGTCCCCACTGTCCTGCCTTTTAAAATAAAGATATTATAAACTTGACTTTTGTCATCAGATTTTACTCTTAAATTACTAGATCATTTCTGAACTTCAGACAACTTGATTTGAAAAAAGGCAAATTGTTCATCCTTCTAGAAAATTTTCTCTTTCCTAGAGTTTAATTTCCTATAAATGACCTTAAACTTGCTCAATTTTTTCTTATTGATACAAGAATAGATTCTCTTTTAATCATACAAGCTTTGTCCTGAGCTGGGCAAGATCAGTAGGTATAGGCAAGATAGCTAATTGTGTTCTGCCAGTGTGCCGGAATGTTGGCCTGAGTTATCTTTACCATTGTCATAGTTCTAAAGATCTCTTTAGAATAAATTCCATCATGCAGTAGTGTACCTCACATCATATTGGAAATGTTTGCATTGACTGCTTACGAGATATTTGGGGGCTTCTGGAAAGTTTAGATCTTTAATGTCCATACAAATGTAGTCATGCTATGGCAAGCAGCTTGTCATATCTTCTCTAGCATATTTCATACATTTCTGCAAAAATAATAAAAAATAGGAACTATACATATAATATTATTATTATGTGTATATAGTATATATAAATACACACAATATCTCCGTCATTCAAGAAAAGAACAAAAAAACTCCTCACTCTTACAAAAATAAAAAGCTTAAAACTTTATCCACTCTTAAGTTTCAAGGCTCCAGAACAATACAATATTTTGAAAACAGGATGTGACTGACTATTATATTGCTGTGTCAGTATCAGTGTAACACTATAGTCACACTATTCCTTCAAGTAAGAGGTTACCAGCATCTGAGCAAGTTAGTTTAGAGCATGTTGAGCTGTGTGTGCAGTATGACTGTTGCTGCATTGTAAATACTTTCTAGTTCTTTAATGGAATTCGTAAAAAAAAATCAGGAAATTGCAAATTCTGAATGGTATTCTGTATATGAGACAATAGATCTGGGGTTTATTCCAATTAATAAATTCTCCTTTTCCACATGAAAAATAAAAAAATTCCAGCTCCAAACAGAGTTCAGATTTGATCTTTGTTTTTTAAGCTTTCAGTGCCAGAATTTTAGACCAAGTTTTACTGTGGGCTTCAGCTTGTGGGATTGAGATTCTTATCTTGAACTAATTATTTGAATTGCTTCAATAGTTTCTGACATTTTCTTGCCTTTGCTAAATGGTAACTGTGTAACTGCCCCTTAAGGGTCTTACTTTAAGCAAAACTAAAAGCTAACTGGGAGAAGTTGTGTTTGTCCATTTATCTTCCAAAGAAAAGTTCAGCGATTTCAGTAACTTCTTCATTAGACAAAATCCTTACTCATGTAATTGTGATTGGATCAGTAAAGGAAGTAGTACATTGGCAGTCAGAGGGTTTCCAAGCCAGGCTGCCTGCTGAGATTAGGGTTGCTGAAGGATAACTAAAACAAGTGTGAGGAATTGCCTCCCAAAAAGAGCTGTCTGCAATAGGAATCTCTCTATGGCAGCATGAATGCAATATGCTTCCTATTTATTCTTTTTAGTTAATGTGAAAGTACATCAGCTTGCTTGCCACATGCATGTTTGCTGCTACACCTCATTGCACCTGCATGAAGCTGGATACCTTTTCTCCCGGGGCAATACATAAGAGTGATTGTCACAGAATTTCTGTTTGTACTTACGCCTTTTCCAGGTGTTTCAGACCAGAATAACCAGTGTGTTCTACATTATGTGTCCTTAAGCATGCAAAAGGTACACAAAGATAACAAAGCACAGCACGTTTTGCCTTCGGTTTCTGCTTGAGAACGAGCTCTCTGAGTGGGGGCTCTTCTCTAGGGCTACTCTTACTTGCTACTTAAACAGACAGCACATAATAGATTCTGGTGGAACTCTGCTTTCAAGAGCTGAAGCTTTATGCAAAATACCAAGATACTTGCAGTATGTTGTAAGAGTTTAGTGTTGCGTGACTCTACCATGCAGATTTTTTCTGATAATCCTAATTTTTTCCTATACTGTTCATTATCTGAAAATCATCTTTTGGGATGCCTAAAATATCCCAGTGTTTCATCATCGATCAAAATGTTCTGCTCTATTTTTACTTAGTACAAAATCCTGGTGTTGAAGCTTCCTGCTATAATGCTATATATGTTCACTCTCTTCACATAATGAGCATGTGTTTTGAAGCAGTTGCTTTTCAAGGTCAATGCTTTTTCAGACAACTGTACTGCAATATGAGTCATAGGAGTTAATGACATAAACCATTCAGTATAAAACCACTGGCTTTTGGGTAAGCAGCAGTTGAAAATGAGCAGTTCTCAGCCCCTTATTTTCCTATTCTCTCTGGTCACTGTAGTCATAAAGAGGAAATGATGGTGCAGGATTTCATTTCTCTCCTCTGCTCAGCTGCTGTGGAGAGCAGTTTTCTCATCCAGGTTCACTGGGCCAAAGAAAAGAATCACATTTGAGGGAATCTCTGTCTAAAAGTATGGAAAAAATTGTTCCAAGCTTCACTCTGAAGATTAACTTCACCTTTTAAAATATAGCATCTCCATTTTGGAATAGATTTTGGAATAGAAAAGCAAGACACTGAGAAATTTTAAAGTAGTGTAAAGTAACTTCCTGGGGACTTGCTTATGATCTAACACTGGTTCCTCAGTGGACAACAATCATCAGGTTGGTAATTTGCATTTGGGCTATGGTTTGGGGTATGTTTGCAGATGTGGATGCACAGGAGCTCCTTCGGGGAAAGGCTCAGAAGATTCTTAGCCCCATTTACATGACTTTCTGAGTACGAGCAGGATACTTGGGATGCATGCTTTCCTCCAGCTTTTTTAACAAATGAAGTAAAAATAATTTAGTAAATAATTCAGCAGATGTTCTGTCTGTGTTAAGTCAGACTCCTGAGTTCACTGAATCTAAAGCTATCAGTAGTCTCTACTCTGGCTTTCTCCTTGGTGCTTTAAGTGAGTATAAGAGTGCCTTACAGCTTTTATACTACTTACAGTAGTACCAAATACAGGGACATGACAGCAACAGGAGTCCTTAGGAATCCACTACATTTAAAATACATGTTATAAATATAATAATTACATTAAATTAGAGATTTTTTCCTGTAGTAGTGTTATAATGTCCACATTAAATATATGTTGTCATGTACCAGAATGTATTTTCTGCATTTAGATATAAGTTCCCAAAAATCTAAATTAGGAGAATTTCTTCCATACTTCCTGCCTATGAATCTTTTTGCTAAGTCCACTCTCGTAATGAACAGTTGCACTTTATTACAGGATTTAAACACTGCATGCATTTGTACTTAGAACCAGGTAACACTTGGAGCTTGAGGTGGTTTTGTGTAGAAATTGAGGAACTGATTATACCTGCCAGAGTGAAGATGGTTTTATCAATAAGGAGGATGACTCCAGTGATTTCTACCCCAATTATCTTTTTCACATTTCCTTGGGGAAAAAAAGTCAGCTTGGCATGTAGTAGCAGCTGAATCACCAGCTGATAGCATAGCATTTAAAGCCAGAATTAGAAGCCAGCGACAACTATAGTAGACAGTTAAATGTTGCTACATTACAGTCACTCCAAGAAAAGCTGCTCCTGTTTGTCATACAGAGCCCTTAAAACAGTGGCTTTCCTTTAGGTTTTCCATCAAGACAATGGAATAATTTCTTTTTTGTTTTCATGCAATTTAAGCATGAAAAAGGACTATTAAATCACCCAGTATGACTTTCTGTATGTTAGTTGCTATTAAATGTTGTTCATTCTCTGGGATCCAGGCCCAGAGGAAGACCTGTCGGATGTGTGTCTCCCAGATTAGGACCTGATTTGAAATGTCAAAGATGGGAAATCCAGTTCACTAAGGAGTTTGTTCTGGCAGTTGATGATGTTATTGTGAAAATCGATGCCTTATTTCTAATATGACTTCTCAGGCTTCATCATCCACCTACTTGTTATATCTTTGCCTGTTAGTTTAAAGATTTTTCTAGTATTCTGAAATTTCTTCCTGGATAAGTAGTTGTGCATCATGATCAAGGAAACTAAATATTTGGGCTGGTTTGGCTGTGTTTTAAACACACTAAAGAAATTGAAATCTCTGAAATTATTTCTGTGATGCTTTCCTGCACCATTTTCAATATTCAAGGTATTTTAAAGAGCACTAGAACTGCATTCAGTTATGTTTCACCACTGTCCTTGTAAACCATCTTTTTACCCCGTATAAGTAATTTACATCATGGTTCATTGTATGTGTATTGAAAGTAACATGTTATTTATTAGCTGTAGTTGCTTCAGATGTGTAAGTTAAAGAGTTAAAAGGCGGAAATTCAGTCTTCAGGCAAGTCACTTGTTCCATTTTCGGGTCACCTCCTTTTGCCAGCACTGTCTCACCCACGCATAACAAACTAACTGAAGGTTTTAAGTTGAAATGGACAACAGTAGATCCCCAGCTTCCCCGATGGTAAATTTGGAACCATGTCAGCAAAGGTCAGGAAGTTCAATTGAAAGTGGTTCTCTCTGGCCAACTTTGCAACTCCTGGTTCTCCAGCAAGCAATGGACAAACTGGACCTGTGCTTTTATACCTCATCGCCATTTGTATGTTCTCTCAGATATGCTTTTCACTTTTCTAAAAGACCTCATGTGTGATATTTTGGTTTGAGTATTAAATTCTGGCTTAAAAGAACACATGCATGCTTTCCTTTTCCCTAAATACCTATTCATTGGTTTAAACTAATCATTTTACCCTAACACTGTGTACCTCCTATCCCTTTTAATAACACTATCTGCTATTTGTGTAGTAACCCTGGAACCAATGAATGCTAAAACATTAAGTATCTTTTTACTTTAATCAATAATTTGCATTCTTTGGCATCAGATCTCAGTATTACACAGAATTTACAAAGTAATACCGTAATAAAATTTCTCTTACAATACCTTATTTCATATTTAGGAAGAGTCCTGAAAACCTTAACAGTCACTCAGAACAGCTCAAGGAGAAAGAAAAGCAAGGTTTTTTCAGGGCAATAAAAAAGAAAAAGAAGAAATCTCAAAATGTAAGTATGCAGCATTTCTAATAAAAGAATTTGTTTATTTGTTTTGAATTATACCATTTTAATATGCTAGATTAGTACAGTACCTTTGTATTATTTATGACTGTGTGTGTATATACTTGTTCTTTTATATTCTGTCTTCACTATATGAAAGTCAAATTCTTCTCCAGTTCAGGGTTGATTTTTCTGCCTTTTCAAGTATTTCTTCACTTACTAGTCCTGTGCACCTTTGTTTTCATTCAGACCCTTTGAGAGCCAGTTTTGATGCAAGTTTTAAGATGATGTTGCAACAAATTCAGGATATGGTGATACCATTCCAAGAATAGTAAATGCATTGTTGTGTGTCCCCAGAGCTTGAATAGTTCCAGGCACCCATACAGAGAAAATGAGACTGTTACAAATGAGAAGTCTTTCCAGTCATTTTCATGGAAATGTCTTGGTAACAGTCTCTGTATTCTTGCTGCATCCCATGACTGGAATAAGGATGATGTGTCTTAACCATTCTTAAATGTTTTATGTTTTGTTGAGGGAATGGATTGTGGGTTTTGTTATTCAGTATAAGTCTTTGGTGTCTCACACATTTTTACATTTTCATATAGTTTTTGGGAGGGAGAAAGGACTTCTTTTATCAGAAAGTAGTGGTATACAAACATTTCACAAAGTTTTATAACAAAGATATCCCTAAGAACTGAAGTAAACTAAACATAATCTCATTCTTAAATGACATGTCTGGAAACATTAAAACATTTAAAATTGTAATGTTCCTGTAAGTGTAAATGCAGTTATAGTTTTGAAGATTCTCAGAATGGAGTAAATTGTGCTCACTCCTGGCAAAGGGGAGTGACTTAATGAAAATATCTACTGTCAAGGAGTGAGGTGATACAACTCAGAGTGTTGATAGAGGGCTGATCAGTTGAAAATTGGGAGAGAGGAGTGATTATCAGGCTTTTTGTTGTTTGGGGGTTTTTTTTTAAGTTTCTTTGAACTGCGTGGAACATGTGTGTATGTGTATTGACTCAGAAATGCACCTCAGCTTCCTGCTGGGCAGGATTTAGAGCAATGGCATCTACCTCTCCTTCTGAACTTGTTCACCCTCATACCTGTTCACAGCTCAAATACGATCATTTGTATTACGCAACTGAACAAAATGCCTAGATTATAGCTCTGGGACTATTTGATACCAAAATGTCCGTGTAAAGATAGCACACCTAAGGCCATTGGTTCCAGTGATGCATTTTCAAGGAAAAAAAAAGAAGTTTTAAATTTGCATTGTTATACCCTGATTCCAGCTATCCAGGCATGGTGACGGAGAACACTCCAATAGCTCAGCTGATAGATGGTGTATTTACTTCCAGATTAAACTGTGTGAAAGAAATACATACTGGATTGTGTTGCCTTTCAAAATCTGGCATTTTGCAAAACACCTATATCAAAAGTACCTTGATCTATAGCTACCAAAACCATTGCTGATTACAAGATAAGGCAGATTTATATATAATCCTTACTCCTGTTTCTTCTTACTCTGAAGAAGAAGGGTAGAGGGGAATAGAGAGAGAAAGGAAAAATAAGTTTGCTACTTAGAGCTGGTATCTCACAGAAAGATGAATAAATTAGTGAAATAAGATAGTGAGCTCTTTCATCCTCAGCTGAAAACTTGCTGAGATCAACTTGAGGTTTTGGAGCCAACCAGAGCCAGAAATACCTCCTTTCATTTCTATTTACAGCTGATTACCAGGACAGTATCTTGGGACAGACTGTACCACTGATGTGTGTACAGGGGTCTGGTTCAGACACTGTTCTTTGATCTTCTTCATCTGTTAGTTGAAGACAGCTGCCTAACAAATGTTGGGACATTCTTTAGGACCTTCCAGTACAAACAAAAATCACTGCCTTCAATTCAGCACCAAGTTTGGCTTCAGTAGTAAAAGCTGTTCACAGCACTGTGATATTAGCTTTTCAACTACACGTAGAATATTTTCTATGAAATCGTATTAAAAGTCTTAGTAGACAGCTTGTGACTACCCAAGTTTTTTCCTGAGACAAACAATTCATGTAGAGTCCCACAAGTATGAAATTCCAGTTATTTACTCAAACACAGACTTTCTTCAACAAATAACAAATTAGACCTGAGGACTGTCACAGAGCTGGGAAGCACATAATAGCTAGCTATGACTTACTTGTTATCCTTTGGCAAGTCTCATTTTGCTAGTGATCATCATCACAGGAGTCATAAAAGATACCTGAAATTGGATTGAAGACATCTTAGTAATGTCATTCTCAAAATATCTAATAGCCCAGAATTGATCCCAGTTCCTGACGCTCCTTCCTGCAGGTTGTTCCCATGAATCATTCTCCCTAGAGTTCTCCAGGTGCAGCACCTCGTGGGATAGCAGTTGTTACTGCCTGTTACAGGAGTTCTTTGCAATAGTGTTTTTGCAGAGCTGTTCTTATCCATTCTCCTTTTCGTTGTTTGAAGTGTTTTAGCAATGTAGCAAAAGGTTTTAAGGATTACTAGAATCACAGTTTTATCTGTCATCTGCCACCAAACAATTCGATATCCGTGAGGGTTGTGGTGTCAGTAGGCACTATCTTCAGAGGAGCCTGAGTTTTGCAGATTTTGGCACTTATTTCAAGCTATGGGTCTGAAGAAATTTTCTGCTTTGGAAAAAACAGTTGCAGGTGAGCATTTCTCTTAGCAATTCTTTGATTCCTTTTTAATTTACTGAATTTGAAACAGGAAATTCTTCTGACCATAAATTTCCTAAACATAAGGTATGCTAATTACTGACTTTCATTAACTTGGATGGATTCTAGAAGCTGAGAAAGCTGTTTGAAACCCCTTGCTTTTAGTAGTGCACTTGTCATTCTATTTAGTCATATAATAATTCCATTGCATAATAAAGATTTTTTCTGATAGACAGGAAAATGTAAGGCACAGCATATGTGTCCTATGCTTGTTTGCACCTAAGCAGGGGAGAAATAGTCCCATTTATCATTCTAGTACCTTACAGTTCTCTTGGTTGTTCATACATCCATTGGTAAGCTCTTTGGCTGTGCTACAGAAATTAAAATAAAACAGCCAGTGTACTTGCAGCTATATGTGAAGTTGCTAATGGCATATTTATGTTAGAACTGAAATAATTCATCTTGGAGCCTTGCTCATTTTGCGAGTTAAAAATAGAATGCTTTTTTTTTCCTATCAACTGCTCATTCTGAAACCAACTCCTATTATTGTTAGTGTATCTTTAATATTTTCTTTATATAGAAAATAAGAAATGTCATACTGCTTTAGGTCATTATTAGAAATACACATGATTGCCAGAGTTGCAGGATTTAATGCAAAGCTCAGTAAAGTCAACAAGACCTACCAGTTGTTTCCAAAAGGCTTTGAAATAAATACAATCTGTATTCCTAATGAGCATGGATATAAGAAGAGGTGTGCTGCTCTTTTTTAATAAACTTTCTATGCCCTGACTTCCTTGAATTTGTTCCATAGGCTTTTTTCAATCATTGTGTTTTCCCAAAGCAAATTATAGGCTTGATAACATATATTGTTGAATTACAACAAAAAAAAAGAAATAAAAAGAATTAACATAGTAAGGGCAGATATCTTGAATTGAAATACTATGCATTTAGTTTTTGTGTCTTATATTGCAGACAGACTCAACCAGCGGCGAGAATCCAAGCATCAAGAAATCCCTCTTTCCTCTTTTTAATTCAAAGAATAATTTAAAGCATAGTTCTTCTTTGAAAAAACTTCCTGTAGTCACTCTACCAATGGTATTCATTTTTAAGTACAGTAGCACTGTAAAATGCTCCAGTAAATTTGTTTTACTGACTACAGCAGCATGTGGTTTATTTTCATGGTATCACTTCCTCTTCATGCCAGTTAAGTATCTTGGGCCAGTTCAATAAATTTAAGTAAAATCAGCAGTTCTGTTGAAACAGATTGTGCCTCAAAAAAATTTTTTTTTAGTATTTGATAGAGTGAAAATGTAACATACACAGTCCCAGAGAGAATGAGCCTTGGGAGTAAGACTAAGGAAGGAAAATAGTTGTGAAATTGTGTATGTTTAAAATCAAACTGTCTCATTATGTTTCAGTCAGGAAGAAAAATTAATCTGGTTTGGTTTATAACTATATCATAAATATATAATTTTATACAAACTACTCCTTTATATATGAATTTAAATAAATCAAATACTAACAGTGGATTATCTGAAAAGAACTTCAGCTCATGCGTCTGTTGTATTTTTGTTTGTCTTGATTGTTCATGATAAAAGACAGCTTGCATTAAAAATAGGTTATATTTTGACTGTCCTTTCTTTGCATAGAATTCTTGAAATGAGATAAAAAGCTACATGTAAGTTTTAAATTCTCTTTCTGCCATAAAGTTTCAGCTGTTTCTTAATTTTTGTTTTGGTTTGGGATATTTGTGGAGGAGAAGAAAGATGGGAATAGAGAAAGCTTTTGGTTTTGTGATGTCAATCAAGACATCAGTTTAGAGAGATTTTGGTCTGCTTCACTCAGGAGCAAATTTATAGAACTGATCCATGGTCTTAACTGCAGTATGGAATGCTTTTAAATGAAGATGAGGCTCAGCAATACTTTTTTTTTTAATTTTGTTTTTGAGGCCTTGTTTAACTGCTCTTTCTTACAGCAAATAACACTAACAGCATGCGAATGCTTTAAGGGGTAAGGGTAGAGCAAATCTGCATGATGTCCACAGCCACTTGCTCTTACTCTGGGGAAAATTATTGAGAGGTCATTTCAATTCTGCTGCAGTAATGGGCTTCACTTGTATTCTGTAATTAACTATGGGAAATTATTTACAGCTGTTCTTAAGAAAATATTAGGAGACTAGTATTTAATATTTTGTTGCAGATGCCTAACACTGAAGGTCAGGATCTCTTGGCATTACAGAAAGCCATTCATTCTTCCAATCACCAGAGCAGCAGGCAGAAGGATTGGCATCCTGAGAAGATGACAGAAATCCAGCCTCATGTAAGTGGTGTTATCAATTCCCTGTCTATTAATATCACTGATTTATCTTGACAGCTTTTTCTCTGGTGAATAGAAAAATTGCATTTGACATTGTTTCCCAACTTTCTAATGTCTTGCTCATTGGATGTAAAAAATCTTGTACCTGCAGTCCTGCATAATTTTTTTAAAAGGTAGACACGAATGGCAAGGAAAAGAGAGACTAAATGTCCTGTGTCAGTCTTTGAGCCCTTTGAAATATTGGTTATGTTTTAGTATTATAGGCAAGCAGTGTTTCAGTGCACATTTGTGGTAGCCATGCAGCGCTGTACAAAAGCCCTCAAGTCAGCTCTGTAAGGAATGGTGAATCCTGAGGGCTGGCTGCTGCTTAGCACAGTTTGATACTTGATGTGGTCACCAGAGCATCGAGACCACGTTACAGTGTGGCTGGCATAGACTGCAGTTTCAGCAGGCTGCATTTTTGGAGCATAGCACTGCACTAGTGCAACTTTATTTTCTCCAGTTCTAAAACCAGCTTGGCGAGCAGTGTTTGGGAGGGAGGGTCAGTGCCATGCTCCATTGCTGTCACACTGGAAACTGGAAAAGAGGGCTTGTTGCAGCTGCAGTGTTTGAAGAAACAAGTTGCTCTGTGAGCTGTAGAATTTAATGAGGCTGCTTTCATACCACTTTGTGTACTCAGGCTTCCCCGGGCTCTTGCTACCCATTTTCAGTAACCCTATCATATCAACATTTTCCTTCAATATGCTCACCAGTGAAAGAAGCTGTGGGAGACTAGAGCTGCCTATCACCCAGCTGCCAGCAAACAAAATATGTAACTTCTGAGTTCTGACAGACCTTATTTCAGTTCAGATGGTCACTCAAGACTCACTCTAACCCCTAAGTGATGTTCACAACAATTTGAAGAACTTTATATTTCTGAAATCTGTGCCACAGTTAATAGCAGGAGAAGTGACAGATGGACAGCTAATGCCATTGTCTATGCCTGCATTTTCAAAGGAAGCAAGGATAAAATCATTGATGGGAGCAATATTTTTCTGACAGAGAAGAGGTTCCATCTTTTCAGGTAGCTAATAGATTGGATTGTGATGAGAAGGCATTTTCTCAGGTGTGTAGTCGTAGCTTGGAATGAAATATATCAAGCGAATATGAATTAAAAGTGAAGAAGTCCTGTAAAGCACAAGATGTTCAGTTTAGGATAGGACAGGTTTTTTTATGGGAAGTCTGATACGATGGAGCTTTTCCATGTGTCTTTCAGAGCCAGCCATTAAAATCTCTTAGGAAGCTCTTACACCTCTCTTCAAATCATCCTGTTGCTGCTGAGCCCCGCTTCCAGCCCTTACCCAGCCAGCCAGCCAAAGCTTCTTTTCCTGAAGTGCGGATTCATCCCTTGAGTCAAAGCTCCAGCAGCGGCAGCAGCAACGTGCGGCCGGAGCCCCAGCCGAAGAGCCGGCCAACGCTGCAGATCCCGAGCCAGCTGGAGCCCACCTGGCACGTGTCCCCCGTGAACAGGAGCGTGAGCGACGGGCCCCCCTACTCCGACCAGCTGCCTTCCAAGAGCGGCCAGAACGGGCACACCTACAACCGAACAAACCGGTCGCGAATGCCAAATCTGAACGATCTCAAAGAGACAGCCTTGTAATTGCACTCCAGCAAATAGACCAGTGTGGGTGGAGATCAGCATAGGGGAGCGGTGGTGATTCTGGTGATGGTAAGACTGCATTTTCAGCTTTATAAAGGTGTGCAATATGTACATGTGGAGCTATGCTGTTCGGCACCACGGAGAGAGTCAGGGATTATACAGGAACACAAGTTGAACTATGAATTACCAGTCATCAGAAATGTCACTGGATGCCAGGCAGAGTGTGCCGGTCAGGGAGAAAAATGCATTGTCATTTTCTCTCATTTACATTCCAGCTTAGTGCACATCTCTGTCTGAAAGCTGGGAGACTTCTGGTATGTATTGGCACTTATAAGGGTGAAAACATTGTCTAGACCTATGCCCTTACTACATTTTTTGCTGCCTAGTTAAAACAGTGGGGTTTATGTGATAAAAGTGTATCCCTGTTAAGGGTTTAAAGTTAAATTGTATGTCTTAAATTTGTTTTTTAAACTTCCATATTTGATAGGATTTGTAATATTTATTTATGATGACCTAATATCGTACTGTTATAATCATATCTTTTATGTTATAATGTAAAGTTATTTTGAGCTGTTTGAAACATTGTGAAGCAGTGCAACAGCTACAGTAGTTTCTATAAAAAACTAACAGTAACATTTATATATTGCATCAGGAGTATTTTATTCTATATATAAATATATACATAAATGGAAAATAATTGTCTGTTTTTTAAATATACTCATTTAAAAGAAAAGTATTGTTATGACACTATCTGCCATATTTTTTATACATTTGTGATATAAAGTGCAGTATTATACTTCTAATAAAAGGAAGTTGAATGTGGATATAAACGTGACTGTAACAGTATGAATCTTGTGGCTATGAGAGCCCAGTATTATAGGCATTATTGGTAACAAACAAAAGACAGCATTCAATTCCAAGCTTTATTATGGGCTATTTTGTTGGAAGTATTGGCTAAATGTAAGAGACTGCAGAACTGTACAGTAATCTAAATGTGGTATGTTCTCCCCTGTGTCCTTAGCTTTCCTAGTAATATTAATGGGATTTCTGCATCTGCGTCAAGAGCACAGAGCCCCAGTACCAAATTTTTGTTTCCTCTAAAGAAATAAAGTGCCCCGTGACTACAAGCGAAAGCAGGTGCTCTTCCACTTAATAGCAGGGGTGAAAACCAAAGAAAACACAGCATGAATTGCAAGTGAAATGCAAAACTTCGACACTTAAGCATAGCATGGCACTGCAGATCATGGTATAAGCTTTTATGCATATGTGTAGATTACATCTCTAGCAATCTGTTAACTAATAAGATAAACACTGTATTAGAATTTAAACTACTCTTGCACTTTTTATTATATTTCAGGATGTATTTAAAGCTACAAATCTGATATTTGGGTATTGAGGGAGAAGGTTGCCATGCAACTTGATTTCTCCTTAGGTCTTACTATCCAAATATTCCCATACCCAGTTCAGCTACCAGTCTCAGCAAAATACTAGATCTTGGGTTCCAGTCTCCTGTACAACATAGTTAAAACTGCCTTTACCTTGGTGAATGTCAAGTGTAGCAAATACACACCCTGATTCCTCTGTTGCTACCAGTAAAGTCAATCACAGGTGAGCCAGTAGGAGTCAAAAGAGTTATGCCAGTCTAAACTTCGTGCAATAAGAGGAGAGCCAGGCCTGTAGTGTCAGAACAATACAATGTTTCCTTTTTAAACACATTAGTTCTACTCCCTCATTACTCTGCAGCATAGTTTGTTTTCTAGATGCTGTCCTCGTAAGACACCTGTACTTGCAAATACACTGTCTTTTCCAAGAAGAGATTAACCTGAATGTAACTTTGATGATTTAGCCATAGATATAGTTAACAGAAGCAGCCAGGCAGTAAAAGCTGAACTTCCTACTTGGATAACAATGCAAACTGGACATGCTGTTCAGTACCTCTTGAGTCATACCAAAGTTCTAACAACAGCAAATTCGGCACCACTACTGTAAAAATTGTTGTCAGAACGACCAGTATGGAAGGATGTTATATCAGGTTTGTCCAGGACTAAAAATCAGTCTACTAAATTTGAAAAATTACAAAATAGGAATTCTTTGTCAATTGCCTGCAAGAAATGTGCATGTGATTTTTCTATAGATAGATATGGTATATAATATCTCTCTATATATGATATATACTGTATTGATATATCATATATATAGCATATATAAATACAGGAGACATGAAAGGGTATTCAGTTTTTTTCTAAGTTGAGTGGGCATCCAGGAAAGACATTGTGATACTTACTTGTCATCACTGTCAGAGTTTAGCAGCTTATTTTAGCAGTCTCTGTTAGATTCATTGCTTGGTTACATGAGCCCTGTTAGCCCTGCTTTGAAATGGGCTGATGCCACTGAGATCCCTCACAAAAGCACTGTCTGAGAGAGTGGGGCTCTAAGCAGTGCGGTTTGAATGTCTCTTTTAGGGCAATGGAGCTGGTGAAGGGCCTGGAGCACAAGACTTACGGGAGTGGCTGAGGGAGCTGGGGGTGTTTAGTCTGGAAAAAGGAGGCTCAGGAGGGACCTCATTGCTCTCTAGAACCACCTGAAAGGAGGGTGGAGCCAGGTGGGGGTCAGCCTCTTCTCCCATGTCCCAAGTGAAAGGATGAGAGGAAATGACCATCTGTTGTGCCAGGAGAGGTTCAAATTAGATATTAGGGGAAAAAAGATCACTGCAAGAGTGTTCAGGCATTGGAATAAGTTGTCCAGGGATGTGGTGCAGTCAACGGCTCTAGAAGTGTTCTGGATATGGCACTTGGGGATATGGTTTAGGGGTGACTGGGGAGGTTGATGGTTGGACTGGATCATCCTAAAGGTTTCTTCCAACCTTGATGATTCTGTCATCCAGTCTCGCAGGGAATGTTTAGTCTAGACTCTTCTGTGCTTCATGGATATGTATCCTTTTGCCTCTGCAAGATTTTTAGCTTGCTGGTAAGAGCTTCATGCTGGGGATGATGATACTGGGCTGTATGTGGCTGTTATGATTTCTAGCAAGGAAAAATGTTTCCAAAGGATTTTTTTTCTCAGTACCCATTAAGTTAAACCAGGGTAATCCCTGACTGTACATATAGCTGTTTTATAGTTAGCAAATATTCAAAGGTGACCCAAGGAATGTTCAAGTATTTGGTGGCCCATATTTACAGAAAGTTGTTTCTACTTCATACTCCATTTTCTTCTTGAATTCAACAAACTGTAGTAGCTTTCAGTTGAATACTAAATTGTGTTGAATGTACATAGTATTTTCTTTCTTCTGCTGGAACAAAATTCCAGCTCGGCCAGCTGGTGCTGGGATGAATTGTGTATTTTTAACTTGGTCTAGCTTCCCAATATTTAGAATATTGCTAATGTAATTTTGTCGAGGCTTTCAAAGGAGTCTTATTATAGCGACTGAGATATTCTGACTTAATAAAGAGGAAGAGAATTACAGAGCAAACTATTTTGTAAGTGTGAGCTTTCCTTTTCACTGGTCTGTCAGTCTTGTACTACATGCTCT
The DNA here is from genome assembly GCA_013397115.1 of Edolisoma coerulescens. Classification (NCBI taxonomy): domain Eukaryota; kingdom Metazoa; phylum Chordata; class Aves; order Passeriformes; family Campephagidae; genus Edolisoma; species Edolisoma coerulescens. The sequence goes on from VWZW01002309.1 coordinate 1,146,640, forward strand.
ATAGATTTACTTAGTATAAAGGATCCTAGTTAAACTGCATTTTATTCTTTGGCAATCTTTTGCCTTATGGCATCACTGATGATGTGAACAAAAAAGAAACTAAGTTTCAGAAATTAATTGTAGTCATTTTGCAGAACTCAAGCTGCCTAAACTTGTCTGTATGTTTTTGCTATAGCTCTTGAGCTCTTTTTAACTGAAAAAAAAAAGCACCTTAAGCTCATCCTAACTGAAAGTGTGTGTCTAAGTGTCGTTTTAAACTGCCATGTAAATGTATTAACCTAGAACAACATCTATTTTCAACAGACCTGGCCACAGTGAGCAGTCCCTTAGACCTATTTAACACTTTTTGCTCCATTTATTGCAGTCCAAGCTTCGTTGCTCGTCTGAGAGGTTGCCAGGAGAGCACTGGGCAGAGTTCTTGGCAGGAAGTCAATGATCACAGATTTAGTCTCTTAAAACATTCCCCAAACACCACTTGTTCTTTTAGATCAATATTAAAGCAGGCTTCAAACTTCCAAGTGCATGAGACATCCTCAGGTCATCATTTGGCTTGTCACCTTTCTCTCTACCACATCAACTTGTTTCTGGGACCAGGGCTGGAGTGACTCTTCAGGAGGCAGTGGCCTCTGGTAGGCTCTTCACCTTCTTTGTCACTGCAGTTAGGTCTCTTAAGAGATGAATCTTGTGTAAAAAAGCTACATACCAACCTTTCCTTTTTTTCTTCAAAAGCTGATGAGGTGTTAGCTGGGTAGACTCCTGGGTTCACCCAGAAAAAGCTATGTATTCTCAACAATTCTGTAGACCTCCCTATAAGAACACAGAGAACCTATGGGAATACAGATTATATAGCCCTGAAAGCACTGTTGTGATCTAGGTAGCAAAGGCGAAACCTAGCCACTTTCAAGAGGAGCTGTGCTCTAGAAGTATTGGGGGTTTTATTCATAGTTCATTTTTTTGTTGTCTTGTAATGATTTGATAGTGAGACATGCTTTAAAATACTTGCATGTAATTAATTCTGTATGTGTTGATCACTGTCAGAGTAGAGCTGGGAGAATATTTGCATCCCAGTCACATAAAGAGTATGAAAAGGATAGCCATATATAATATACTGCAAATTGTGGGGTGGCAATGAATGTTTATTTTTTTCCATTCCAGCTAGCATACATACTACATCTGTTAATGGGGTAATATCACAAACCATGCATCTAGGCTGTTGTTCATGTTAGTAGGCCCACCATTTGAAATAGGAGTGCCACAGGAGATGGTTGGAAAGGTGATGTGCCCTATGTAAGCATTTTTGAATAACCTTCAAATCAGGACACTATTTAAGAACAGGTGCCTTTCCCTACACAGTTCTTTCTAATGGTATCTAATGGTAAATGATATTTAGCCATTCATTAACTGGGTTTGTAGTGAATGAGGAAAAAAGCCATTTAACTTCTGGCCTTTTCTTAAAAGGCGGTGATTTGAGTAAACCCTTTTAATATAACAAAGCTTGGAAGTTCTGGATGTTGGCACCTTTTTCAAATGGTCAAGCAGCAGCAGTGCATCAATGCTCAGGCTCATCAGGCACGTGAAGTCTTGTGCTGTACTGAATGTTGTACTGAAACAGAAGACTCCTCATTTTGCAATCATGAAGCAAATTTCATTAAAATTAAGCAAAGCAGATTTTATAGGAGATCCTCTTTCAATTGTAAGAGAAAAGCTGTGTTAAGTCATCTGTTTTCTCAGTGGAGTGTCTTAACAACTACCACATGAGACAGCATAGGTAAATCTGATGGATTAGGTATGAATTTTACTTGTTCCGAGTTCTGCTTGGATGCACATTTGTGACCTTGTGTGCAGCCAGTTGTTTGATACAAAAGTTGGGGTTTGACCTACTCAGTGGAAGATGCATGAGAAGTGTGAGAGGACTGGCCCCACTATGTTTGGATGCTTTCATTCCACCAAATCAAATTGCTTCTCAGGCTCTTTTAAAACATAACAAAATATGCAGCCGGGCAAAAGTAACTCTTTAAACATGGCCCAAGAGCCTGAACATGGAATTTGTGTCTTAGCCTAAGAATGACACATCTCTTGTCTTCTCTGCAAGTCAATCTACCTCCTCTCTCTTGCAGAATGTAGTTGAGGTTGGGTTTGTTTATTCTGAGCTTATAATTGACTCCAGATTTTGAAAAGACATCTAAAAAGATTCTTCCTCTAGGTACTGTTAGCAACCATGTAATAAAATATTGTTGGGCCTTCATCTGAAATACTTCTGAAATCTCCAAGCCATCTGAGCTCTCCCTCTGGAATCCCAATGCCATCCTTTGCACTGCTTTGCAGTCTTCCCTTGGCCTTCCCCTTGTGGTTCTCAAATATTGCAGTTGCCTTGTTCTTTGTTGTTTCTCTAGTGCAGATTTTCAGGGAGTTAGAGGCCTTATCTACTACTCCACCCTCTTTGCTGTTTTACTCAAACAGCTGTCCTTAGACTTGCTCAGGATTTCCTTCATTTTAATTTTCCATTTCATCTCGGTGAGATACCTTACCTCATTGTGCCCCCACCAAAACACTCTGCCTACCAGGCTTTTCGTTCCACCAGGTCTCTGTTTTTGCAAGGCATTGTTTCTCTGGATCCATTCTGAGAAATGCGAGGTGGCATCTTAATTGTACAGGCGTAAAAATGCGTTGTGAAGTAGCTGCTGTCATAGAGCTTTCCATTAGCATAAAGATAAAGCATGTTCATAGCACAAGGTGGAAGCCGCTGTTCAACTTTCCTATAGGATATGAACCTCTTGGTGTAAACTCCTGACATGTAAATCCAATGGCAGAGCTTTTTAACTCTTTAGTTGCAAGGCAAAACTTTAAGCATAGGGAACTGTCTCAACTTTTTTTTTTTTTT
>VWZW01002309.1:1149526-1317871 GCA_013397115.1 Edolisoma coerulescens
TTTTGCTAGTGCACATCTTGGACTTGTACTACTGAAGGATATGACTAATTGAAAGAAGTAACTTTATATTTGGGTCATATGGAACAATAAGCTAAAATCTTCCCAGAAACCATAATTTTGTTGGAAATTCTATGCAGGCATTTTAAAATCTGGTTAATCTGATAAGGAATTCCAGGACTGCTTAGGTCTCCACTGTGGAATGTTTAATTTTAAATTTGTGTCATTTGGAAGAAAGAAGGAAAAATGAAGTTTAGGAAAATCCTTTTTTTTTTTTTTCACTGTCTGTCAGTACAGATTAACAGGCTGGGGAGGCAGCTTTCAAAACTTCTAAATTTCTGGATAAGATTCCCTGATGTTTTTTAACAGCTACTGGAAATCTAAAGCGCACAAACTTTTAAATCTACCGTGCTTTCTGTTGTGGAAGGGATATGTTGTGGTGTTAGCCTTTTTAATCCTGGAATACAAATTGATTTTAAAATGTGTTGAATATTTAAGGATGACTTCATTCAGGTTAATAAACCATTTGTAAAGTGTTTGTATACAACCCTTTGTATCATGTTGTTGGTACTCCTTACCAAATTTTTTTTGAGCATGTATTCCATTCTTTACTTCTGTACAATTTCTATTGTTGCTGTAAATATTCTAAAAGAGAAAAAAAAATCCTGTGGTAACCTTAATTATCAGCATGGAAATGGTTAATTTTTACTGAGCACAATGTATTTTTGAATGGGCCTTCCAAAATATGTCTTTAATAAAAATGCAGATTTTGCACTAGAACACTGGCATTGTTCAACAGCTGATGTTGTTCCTGACACATCTCTTCTGGAGCACCTCTCCATACGTTAGCTTGGCTCAGATGACTGGAACAGACCAGAACCAGGACTCCTGTGCCCAGTGGGTCACTTCCAGGTTCTGGCTGACTCCCCCATCTGAGAAGCTGCTTGTATCCGTCCACAAGCCTGATGTTGCCATGGGATGTTTCCATGGGGCAACACATCTGAAGCACCTTGTTGCCCGCCATTCCTCTAGTCTCATTGCAGGATGGATTCTTCCTTTGAGGGCAAGAATCTCTGCTGTTCTCTCTTTTGAACAGTACCAACCCACCCAGCCCCTCAGCAGGCACTACCAGAAATTAAAAGGCCCTGAAAGTTTCCAGCCCACGGTCTTCGCTGCAGGAAAAGTGTCATGATGGCATTTCATCATTGTCACGTGTAAACTGAGACACTTCTAGGCAAATATTGAGGTGTCAGCAATAAGAGTTTTTGATGGCTTCCTCTTTAATGTGTCCTGGCTATGAGTTTTTTTGTTACTGTGTGCAGCTTTAAAAAAACTTTAAATATTTCCCTGCTAGTCTCTCATTCTTTGGGGTAATTGGAAACAAACTGAGGAGTAGGGACCACTTTACCCTTTCTCTCTTCCTTTACCCTTCTTTCTCTCTGAGCTCCAGCAAGACTTGCTGAAAGCCAGGACTTGCAGTCTGTTAGATCCCTCTGAAACAGCCGCCTGATGGTTGTACAGCAACCACTGCCTTGGTGAGACCAGGCTGCTGCCGGTGCCTGCACTGAGCTGTGTCCATCACCTCCCCAAGAGGGAAACTTCCAGCTTGAGCTAATGGCTTCAACTTCTACCAGGACAAGCATTCCAGCATTTTAACAGTTACATCCAGAAATGGGGTTGAAATGCATTTCCTTGGGGTGCCCAGTGCTATGGGGGACTTGGCTTTACTCTTAAACCCTTACTTGGCTCTTACTCTTCCAGTAATCTCGTTGGAGTAACCCCTTTGCCGTATCCCCTGCAGAGCCCCAGAAACTGAAGTGGCCATCTCCTTGAAGAGGTCGAGCACCTCAATGTGGTAGGTCCAGTGTAGTCAGTATTAGTCCCCCATGGGATGGAGAGCAGAGTGGACAGTTTTCTCTGGATGGAAGTGAAGGATAATTCCTGCATGTACCCATTAAGATAAAGGGGCTATTGACTTACAAATGAAGTGGCTGGTCTGGAGGCCTGAGGCAGCCTCTGATCAGATAACTTAGATGGGGCAAGTTTGACTTCTCAGCACCATTGGTTCCCTCACTTCTCTCTAAGCATCCCATCCTAAAAATCCAGGTCATAAAGCTGAAGGCAGTTCTCGGTCCTACTTCCTATTTCAAACCCCTTGTGTTTTATGCAGTTGCAAAGCCATACATTGGTCTCCCTATCTGCAGGATTGTTTAACATCTTTGTCAGCAACATGGACAGTAGGATTGAGTGCACTCTCACCAACCCCTTTTGTGCAGTTGACACGCTGGAGGGAAGGGAAGCCATCCAGAGGGACCTGGGCAGGCTTGGGAGCTGGGCCTATGTGAACCTCATGAAGTTAAACAAGGCCAAGTGCAAGGTCCTGCATGTGGGTCAAGAAAGTCACAAGCACAAATACGGATTGGAGGAGGAACAGATCAAGAGCATCCCTGAGGAGAGGAACTTGGGGCTGCTGGTGGATGAAAAGTTCAGCATGAGTTGACAAAGTGCACCTGCAGCCCCAAAGGCCGATTGTATCCTGGACTGCATTGAAAGGAGTGAGGGCAGCAGGGTGAGGGAGGGGACTCTTTCCCTCTGCTCTGCTCTGCTCTGCTCTGCTCTGCTCTGCTCTGCTCTGCTCTGGTGAGACTCCAGCTGGAGTGCTGTGTCCAGTTCTGGGGCCCCCAACACAAGAAAGACGTGAACCTATTAGAGCAAGTCCAGAGGAGGGTCACGAAGTTGATCACAGGGCTGGCACACCTCTCCTATGAAAACAGGCTGAGAGATTTGGGCCTGGAAGAGAAGGCTCTGGTGAGACCTTACAGCACCTTCCAGTACCGAAAGGGAGCTGCAATAGAGCTGGAGAGGGACTTTTCACAAGGGCATGTAATTACAGGACAAGGGGGAATGGCTGTAAGCTAAAGGATGGCAGGTTTAGATTAGATATTAGGAAGGAATTCTTTACTGTGAGGGTAGTGAGGTACTGGGACAGAGTGCCCAGGGAAGCTGTGGACTCCCCATCCCTGGAGGTGTTCAAGGCTAGGTTGAATGGGGCTCCAAGAAACCTGGTTTATTGAAAGATGCCCCTGCCCATGGCAGGGAGATTTGAGCTAAGTGGTCTTTAAGGTTCCTTCCAACCCAAACCATTCTGTGATTCTATGATTATGAGGAAAAGCTTTTGTATTTATGTCATTATACTTTGGCTGGTGCTGTCTCACTTTCATGATGGCTTCAGTCACACTGTTACTGCAATGTGCTGAATTTATGCAGAAGTGGAAGTTGAATGCAATTCTAAAAGCATTTTAGGACCACTTAATTAATTAAGCCTCTCAGCACTCTTCTTTTTATATAAGAGGCAGAGGTTAAGTGAATTTCCAGAGGTCAATTAGCAAGTGAGCTGCATAGCAAGGATCAGAAGAGAAACTCCTGCTTTAGCAGGAACCGTTTAGTTGCAAGGCAGAAGTAGGTCCCTTCCCCATGCAAGCTGGAGAGGTGAACTGCAGGCAAAGGACAGGGCAAGGCAAGAGGCAAATGAACTGTGAAATGCACTGAGTGACAGTTAGTTCCATGTGATTTATTGTCATACATTTCAATCTAGAAAAAGGTCTAGTGATTTCTTTGAAGGTGGGAGGCTGGAAGAGTGGTAGCACAGGTCCTTTCTACCTAGACAGTATTTTCTTCCTCCAAGGTTTTACTATATCCTTTATGTAGGATCGGTCACGTGAAGATATGTAATTTAGTGTGGTGCCTTGGTGTAGAACAGTGTGTGCTCCATCCATTCAGAGTGTGCATTAAGCCTGCCAGCTCTTCCAAATCTCACAGGAGCTTCTGGCCTTTGCCACAGGGTGCATTTCCAAAACCAGACAACTGAAAAACCCTGGACTGTGCATTGGAGCTTGTCAGAGGCCAGTCACAGACAAGGCTTTGACTAGCTACAGTCAAGCTTAACTGCTTTGGGGTGATACAAATATTCACCAGCTCATGCCCAGTCCATCCTTCTGCCCCTCACGGCCACCCCTCCACTCCTCAGTCAGGCAGCAAAACATCAGCACCAAGGCTCTGTCCCCCATTACCATCCACCAGGACACGGAGCAGAGCTGCCTGTGCTGCTTTTATGGCAGGGAGAGCTGTGTGTTAACATGTTGGCAACTGCATCCAGGGCCTGGAAATGCTTCAGCTTTCAGTGTTGGTGTTAGCAAGACGAGCTGTGATAGCTGGTGGGGAGCCCTTGTCTCCCTGTTGCTGGATGTGTAATGCCTCCAGGGACGCTGCTACACCATGCTGGTCCCACAGCTTGGCTGCTGAGGAAGTGCCTTGAGCCCAGTGGATCTTCTCAGTAGAGCTTGCCTCAACTGTTCAGCATTAAGAGAACCACACAGTGATTTCTTAATAAGAAAATATGTCCCTCGACCAATTTGTGGATAGGCAAAAATCCTATCCACAGATGAGGAGGTGGGAGGGAAGCAAGGGAGTACTGGTATATAGCAATCATCTCAGCAGATGGGAATTGGTCTTTTCTACATCTCTGTAGACTGTTGGTTAGTGGAGCAGCTTTCAGACTTGCCAGAAGAGCTTATTTCCCTGACAGCTATTATTTGTCTCTATATACAGGAAAAAACAAGGCAAAAACATCTGCTTTCACAACTGAATGTGATGAATTGCACAGCCATGCAAAGGCTTTTCTCATGTTTTTTGTCACATCTCATTTGGTTTTAGTCACATCTGAACTCCTGCCCTGCGCACCAAGCATTCACCTCTGCCCACAGGGATAAGGAGAGGACAGGAGAGGCAGATGGGCTGGCCTGCCTCAGTGCCACTGTCTTCATGCCTCACCTCTCTTCCTGAGACAGCTGAGGTTCTGATGCTGTGACTCTTTGGGATAGATGCACAGATTGTTAGAAAATAGGGAAAAGGCCTCTGGTGCCTGCCAAGTTTGTGCTACAGGTTTGTGGGAAGGCAAACCAAAGCTGTCACTTCAGAGCTCCCCACAACCCTCCCTCACGGGAGCTGTGGGGGCTGCAGTTCCCACCTAGGCTGGGTTGGGGATTGGCTCCTGGGCTGAGGCAGGGACATGAACCTTAGTAACTGGGCCGTCACCCCAGGAAGATGGGTCCATCATCCACATGCCCCAAATTCCTTGGGTGCTAAACACCCACTGGAGATCAGTCCATGGAGATCAAACAGTTACTAAGAGTGAATCCCTTTGTCTGTGCCCAAATATCCACAGGGAGCAAAGTGCCCTGGGGTCCCTGAGATGCGTCAGTGCAAAAACAGAGAGGATACAGAGAGGGTTTGTCCACGTGGTGCTCAAAGCACCTATGTCTGTCCCAAAACCAGCTACAGCAGCTCAGGCCAGAGGGTTCCTGATACAAGCAGACTTGAGGTGATTTGAGAGTGTGAGATTCAGATGTCCCCAGTCTCTTGTACTTCATCTTAGGGCATGAGGGTGACATGTCCTGACACACACCTGCCCACCTGAAGCCCGAAGAGAATCCAAGCCCTGCCTTTGGACCCCATGCATTTATTTCAGTGTTCACAGCACATCATGGTGATCATTTCCCCAACCTAACACCCAGGGCCAGAAGCACCACATCTCACAGGATCCAAGCCATGGCCCTGAACCTTCCTCTCCCCCAGTGTGTGTCCCACAACCCCCCATCAGCTGTATCACCAGGCATGGTGTGAAGTAACATTTTATTCATGACAGCCCTTCCCTTTGCGGGCTGGGCGCTTACACTGCAGGAGTGGCGGCGGGGCGAGGCAGGGCGGCTGCGCAGGCGGACAGACACCCACAAAGCCGCCCCCAGACACGGCGCTCAGCCGCACTTGCCCAGGCACTCGAGGAGCTCCATGCGGATGGCGATGCGCACGTGCCAGCCCAGCGGGATCAGGCGGATGTAGCGGGCCACGATGGGCGGCCGCAGCAGGTTCTGCACCGAGGATGAGCGGTCGGAGTTGCCGTAGAAAACCTGTGAAGGGAGGGGTGGATGGCTGGTTAGGGGGCTGGAAATCCTGTCCCATGAGTTTGGGGTGCCTGTGCAGAGCAGAGGAGGAGAAGGCTCCTTCACTTCCACCCTCAAAACAAAAAACTTCAAAAATAGCCAGATGTAGACAATTTTTGTCACACTGATTCAGTTTTCTAAGTAGGTCATTTTCCTGCATAGTTTCTGCACTTTTTATGGTTAGGCCAGAAAAATCTCACCCCATTCTAATCCCATTCTCTCATTTGCCTTCCTGTGGCAAGACACTGCTTGTTTGGAGCAAGCATGGTTGACTTGATGGGACAGGGCCATCCCCACAGATGAGCATCGAATACACTTGGGAGGCAGCAGCTGTGGCATCCCCAAGCCCCAGGGATCACAGGCACCACCGTAAGATCTCCCCAATGCAATTTTTTGCTTTAAATCAACCAGTAAGAAGTGCAGAGTGACAACAGTTTGGTAGGTTGTGACTTAACTAGTTGCAGATTTTGTCTGAGGGGTTTTTCTGCACCAGGATCATGCACTATCCCTGGACATGGCAATAAAAGGAACCCACATGCAGCACCCAAGCATGAATGGGACAGTGTGGCCACAGCTGAGAAAGGGGTTTTATCATGGAGGTGCTGCCTCCTCTGCAATGCCAGCTAATGCCTCTGAGCTTAATCTGAACTCCAGTGTGATAATTAGAAAATACAAATATTGTATTTTGTCCTTCTGCACTGGTCAGCGTGACACTCACTCTCACAGGGGGAATGGCCCCTCTCTGCACTGCTCCCTGGTGCAGAGTGAGCACTGAGACCCAGCCACCCTGCTGCTCCCACAGGATCTCCCTTTTGGGGCACCTCCCATGGAGACCTGGTGTGTTCATGTCACCAAACACGTCACCCCTCCATCAGTGGCCAAAGAGCAAAGTCCACTGACCCGGTTGTTCCCGGTCTGGTCCTTGTAGTACACCCAGTTGAGGTTTTCGTCGGTGCGGTACTGTACGCTGTACTTGGTCATCCACTCGTCGGCATCACAGCGTCCTTGTGTGAGGATCCCTGAAATCACCTTCACCTCCTTCAGGTCGACCTGCAGCCACTGTGCATTGTCCTGGTACTTGGAGAGCCACGCACACCTGGGGGGACACCACCAGCCCCGCTCTGTCCTGAACCGTGCCCTCCCAGGCAGACCCACAGCCCCGGGGGCCCCTCAGGGAGGCATTTTTGAACTCACCCGAAGCCTTGGCCATTGAGGCGGGCCTTGTTGGCTGTCCAGGAGGAGTACCAGCCCGTGTACTGCTCAGGGTTGGAGCAGCTGATCTGGTCTGCGGTGACGGCACCAGACTCAAAGCCCAAGGGCTTGTGGTAGGGACACTCTGCAGAACAAGGGAAAAAACACCTTAAGGGACAGAAGTGGCTCCGTTTCCTGGGTGTGTTTGCACACGTTGTCAACACCTCCTGGGGTTTAATTGCTCTCTCTTCTCCCTGATTAGGACGCTGGGAATGCTCTTATCCCAGTCCACTTATCCCAGACCTATTATCCCTGCCCTGGGACCACAGGGTCTTCATTTCTAACCTTCACTCGTGTTAGTTTCTAGCTCTTTATTCTCTCAAACTTACTAGACTTGTTCTGCCTGCAACACTTTGGGGGAAAGGCTTTATTCAGATGTTGCAGTCTGAATCTCCTTCTTGTAAGCATGTGGAAGAAGAGCCTGACTGCATTCATCAACCTGGATCCAGCCTCCAGGCTGTCAGCTTTTGCCTGGTCCTTGAGTAATGGTGGGCACTTCTTTGCTTGCTGGGCTTTACCTCCTTCTGCTCCTCCAATCACTGTCTTGACTTATGGCTCTACTTGCATGGCAAAATTGCTGAGCCAGCTCTGGTCACCTCTCCACAAGCACCTTCAGATCTGCATTTTCTGCTCTGGGACCTTCTTTGCGTCTGGAGGTGGCTTTGCCTTGTGGAAAACTCGCAGGTGCTCTGGTGCCAGTGAGGTGTAATGCTCAGCCCTGCTGAGGGCTCAGGGATTTCCATCTCTTTTGACTGCAGATCTTCAGGGTAACAATCCTGCCCCCAGAGCTGTCTTCTGCAATAGTGAGAAATTCAACACGACTACCACTGGTTGCGAAACTACTGGAGAAAAAAATACTCATTCATCATTGAAACTTTCTGTGGTGGGTCACCACACAGTGCTCTGGAAGGCAAGACTTGAGTGATGCTGAGCACCTGCATGCTACCTGGACCTAGTTGTGGGGGTTTTTGTTATGATCTTTTTTTTCATGTGATCATATTATCATTGTGCATCAAGATACACAGAAAGAAGGCACTCACAAGAGTCACATCGGGATTGCCTAGGCAAACATCTATAACACGGGCAGCATTTTCTGATTTTGCAGTCTGTGTAGCCTCTGGAGTCTCCAAAGGTAATTCTGTCCCTTTCTCCAGTTTAGCATAGCCTGTTTCATGGGTCTCTGCAATAAAGGAGCAAGCAAAGCTCTGTGCAGCTTCACTTGTGGGTAAGAAGTTTCCTTGCCTTAGCCATGCCTGAACAACCACCACGGTGCCTCGTGTTAAAAACAAGCAACATATGGGGAGCATCGGTGGGTGCCCAGAACCTGGGATGACTGTGGCCTCCCCAGTGCAACTCCCCAGCACTGCAGCCATGTGGTCAATGTCTCATTAGCAAGCTCTACTAGGTCAATATTGCATGCATCAATATCTTATTAACATATCTTCCTCAGCTGGAACCTCATTAACATGTTTTTCCCCATGAAAACATACAGCCACTGTCCTGCCTTCCTCCAGGCATGGAAACATCATGCTTTTCCACCACGTTAAAAGCCTCGCTCCCCATGTGCAAGAGGGTGGCCCTGTGTGTTTACTATTCGTCAGGCTTATCTCGAACACCACCCAACTTTACTTTTAGCAACACTAATCCACAGGCCACACAACTGTAATGCAATTAGCAGGTCACCTTCTGGTTAGTCTGTTTGTGCCATGCACAGGGACCAGCCAAAACAGATGCCTAGTGCCTGCCCAGCCAAAGCAGCTGAGCCATTTAACACTGTTACTGCCAAGCCAGAGAAAAGGCATGCAGCGTTTGCGAGGCCGGCTGCTCCCCTCGGCCATGCCAGAGGCAGCTCTGCAAACTGTCCCCGGGCAGCTGGGAATGCCAGGCCACACCACATTGGCTGGGCTGGGCTGGGCTGGGCTGGGCTGGGCCAGGGGAGTGCAAAGTCCCTGTCTGGGGACAGGGACAGCTGGGAGTTACAGTGAAAATGTTCCTCATTCAGGAGAACAGCCTTCATTAGGCAAGGAAAATGCCTTCATTACTCAGCTACATAATGCTAATGTGAGAGAGACCCCCTCACACCTGGCCTGGCCAGGAAACCCAGCAACATTCCTTGCCCACATGTCCCTCAGCCATGGACAGGTCAACCAAACCTACTATGCCCCTTCCCTTCCCTTTTAAAAATATGCTGCAAAGAAGGAATAAACTGTTTTTCTTGATCCCTGGACGGTCTAGAAGATGTCACAGGCTAAACTGCAGCAAGGAAAGATGAGCCTAGGTGGTACAAAATGTTTCCTGCAGCAAATCCTACACATGGCAGTAGCTGCCCAGGCAGTTTCTGGAAGCACCAGCACCGAGGGCTCCAGGGGGAGAAAGGCAAATGTCCACTGTCACTGGCCAGCATGGACCACCCTGGGTGACCTCCCAAGGCCCAGGCATGGGGGCTGCCTCTCCCTGATGGCGCAGGGTCATCCCCTCACCTCACAGCGGTTCAGCTCCACCGGCCTGGATTTGGAACGTGCCAGCTCTGCAATGCTGGGTGCAAAGGGGAAGCGGCTGAAGGGCACCAGACAAACATGGCTAAAGGCTCCCTGTGTTACCTGGCATGCACTCCAAGCTGTTAGTCCTGCTGGACCACACTGAGTTAGGGCCTCCTTGGCAATCGCATTTGCAAGCCTTGCTGTGCCACAGCTCCAGTCTCTCATCCTAAAAGAAAGGTAAAAAATGAGTAATAAATCAATGTCGTCATCAACAATAGTGTCACAAGGCCAACTCTGAATTCTGAACCTTAGACAAATGCTTGTGCCTGTCTGGGCTGCTGCATCTTGTCTGACCCTTTCCATTTGCCAGCTCAGCATGAAGCACAGAATGACTTGGATCCCCTTGGATTCAGAGGTCAGAGCATGTGCCTGAGCTCGAAGGCCCAGGTGCCATCCCTCCTGCCCCAAGGCACCAGGGCTGGGCAGTGTCAGACCCCCAGCATTTACCTGGCAGCCAAACTATCCAGAGAGACTTACCTCTCCCGGGGAGAGGGCCATCACAGCTGGGCAGCGGGCGTGGAGGGAAGAAGAGAGAGGGAGAGAGAGATCAGAAACAAAGATGCTGTAAGCAAACATCAGGAAATACAATCAACATTTACTCCTGAGGTAGGGACAAATAAATAGAGGAAGGACTGATGAATCTACCACATTTCCCAAAGCTGACTGCCAGGAGAAGGCAAGAGAATATGGGCAGGAGCAGGGCACTGCATGTGCCCATGTCTGTGCTACTCCTCCACTGGGTTTTCCTTTGGCATCTCCTCTTCCCGATCAGATACACCTGAATCAGCCTGAGGAGAAACACATGCTGGACCCCTCAGTCTCTGCTTTACAGCTGATTTTGCCCATATCCATTTTTTTCTGTCTTTATGCTCCACAGTTTCCCTGTCACATTTTCCCCTTAAAATGTGTAAGCTGATGAACTTCAAGGGCGAAATCCTAGCCTGGTGCCACAGCAGATCCCAAGTGCCTTTGGAGGAGATAGGACACCTCATAAGGTACTTGGCCCGAGATCACTCCCTCTGGATGTGATGGAGAAAAAAAGAAGTGTAAATAGGTCTTCCTAATCTATCTTACAGACAAGACTCCCTTTTTTTCCTTTCTTAGGGAAAGCTAGTCATTGTGGCTGTGGAGGAATAGATGCTATTTTTGCAACATCTGACCTGTTTTATCTCCTGCATCTTACTGAGCGATAGCTTTTTTATGAGCACTTTCCTTACTGAAAAGGCTCTTCTTGCTTCACAGTGAGGTCCAAAGCAGAGCACGTTAACAGCTTTTAGACTGGCAGAATATTTCCCAAACAGCTAGGAAAATAAAATAATAAAAAATATAATCCTATTACTGCTGATAACTCATCAACACAAGTCAAATGTCAAACATCAAGTTTTCAAAGCCTGTAGGGAATCTAAAAGCCACTAAGGAACAAGTGATTGAGCAGGTAAGAAACTTGCATACAGGAGCCATGAGAAACCTGCCATCTCCAGAGGTTTTGTGAATACGAAAAGAGGATATTTTCACCAAATGAATTAGACTCTAAATTATTCACTGAAATCTAGTTATGATTTATTCATTCACACACTGTCACTTTGCTGAGCCTAGGAAGCTCCAGCTAATGCTGGGAATTTACATCTCACATTTCTATAGCAAGTTTCATCTCAAAAGACTCACAAATACAGAGCAATTATAATCAGCTGAAATATAAACTATATCCAAAGTTTATTACTGAAATGCAACTGCTCCTTGGGTGTGACATTGAGTTTAAATGTATCAAGAGTCTAAAAGAAAGGCCTCAAAAAAAAAAAAAATTAAAAATTCCTTTCTCTAACACAGAGACGGTCTCCTGTGCTTCAGTGTCTCAGAGCAGCATTTTTGCCATCAGGAACTTACCACATTAGCCCAAGGCATTGGCCCTGGCAGAAGAAGTAAACATCAGTCCACAATAAAAAGATGCGGCTTCTAGTCAGGCCCAAGAGGGCGGCAGGGGGCACCCAGAGCCCAGCATGCTCAGGAGGAAAACATGCTTGCCCATCTCCAGACCTCTTGGAAAGCGTAGGCTGGGGGCCCCACACAACACTGCACTACCCCTCTCCCAGCACAAATGTTACCAAATGTTACACCTCACTGCCCTGGGACTCCACTGTGCAATGAGAAAACCAAGGCAGAGGGGCAAACCCAAGGCCACCCCTGCACTGTGCCACATGGAGCAAAGAGGTTTGACTTAAACCTTAAAAAGTGTGAAGGTGGTTTAAATTAATGCTGTCTGTCAATACAATAGAAACCAGGATTTTATCACTCACCAAAGCTGTACTGTCTTTGCGAATAAAAGCAATGCAGTGCTTGCCTCTCCTGCCTGCCCTGTGCTTTGATGCCAGTGCTGGGCAGGCTTTGGCACCTGGGGCATGAGATCCAGGCTGGCAGGTGTCTCTCCTGCCCCTCTGGCCCATAGAGTGGTGTCCTTTCCCAGCCGGACAGGTGCCCTGCTCCAGGAGCACCAGCTGCAAAGGCTTCCCTTACCCTGGCATCTGGGATCCCAGCTCCCCAGCCATCACAGCCGTGTGTTCCCATTGCCCAGCAATCCCTGGCTCACAGGGCTGCAGGCTCGGCTCCTTCCATCTGCTTAATCACTTTATTTTCACTTTAGAAGACTGATCTTTGTGGAGAAAACTTTTGTGTGTTGTTTTGGGTTTTTCTTATGGTGGTTTAATGCACTTTGGCCTGGAAAAGGAGTTGGAAAAGGCTTTTAAGATCATCAAGTCCAGCCATTAACCTGAGGAAGTTATGTTCCATGACTGTAGTGTGGTGAGGCCTATTCTTGAGCACTGCATGCCTGGGGTGGTGAAAGGGGATGTGAGTTACCAGGATGATGTAGGGTATTGCTTTGTGACCATGCTGAGCCCTTCAATAGACCTCCCCTTTGAGAGCCAAGATCAAAATTTGTCACTGACACATGCAGCTCAAAACTCAACAGCTGTGAGTGAAACAACAGGAAAAAATGAATAGATTTCAGGTGGGTGGCTGTATGGTGGCATTAATTCAACCACCAGGAATAAATCCTCCTCCCCAGGTCACCCAGCATTGCGTGGGTGGCTGCGCTCGGCCAGTGGTGCCCACTCCTGAGCTACGAGAGTGGCTTTGAGGGCTTTTAGCCTCATCTGCCAGGGGACACCACTGCAAATCAAGCACAGGTGGGAATTTCAAGCACAAAAGCCCTTTTGTCAATGCAATGTTCTATTGGGTCAGCCCCACAACACACAGTGGTGCAAAGGCAGTGCCAGGGCACAGATGCTGCTCTGGCTGTCCCAGCTGGGCTGGGCACCTCCACCCCTGGCAGCATAACTTGCTGATTTAAACACCGCAAACAGGAGTTCAGCTTTGCCTTTTTCAGCTAGGAGAGGTGAACTGCTAAGGGCTCCCTCCCACAAGGGGCTCAGCCATCCAACCACGGCACAGGGGAGCAGCAGGCTTGGCTTGGGTAAGCATAGCAGTGAATGGCCAAATGCCCTGCCTGGGCAGCGCAGCCTGATAGCCCCTGGCCTTGGGAGAGGAAAGCAAACAAAAGATGCCCTTGCCTGCAGTTGGCCACAAAACATAGTAATTGATATATTGGTGCGTTTACAGCTGTGACGGGCCCTGTCCTACAAAGGAAATGAAGAGGAAAGCTGGCTGCCAATAGTCCAAAGATGTGATGGGCAGCATGCTTTTATAGCGAGCATGTTTGCCTTCGAGGAAGGTTACAAAGATAATTGGTAATTGGAGGTCAGACAGAACGAATTGCTGCAATTCAAGAGAGAGTCATAAGTCCTGCACGGCCGCCAGAGGCTGTTGTTTTAAAAGCACAGGACTGAAAAAAACCCAAAACATTAAAAAGGAAAGAGCTCTATTTACAGTCCCCCAGGACATTCAGCAAACCATCAGTTCAGTGAAATAAATTATTATCTGTGTTTGTGGGAGGCAGGGAGATAAGGCAAGCGCCTTTCCTGTCCCTCCATCCCACCCTGCAGTGTGGTGTGTTCAGAGCACTGCCATGCACAAATGCTATCCCATAGCGCTGGATTTGGGGACCAGGGCTTGGGACAAGATCCAGGGAATGATTTTGTGCCCGGGAATCTGTCCTGGTGAGGACCTGGGCTGGAGCCCAGGTCCTGGGATGTCTCCACTTGGCACCTCCTGCTGAGCAGGATGGAAGGGAGCGATACTCCAGGAACTGGTCCAGGTTTGGGGCAGAAAGAAAAGAGCTGGCAGAGGTAGCCCTGGGGTGCCAAGATGAGGTGGAAGTCAGATAAAGCAGCAGCCACAGCTTAGGGCTACTTGGGAAAAGGGGCAATCAATGGCAAGGAAACTCGCTGCTGGCATTTTAATGACAGGAACACGTAATTGCGTGTCTCAGAAAAATTGTAATCATTAGGAAGGTGGTTAAACAAGAGAAAGAAAGGAGGAAGATAAGTGTGGGCAGAAGTAACACTGCCAAAGGCTGAGCACATTTCAATACAGTAACTCTGAGAAATCATATTCACTATCCTGACTGTAAAGTCACAGCAGCAAGTAATCTTTTAGTGTAGGAATTAATGACAGATATACAAGCATGAGAAAGCACATTATAAATATGGAAAGAGAGAAATAAAATAGAACACAGAATAAATATCAGTCACTTGATTTACTGGAATAAGTTCACATAAACCTGATCATTGCAGGAAAAGTATGGGGAAATTTTTGATGACTTCATTTATTTACTTTATTATATAGGTGTCCTAGAAGCTTCAGCTACAAAATAGTTAACTTTTCCTCTCATCTCTGTAAGCAACATCTCAGTTTAATGGCACTCAGAGAGGTAAAATTATTTTCTCTCCTCCCAGTGGAGAGCAATCCCCCCAGGACGCAGCAGTGCTTTCGGGGCACAGTGGCTGCTTTTGCAGAGATGGTCACCTGCTTCCCTTTGGCACCTGAGGGTTATGGGGCAGGGGAAAGGAAAACAGCTTGAACCCCAGGAAAATAAGACTGGAGCCCCAGAAATGCTCCAAAAAGTCACAGAAATGAAAGGCATGGCTGGAATGAGTGGCACTGGTTTTATCATGCTTTCTGAAAGGCCCTCTTTGACCTGAGCACCACATTAGACAGCAGAGTTAGGAAGCAGAGTTAGGTAACAGCCTGTAAGCAATACAGAGGGTTGAGACACTGAAAAAAGCATTGCAGTGCCTCTGCGCCCATTGGGTGCTAGTTTGTGTCTTGCTGTATTATTAACTTAGGCTATTTTTACATCCCAGCCCTGAAAATCGTGCCAGGCGAGTGAGGTGACTCACATCAGGTTGCACCAGCCTCCGCAAGAAGGTGCATTTTGGGAAGCTGCCACATTCGTGGTGTTCTCCCCATCTCTCCTTGCCCCTGTGCCAGAGGCAATGGCCCCAGGAGCCCCTGCTGCAGCTGTGGCCGGTCCCCAGGTCCCCTTGGCAAGCACAGCCCCCCTGCCCACACGCTTCGTGATTGCTTTTGTTGATTTTTCCCCGGGGCTTTTTCCATGGCCACGCTACGCAGGCTCCATGGGACCGCGTGTTGTGCAAACAGAACCTTTATTTCTAAAAAGCGTGGGCTTTAAGTGGTCCTTGGGAGCTGTGCCGACAGGCGGAGACCCCCAGGGCACCTGCAGATCTGTGTCCACCCAAAGACATCGGAAGCCAGGCTGGCCTGGTGAAAGCAGGGTGCCCATCCAGGGACTCCAACACCTAAAGCTGGGCCAAATGCTCAGCCTGCTTCTCCTGTACATGATATTGTGGCAGCACCCAGCAGGGCACCAACACCCCAGCACTGACCAGCCTGCGAGCACTGATCTCTGCTGACCACTGGCAGGCTCAGTCAGAGCCAGAAACTGAGGGCAAGAGGAGCAGCACCAGCATCAGCCTGCACAGGGAGGTCTCATACTTGGTGTTAACCTTCTCTCTCAGGCTTTAAATCAGCTGTTCTTTTCCTCCTTCATTTCATGGGGAATTTTCACAGTTGTATTATTTTAATTTCCATTTAATTTTCTTTATTTGAATGATTTTCATTAGGTTTTCATTTTCATTAATTTGTATCGTGGTTCATTTAATATTTACTGGTATTTATTTGAAGGCAATAAAAAACATATTTAAGTAATCACAATTACACCTATTTAATTCATATTAATTTCTCTTTTTCCATAATGTTTCCACTAATTTTTTTTACGTTGTGACAATATTTGAAAAAAGTTTAAATAATTTGAAAAAAAAAAGCCAACCTTTCCCCCTTTTTTTTCTTAAGAGATGTATAACTAATTATCTTTTTTCTCAAAGTGTTCCTTAGAAAACGTTCAGCATTTTCCGATCTTATTGACATGTCTGTTCCTTCCTGCTTGGAACTACGCAAAACATTGCCTGCATAGCAATTTCATTCGATGCGTTGATTACGCTAAAGGACAGCACTACTAAAGATGTTATTTACTGTGATCCGAAGGCATGTTTAGGCTTTTTTTTTCTTTTCTTTTCTTTTTTTGGGGGGGGCGGGGGGGGGATTCTTGTTTTGTTTTTTTTTTTTTTTAAAGCTACAAAAACCACAGGTGAAAAAAGAGAAATCCCCTGTCCTGAAGGGCCGAGAGGCGCTCGCTCCGGGCGGTGCAGCGGGCACGGGCGGAGCGGGGCGGGCTCTCAGCGCGGGCTCGGGGCCCGGCGGCTGCCGCGCTCTCCTCGCAGGCGCCGTCCTGCTGCACCATGTGCTGCTGCTGCTGCTGCTGCTGCTGCTGTGGTGTGTCCCCAGCAAACACGAGCCCAGCCAAGGCGCGGGGGCTGCGGGTGCTCCTCTAAGCCACTTGCCCTGCCAGGGAAAATAAGCTAAGCAGCTTATCGCGGCACCGGGGCACGTAGCTCCGAGCGCTGACCTAGCGGCACCTTCGCGCTGGGAGAGGCAGGAGTGCGAGGGGCGCCTGGGCTGCTCCCTTTTTATCCGCAAGGGGACATTTAGACCACGATGCAAAGAAAAACAGTAAATTAAGAAATACAGTAAATTAGGAAAATAAATTAAATACCAAAGGAGTGATGGCCTGGAAAGTGATCTTGCAACTTATTTTTCACTGCAGGCTCTCCAAAAATATCCTGATGTGTGGGTGTCTATTAAAAGCAAGCTGTGGCTGGGATTCAGAGCAAGGTATATGAACTTATTCGAAGGACTAATTGCAGTTATGCCACCCATAGGGAAAAAAATGCTGGCGTCTGTATAAAAACACTCTTCCTAGAAGCTCAGGCACCAGTAACCTTCTCAAATGAAACAAAGGAGAGTGAACAGATAAGGTACAAGCAGAACATATGAATATTTGCTGGGAGATTAAAAGAATGATCTATTAGTTAGACAGAGCTGGGTACAGCCAAACATAACAAGATGAAATGAAGGCATGGCTAGTTGAGGAGCACTTACTTTCCTACCCATGAAATTTGGTAGAGCAAAATATTCAAGGGAAACAGAGAAAGATAGAAAAAAACCAGACATACCAAAACACTGGGAATTCAACACCCACAGGAGAAAAGTTGGACTGTCTGATTAATCTGTTCCTCACCCTGACAGATCATACTTTATTCACACATTCGTGTTGGTAGACACTGCCCAGCACTTACCAAGAGCAACCCTCACCCTCATTTAAGAAAAAAGTAGCTTTGCCATTGGCTTCAATTAAGCCAGAAATTTAAATATGAACCAGGAAATTATCTCCGTGTTCTCCACTGCTGGGTGAATTAAAATGGAAGGAGATTGTGACCCTAAATTTTCTGGCTCCTTCTAGCTCCCACTTAATTACTTTTGTTGCTACTTTTATGAAAAATGAGTATGAGAAAGCCTCAAAACTGATAAATACCTTCCCCATTTTCTAGACTTATGAATTGTTTTTTGTTCTAAAAGTGCCTTTGGAAGCCTTTCCCAGGCCAAAATACCTGGAAAGGCCTTAAAAAAAAAGGCAATCTTCATCAGCAATGTCTTGCTGCTAGACAAAATCATCAGGTTTTGATTAATCAAGAGTTTTGATTAATGAAGGGCCAGTCCTTCATGTTATACTGTACCTCATTTTTCAAATCAACATTATTATTTACACACTGGCTCAGCTGCACTACAATTTTCTTTGCAAATTCATATTTTGACAAATTATATGGCAATTTTTTTACACTGCAATTATTTTTTTGAAACAGAGTTTTACTACTGAATATTCATAGAGCTGTAAGAATGCTGCTCACTCATGTACATAAATTACACATCTCCTCCACATTTTGCCTTTCCCCGAATTATTATGTTTCCAGGAGAATGTAGAGAAGAGCTTGCTCTGTACCCCACAGCCCCTGGCAGAAGAAAGCGTGGCTGAAACAGGAAACACAAAGAGGGATATCTGAAAGCGCCTCTCAGGAGGCAAAGTGCGTACCTTTGTACCAGAAAAGAAGAGACAGCAGGACGCTTCCCATCTTGAACTGCATCTTTTCCTTCCTCTGTTGTGAATAGCTCCTTAGTGCACTGCTTGGCTTGATGGGAAGGCATGAGATTAACTTAAGCATTGCCTAAGCACCTTACTCTCCTCCATTCTCCTGATTTTATCAAGCACCCTCAAGCCAACCACACAACTGTTTCTGTCAAACTCCATCCTAGAGGATGTGCCATCTGTAACAGTTTTTAAGAGGCAACAAGTACTGAGGTACTGACATTCTGAGTGTGAATCTGGTTGTATTTGCAGACGTACGTCCACATAAACCAGGATATACCTACATACAAAGCACAGATACACCCTACAGAAATGCAGATGCCTAATGCTTATAAGAGATGTGTAGTCTATATTGTCTATTGTATATAGCATGTATTCATTATCTTCCATCCCAGTTATTTACCTCTACACTATCAATGCCTTTCCTAACAATTGTTGTGTGTAGAAATCTGCCCTGGCCTTACTGCTCTTCCAGTCACCTAATTGCACAGGGCTGAAAACTGCAATTAGTAGATCAAACAAAAATAGCGTTTTTCAGTTGTTTACTTGCTAGGCTGCAAAAATCTCAAACCAAAAATGTAAATGTCTCTTTGCTAACAGTTCTACCTACAGTATCCTCTCAACCAGCCTACATCGAAGATTTGACTTTAGAATTACTGATTCAAGATAAAAACTGACTGCTAGTGATTCCAGTGGATCTTGCACCTGTTCCTCCAACCTCTGTTGATTATTTGCAATTAGCAGTGAATTTTTAATGGAGGTTTTTGAAAGCAATTACTTCAGAAGCAGCTTGCTTTGTTTCAAGAGCTCTCAGACTGTATGCACTGGGAATAGATTAAAGCACTGCTTAGATCACGTAGGCTGCTGTTGAGTTAAGCCAGTCATGTCTCTACTCTTCTGGTCTATATTCATTCAAAAAATGCTGCGCAAACAAAGATGCTGGCTTTTTGAAAACAGTCCCCTGGGCAGCATTCATCTCACTTGCCTTTGGATACCCACAAATTTGGAATGCCCTGTAGATGTGTTGTCAGGTACAGCATCCCACTGCAGTCGCACCTCCAGGGTCAACCCATGCCAGACTCACCAGGGTATGTGACATGGATGGGAGGAGTCTCCCACCAAGGGGGCTCACTACTTTGCTCAGTCTCAAGGGGTTTAACCTCCTCAGCCCAACACTTTTCCCACTTTACCCTACCTACATGGAGAGGAGGGCTGTCACAGGCAGACCCCTGCACAGACAGGGCCATTCTGCCTCATGGGCCAGCTCACCCCAAACCCTGGGGGAGAATCAATGCATGGCAGGGCAAGCAAGCGGGGCAGCTCATCCCAGGCACCAGGAACGGGGTCATTTTTCTAAGGGCAGGGGGCTGCTCCTGATTTTTTGCCAGAGGCCCCATGCTCATATGCTGTTCCCATCTCGAGGAGGTGAGGCCCACCAGAAGGTCAAGCCAGGAATTAAAGAATTATGAGACCCATTGAGGGTACCAGGGCAGGCTCTTGGCATCTGCTGCAGTGCAGCATCTCACTTCAGGCTCTAAGTATCTTCTTTGTGTTGTTCAGTCTAAAATGGGCTGCCACAGAGACAGAGATTTCCAGAGCTGCTGAAGACACTCACGTATCTATTCCCTCTCTGCATTGATGAGCAGTTGGTATCTAAATCTCGTGAGTTTTAAAATCCCAGCTTAAAAATCCCTAAATACCTTCATCCACATAGCTCTTGGAAAACCAGACCTGAGCTTCAGCCTCTCACCTTATGGTCTCATAAGGACAGGTCACAGTGAAGGAGAGCTACTCACACAGAGACAAATCACCTACCATGTTTTAAAGAAAAGCAAAGCCAAATTCTCTCCCATCACCACATGCAGTTTTAAATCAGCTTGGTTAATGGCCAACCCCACCCTTCCAATATGTTTTGATTTTGTGTAAGAAATGCACAGTAGCCCAGGGAACGTGTTCAGAAATAGCACAGCTCTTATCAAAGAACATTTTGTCCAAAGGGATACTCTTAAGACTGGTGGCTGCCCAGTTATAAAACTCCCTCCACACAGAAGGAAAGGCAGCCTTTGTTTAAAAAAGCGTCTATAGCATTCAAAAACCCAAACTGTTTCACATGAAGATTAGAAGAGCATTAAAGTCTCTATATAAATAGTATGCAGTTCAGACAGTCTGTGTCTAATGGTGTTGATAGTCCTTCATTTTAATAACTGTAAACAGCAAAACCACGCTACCACTGCAGACAGCACTGCTTAATAAATCATGTAGTTAATTCCTAGCAAGCACAGAAACATTTTCAGGTACAGAAGACAGAAAAAATCTAATGGCCAGTACGTAACACAGCACCAGAAATGGCTACGTTTGCCTTGCATAAAAAAGAAAAATAAAATTTTAAAACTATAAAGATTAGTCTGGCATTGATTACAGAACAAAACTGAGACTAGTACAAATGGCCCAAATTAAGATAGTTTGGTGACATTCCCACTGCTATGTAAAACAGGAACTGCCTGGACAGGTTTGCTCTTTTGTCATACATCTTCTCCAACTCTAGCTCATCTCCCATTGGCCCTAAGACATTTTGCTATGTTTTCATAGCCCTCAGAAATCTTAGTGTGTTTTCTTCTGCCAGACTGTGGGAAAAAAACCAGAGATCACCCTGCACCATGGAGATGCTTTTAGTCTGACTGGCAGCATGTGTGTGTGGCCTCAGGGGGGGAAGCAGGAGGCAAAAGTACTGGTGTGTGAGAGAGAAGTGCAACTCCACGTAGCAGTGTCATGTTTCTCCCCAAGTCAGAGTGCCAGACGGCTCAACCGGAGCAGCACGCGCAGCTCCGTGCGTCTGGAAGCTGAACACACACGACGAGCAGTGTCTCAGCAGAAATGTGTGACTGGCACGCTTTTGTTTTAGCACAGTAAGGGAACGTACAAAACACACATTTATACATGTACGTGTGAACCACAGACATGTCTCAGAAGCAGGATGCTGATGTGTGGAGAGGGCAAGACTGCCAGCGCTTTTAGAGTCTGAGTCAGAAGCTGGATCCCCTTCAAAAGGACGGAGCTGCAGCCGTCTACACACATTTAAGATATGGCTCTCAGAACAAAATATTCTTTTTACAAGTCTGAAGCGTGAGCTTAAGTCATCTTCTGAAAGAGAGACTTCTTCCTAAATGTAAGAAAACATGTAAGATAATTACCCAGTGCTGACCACCAGGCCCAGGCCCATTCCCTGTAACTCATGCACTGGGCGGTGCCGTCGTTGTAGATAGGGGATCACCATCCCTATCAGATGGGATGTACCTACACCAAAAGCTTCCACATCCCACAATAGGAGAAGTCTAGCTATGTCTGACTCAGCTTCGAGCCTGTGTCCTGGAAGCAGCTAGTCTGTGGAAGACAGTTTACCCCAGATGTGGGACCACATTGCTTTGGCTCCACCTCCTGTGGGCTGCACACACACTGCTAAGCAAAACAGGCAGAGGAAAGCCAGACCTGAGTACTTCTGCACTTTCAGGTTCCGGGATGCACAGGCCCTCAGCATCAGTATGGTGTTAATGTTACGACTTTAGCCTGACAGGTCTCACTATGGGATGCATGGCTGCTTTCCATCCAAAAAAAGCTTTTGCAACCTGGCCCAGGTATCCCTGCATTGGTCTGCAATCTCTAACTGCAGCTTGCCCCTACCCCAGAGTGTTTGTTTAGTGAGAACAAGCACTGACGAAGGTTAATAATTTTCTTAATATGATGACGATTAAGGTAAGTTTCTTAATAAGTCTCTGATTAAAGTAAGTTAAGCCAATTTTTTCTCCTTAATCTTTAAGACAGGTAAATCACACCCTCCCACTCTGATCCTGCAGAGATACTCAAGAGCTGACTCCAGGTCAGTGGAGCTCAGGGGCTCTTTTCCTCCCCCTGCAGAGACGTCTTAGCCCCGGCACCCGACAGGGCTCCCACGCACACAGATGCTGTGCCAGCACCCATGCCCAGAGGTTACCTTTTTCTAAAGCCTTGCACGTGCAAAATGAGACAACATGTTATAATTTAAAAGTGAAACTGCTCCGAGGCCAGCTGAGATGGCTCTTTCTTTCCCAATTAATAAAAACGATACACACAGTACAGGGGAAAACAAGGATGGAGTTAACCCTGTTTGCTAGCTGTGTGCTGTGAGAAGCGCTGACCTTTCCCCAGCGCTCAAACGCTTCTCCAAAGACAGGGATGGAAGGACCCATGCTCCAGTCTGTCCCGGTGAGATTCCTTGGGGATGCATGGGGCTGCAGACTTCGCCACTGCCTCTGTCCCTCGCTGCCTGGGAGGAGGCACAGGCTGCTGCTTCTCCCACTGCCTCTGCTCTCTGTCGTCTCCTCGGTTACCCCTCCGAGGGACCACGGTAAGGTGGGAATCCCTCGCCCGCGCTGCCAGGGAAAGGCTCCTCTTGCAGGCGGGCGTTCCCTGCCATGGCTGCAGCCTGCGGAAAGGATCCCGTGTGACAGGCAGCGTTTTCCACTTGAGGCGCCTTTCTGCTCCCCTGGAAACACAGTGCTCCGCCTCCGCCGCACGCCGGGCCGCCGCTTTAACTGCTTATGAGGTTCCCCGTCTTGTGGAAGGACACAGCTAAAATGAAACTCGTCGCGTTAAAGAAAATTATGAAAAACTCAGTGTGAGCCGGGGTGAAAAAGCAGCACTTGGCGCTGGTTCCACTGGGGCTCGAACCCAGGACCTTCTGCGTGTAAAGCAGACGTGATAACCACTACACTATGGAACCGCCACGTACTGCTACCGGTACCACACCGCTCCTATCGACAAGGCGCTGGCCACGCCGCCCTCCCTGGGTGAGGAGGGAAGTCTGGTATTTTCTTTTTAATTGCTGGCTGATTAAAAACAAATGTAGTAATTAAAAACTACCCTAATGCGTTTTCTGCCCTTCTGATAGCTAGAGGGGCAGTGACGGGGGTAAACCAGCTCCAGGTGAGGCTTCTGTGCCGCTGTGTTGGGGCAGCGGCGGGCCCCGCTCTGCCCCGCCGAACACGGCGCACAGGGGCAGGTAACGACCCTGGGGGGTACGGGCCACGCTACAGGGAGCCCTCCGTTCCCCTGTGTGTATTCGGCACACGCATACCGAATGTGTTCGGTAAATCTTTGCCTTCAGCCCGTGTGCTCCCAACGCCATTACCACTAGCCCCGCTTCGGGAAGGGCGGCAGCCTTCCTGCGCATCCCGCTGCGCCTGGAATATGCTCGGCTGCTCTGTACCCCCAGAAGGAGAAAAGAGCTTGGTGGGGTGGGGTGTCACGTCAGGTTGGCCCAAGTGTGGGAAGGGCGGGCTGAGCTCCGGGAGAGCTGCAGCAACTCCGCCGCTGCCCCGGGGGAGCCCGGCTGCGCGGACTTCCCGTAAACCGGCCATGGGAAGCGCCTGGCTGCCTACTGCGAGGCGCTTCAGCTCTCTTCTCAGCGGGACAGGGAGGTGTAGATGATTTCCTCGGTACAGGAGGCTGTTTAAAAAACATAAGGCAGTGAGAGGCAGGAGCGCCGGCGCTTTCCAATCCCCTGGAGAGGACGGAGGTTTTTCCTTCCCTGTGTGGCTCCCCGCAGTCCCCGCCGCCGGCAGGGGGCGCCCCGCGCTCGCCCACCGCCCCAGGCCCCGCTCGGGCCCGGGGCCTGTGCGGGAAACAGCGCCGTGAGTGGGTGTTTTGGGTATCCATCCATCCATCCATCCATCCATCCATCCATCCATCCATGGACCTTCTTGTCACCTCTTACTCCCCACAATAATTGCCATCTTCCCTCTGTTATGTTTTACCCGGGGTTTTGCACTACTTGCGCTACCTCAGTCCTCACCATACTGCGTCTCGCCTCACATCCCCAAGGGAGTGGCTTGTAGGAGCACAAATCAAGGCACCTGTACAATGTTTACAGGTTAAAAGTCACAAACAGAAGCCATTATTTGGAATATAAAAGGTAAATTTGGGATTTTTCAGAAATGCGGTGCTTGTAAGCAAAACAGTGTACTGTTTGTGGCTAAATAGCGTAGTTGCCGTGACTCCTGAAATTAATAGCATTTTGCTGGAGCAGCAGATTTATTTACTATAACAAAGTAGAAAATGTTGTTCTTTTTTTCATCAGAAGCTGTTTAATAAGCATTAGATGAATATACAGGTGAGGAAAATTATTTCCAGAGTCTTGCTGACCCCTACCATGTATGCAATGGTTGCATTTATTAGTTGGTAGTTTCCAGTCTTTAAAAAACAATAAATTAAAAAAAAAAAATCCTTTTACATACTGATCATTAGCGTGTGAGTCAAATCTGTGTGCTCTCCTGACCTGGAGAGCCTGATTTAACCTGGAGAGCCTGATTTAAAGGCTTTAACCCTTTGGGGAAGAGACAGTCTGGTGGGCCTGAGGCATCAGGATGTAGGGTTTGCACTGCGTGTGGAGCTTCTGGTTCACCAGAACAACAAAATGCACATCAGGCTTTTGTTAGGTAATTCTTATGCCCATTTCTTTTTCCTCATACTGCTTTACTAAGATCTGTCAAACCCTGAGTGCTGTAGATAGATAGCTATCATTTCTATAAGCTCTAAGTGGAGGTTGAAGCTAACATGAGGGAGGTAGAGTTGTGCAAATTAGGTCATTAGTCATTGCTTCCCAGAATAATCTGCATTCATCTGATAATTTGGGAAACTTTCTTTTTAAAAAAAAAAAAATTGCTCCCATTTTTTACAGAGGGTATCCTTATGGTTTCATAGTGTTCTGGTCTAGTTTCTTGGTCTTCAGGAGCTTTGAGGCCCTACTGCTGCCTTTCTTTCACATTTCTGATTTTGTGTGCTTTTTGCCAAGGATGTTAGTTTTGATGTCTTTTATTCACCTTCTCACCCAGAATTGTCAGTGGGCGAATGTTTCTTTTTCTGTTCACACAAATTAACCTACTTCTTCTAATGTGTGAGCACAGATTTCTGTCATCTCACTGACTGAGACAAAGTTTAAATTTGTTCTGGACATTGGTTTCTCTCTTCAATTTTTCCTTTTTTTTTTTTTTTTCTGTTTCTGGTTGGCCATCCAGGTCTCTCAGTCAGGGACTTATCCCCTGGCTAGTACTTTAAAATACTTTGCTGGGTCGTATAAAAATACTTCTTTAAGCTTGGTAGGGCAAGAGGAGGGAAACCACGGTCAGAGCTTAGAAGGAGTACATTCACTTCAACTATGATTATCTTCATTCTTTTTGAAAAATATTGGTTACATCATTTGTAGTGGGTGCTTCTGAGAAATAAGCCTGAAGCAGAATTTGAATTATGTATGTGGAACGCCTGCATGAAGACTTGCTCGGGAGGTTAATGTTTCCAAAGTATTTGGAAAACAGAATATGTGCTATTACATCAAGAAGGGCTGCTTTTAGAGGGGTGCCCTGATTTCTACACTAGCACCATCACTGAGTTTTTTCTTGTCATGCTAGACTGCTCAACCAGATATCGTCAGAATTTTTTGGCCTACTTTCTGTTGCAGCTGTTGATGATCGCTAAAACTCTATTCAGCATATTAAGTGTGTGTGTGATACATGACTGCTGAGCAAAAAAGCAGTAGTATGTGTGACCTTATTGATGGGGCTGGTATGTTCTCTTTGCCCTTTGTAGAAAGGAAAATAGTGTTGTCTCCTTGGACTTGATCGGGGAAAGGTTAATTTGGAAAGGACATTTGTGTTTCCTCAAGTTGCATGTTATTGTGATCCCCACAAGTAACTGGAGAGGTGGCTCAGTCCAGCAACACCGACTCTTTATCAGGTTGCTTAGTCATGTCAGATCACTGAGACAGAGGACAAAGAACTTCCATGAGAAACAAAAGAAAACATGTCCTAAAGAACCTAATTGCTAAGGTTATCTCTCTCCCACTGATCTTGGATGAAATGTTTCTGATGGATTTATTGGCAATTGGAGCAAACCTTGTAGCCTCTCATTATGCAGAGATCTTGGTAAATGCCAATATAGATGAACTTATCAGGTACAGTAAATGTTTATAAATAATGTGTATCCCAGGAGTGCAGTGGAAAGAGGTTGTGATGTGTTTTTGCTTGCATGCATTTTGGCAGAGCAGCGTGATCATACATAAAAGATTAGCTACTGTAACTCAGATCAGGGAAAGTGCATCCTGCCAGAAAAACAAACATCAAAACTCTTCTGGGTCATGCAGAATTACTGCGCTTGGTATGCTTTCCATTTACTGTCTTGTCTCACAGGAGAGGAACAGCTTTGAAAGTGGAAACTTGTGTCCTGGACTCCAGAACCTCAGAGGACTATCTCAGTCAATCAAATGCCCTCTGCTTTGCTGGTTTGGCATTTTAAATGTCTTTTGCACCTTAATAAAAGTCTGTCTCAAAAGGGGATTTGATCACTTTGTCCTTCAGGGTGGTGGCTGATGCCTTTAGAACTGTCACCACACTGATGGCAAAAAATATCTGACATTAGCATGTTATGGTATTATTAGACCTTGGGGGAGGGGCAGGAGGATGAAGATATTACTTTGTTTTCCTCTATTCTCAGAAATCTTTTGCTTCCTATCCAGTCGTGGTGGGGCTCCATCACCTGGGGAGGCTTCAGAGGAAGGGGCACAGTGAACTTCATCTCGTGCCCATGCACATGGAGCTTTCTCCCACCACAGCATGCTTCATAACCTGTGGTTCTTTCTGGACCCACAGGCCCCCACCCTGACCCCACAAAAGTGGCTGCTGTGCTCTGTTCCATCACTGCACAGCAGCAAGCAACCCCTCCCTGGCTTTCGGAGTGGGGGAAAGGTGGCCTGGTGAGCATAAATGGTGCTGAGGACTGGGCCCAAGACTGTAGTGGTGATACTACAATATCATGCTTCTGCTGACACCTCGTAGTTTTGAGTGGTTTGGTAGGGTATGTGTTCAAGATCACAGTGTCCCCATGCTATCCATACACGGCCAGTGGAGCAGATTCCTCAGGGGCTATTGTGTGAGCAGAGGGCAGTAACAAATCGCCTTGATGGTTCTGTCCTTCCCTAGGGATCCTGTGCAGTGACTGAGAGTCAGGGGTCAACGTGGCCAGGAGCTGGGGCAGAGATGCAGGACCTGCTGCCAGGGGTCAGGGGGGTCAGGGTTTGATTTCAAAGCACGACTTTCTGACCGGAGCAAGGCTGCAGTGTTCTCGGCTTGTCCAATGCCTTCCCAGCAGTCACACAAGGAGAAGACGAGCCAAAACTTGAACTGAGTCCACAGAATTCCAGTCACACATTTATGGTGAGAACGTGTACATGCACATGAAGAAATGAACTGAAGGCATTAGCACAGTGTGTCCCAACACAAGATCTGAGTGCTTCATACTTGTTCCATTATCTGGGTATGACTGAGTGATTTGGAGAACACCACATCACTGGCATGCAGGTACAATGCCTTGTGGTAAATACAGTATTTCTTTCCTTAAGGGCTTTCATAACCATGCCAGTCACATCAGATAGCGAAAGAACCTGGAGAGCCTTATGTTTTTTTCCAGTGTGCTAGATCTGCTAAAATGCAAATCATTGCCTCAACACAGCAGAAAGGCCGAAAGAGATCATGTGACTTCAGATGCAAGGCAGATAACTTCAGCCCATCCCTTTCTCTGCCTGAGATTCAAGAGGCATGGTGACAAAACAGCTCTTCAACACACAAACAGCACAGCTGGAGGGCTGCAGCCATGAGCTTTCACATCAGGTTGGACGATGAAAACAGCTTTTTCCCCTGACTGCTTCTGAAGTGCAGCATTCAAGAAATTTCCTCTTGGGAAGCTGTATAAATAGGTGGAGAGCAAGTGCATTGCAGCTCCTGAGCTCCAGAGCCCCAGAGAGGATTGGAGCACCTGTTCTGCAGAGCTGCACCCCTCAGGGGTTGCTTTCTCATAAAAAAAGAATCTTCTAAAGGTACTCTTGTACAAAAAATCTCGGTATTGCTGAAGCAGAAAGAAAAAAAGGTAATATCTTTGGGTGGGATATATATATGTATTTAGCTTACTTTTAAAGAGCAAATTGATAAAATGACAGGTGTATGTGGCATTATTTATGATCTTACCCTGAGAAAAATCACTGTGCTTCAAATTGTAACATTTGACCTGGACTGAATCAGTTATCCAGAACTTCTGAGTACAGATGAGATCAAATAGCTTTGAGACTACTGTATTTCATGCACTTTCTGTTTTAAAAAATTTAATTTTTATTATATTTTTGAACCTTGTTCTGATGATTAACTTAAATTTTATGAAAACCATGCTGAAGCATGAATTTAATTTTTAAACTGGCTCAGATTTCAACGCATATTTATTCTGAAGATTTGCTTTTTCAGCATGTCATTAAGACCCTGCTTATTAACTGCAGGACAGTCTGTGATCCAGCTTTTTGCTTCAAGGGTGTTAACTTTTATGCTCCAGTTGGGTTCAGTTTACTAGAACCAACTTTGCTTCAGGATTTTCAGCTTTCCCCATGTTGCCTAAAGTATCTCCCCCTAGAGGCATCTAACGTTTCTGGGAAGTGATATGATGGGTTTGCTTATTCTTCAAGGTGATCTGCACCCCATTTGTACACTTGTATTTGCTACTCCCCCTCTTTCTAAAAACAATTCTGCCCAAAGTCTTGCTGTACAAAAAATGAGGTTGCTTGCTTTGTTTGTTTATTTTTTGCACCAAAAAAAAAAAAAAAATTGTGTAAATGTACCCTTTATTGATTATAAATAACATGAACTGGCATTCTCCCACCATTTTTCTACAGATTCTCTTTGGGTTGCGTGGAGTTCCTGAGCTCAGGGATTGCTTGAATTATCTACATGTTCACATCTTTACTACTCCTGCTTTTATTTCTTTTTGCAGTGCATTTTTTGGCTCAGGAGTATGAATCCACCTTAAAACTTCGTCCTATTCTTCATCCTTTTCTCTTTCAGGCTTTTCTGGCTTTTTGGTAGCTTGCTGCATCCCATTCCCTATTGATTCCTGGCCCCAACATGAAGGTCTATCAACACAGCCACTGATAGCAATCATTCCATCAGCTCTATATTGAGCTTAGCCTTGCTTCTCTCAGCAGGCTGAAGAAATTATCTGTTAACAAAGAGGCTTTCTCATTTCTTTCCTTCACATATATATAATCACTGAAAATCACTTAATAGAAATGTTAGTTTGTTCCATTGATGTAAAATGATGGAGACCTAATCACATACTGATTTGTCCATGTTTGATGTTTTCACATCAACCCTTTGGCAGACCAAATTTGGTGTTGGTGTCAAAATTACAGCTCGTGTGCCATAGCCAGGTTCCATTTCACTCTGCTAGCTGACTGTGACAGCTTCATCCTACTTTCTGCAGGGTGGGTCTTTTAGCTAATGAGATCTTTAACTCATCTCCAGATTCCTATCCTTGACAATCCCAACAAGACAGTTTTGGAGAGCTGTCCTACTGCAGATCCTGACCTGAGTGCTGTGTTTTAATGTCTGGGTTCTCTTCTCTTGGGTGTTTTACTTTTTCCAGCTTCATGTCCTCAGCAATGCACAGAAGTAAATCCAGCACAAAACCATGTTATGGCTTCTCAATGGTCTCTGTAGTTTTCATATCCAACTGAAAACAATTCTAAAGGAAATGTGTGCGTCACAGTAAAATAAGAAAATTATAGCAAGATGACTTCAGTTGAAAGCCTCTGTCATTAGAAGCATCCATCCATTCATCTGATCTTTATGCAGAAAACTCTCCATGTACATGTACCTCCTAAGACGTGTTATAGGAAGAGATCATAGATAGCTGTTCACAAATATGATGGAGAAAGGGGTGAATAACGAAAGGAGGCACATTGCTGGAGAGAGCTGTTGAAACAACTTCTAGGGGAAGTAGCATAATTATCAAAAACCCATCCCAACAAAAATAAAAGGCAGAACCTTTCATTTTTGTTTATCAAAGGTAAGAAACAAACTAAAAGACAGAAGAGTAAGAACTTAAATCCTAGAACTTAAATCATACCACTGCCATATCCTCAGGTTTAACCCAGCTTGCACTTGTCTGCCAGTAGCACAGCTCAAATAATTTTAAAAGATAAGGTGTGCTTTAAAGGATGGCTCTCTGCCCAAAGAACCTGCCATCTGATTTCATTAAAAGTCAGCAGTAATTCTTTACAGGATGGTCTTTATGTGACTGACAAACTGGAGGCATGATTGATTTGGGGCAGTACCTGTTACATCCCAACCAAATGATGTTGAGCCATAATCTCGGTAAATCAGGCTCTCAGCAGCTCAGGTTCTCAACTCCAAATTTCTGAGCACTTGCTGTGTGTAACCTTCAGTGACTCTTGTCCAGGAAAGAGCAGCATGTGCCACTCTGCCTTAGCTTTGTGCACATCCATTGGCATGATTACAAAGACATTTTATTTTGTTTCAGTGGATGGGTTGTACTTTCAGTGCCTGTCTGTCACAAAACTGGCTTTTTTGCTAAACTGAGACAAATCTAGCAATTTTTTGAAGTTATGTCTAAAAGTGGGGCAGATCACTGATTTGTAGAAATTAATGCATGCTTTTTAGTCAACATGACAGATTCTCTCTTAAAGGTAAATCAGTGGTATAGTATCCAGAATGTTAACACAGCATTATATTTCAAATTCTCATCCAGCCACCTTGTGTCTCTTGCAATACCTTGGTAAAGCCCAGCTTTCCATTTCATCAGTCAGCATTTGGGGGGAATTTTGTAATGGCAAATGATTCTTCACCAGACACTGCTACACTGTGTAGTAAGTAGCTCACAGAAATTGCTCTCCTGGCCTGGAGTCTAGGCATGCAGGTTGGCAGCGAGGATGGCTCTGTAGCCACTTGAGAAGCTGTCATGAAAAGGTAGTTGAATGTTCATTCTGTCTGTTCTAGAATGCAGATATTTGGGACTGAAGGTGATGATTATATTCCTGGACTAGCTCTTTGATGGCCACATTTGGCCTTTTTAGGAGGTTTAATGATAGGATATATCTGTGCAAGTTTTCCTCCAAGCTCTGAGTGTATGTTTGAGTCTTCATTTACTGCTGTCACAATAAAATTTCTGTCCCTATGCCTCTATCTTTTAATTTCTTTGCTCAAGGAGGTTCTAGAAGTCCATGAGTTTAGAGGTATGTGGAGGGGAGTGGTGATGACTGGGAGGAAAGCTGAAGTCATTGAAAGCAGGGTATGATCACGATTCAGCCCCCTATTTCTTGGGTCAGCCCATTGTTTGCTGTGGTTTGGATGGAGCCCTGAGAGGTGTGATGGTTCTGTTTGGGGCTTCCATTGCCCACTTGCTGGGCACAGGTTGACCTGCCCTTTAATCAAGAGTCTCACTGCAGTTGAACTTAGATTGTAAGATCTATTTTGCTCTTAGTGCCAGTCTTCAGATCACAGTTCAAGTCATGGCTGGCTTGTTTGAGATGGAGTGATGAAGGCTTGAGATTCTCTTAAGAGGGAAAGTGAGGAGATGGTATCCAAGAGAGCAAGAATTGTTTGGAGAGAAGACAAATTTGAGCTGTTAGCAATATCAGTACTGTATTTAATGCTGCCAAAACCATTGACTGGCTCAAAATTAATGGAAGAGCACTTTTTTTTGGATTTCATGATAGCTCCTTCAGAGGGAAGTAAAGCAATCCATTGTGGGGAAAAAACCTTAAAATCCTTCTTTCCTGCAATAATTACTGACTCATAAGGAGTCAGACCCAGCTCAAGTGCAGGATACCCTTGTTTTGTGGGACCCTGAAAAATAATCCCAGAACTACAAAGAGTTGTGTGACATTAACATGACATGACAGGATAGCATATATAATAATAAATGTAGAAAACTGCACATATAGTCCCACAACTATAAATATTTTCTAATTATAGAAATTGAAAATCACCTAGTTATGCATTTATGGGTTCTTTTCTTTTGTATCCTTCTTTTATTTTGATTTCTGCTTGTAAAGCCAAAGGAAAGTAGTAGGTAAGGATTCATTTTATGCTGATGAATTTCTTCTTTGTTTTAAAACTCAGGTTAAAAGGAAAGGAATATCAATAAAACAAAACAACAAATGAAATAATTTAGATGTCAGACATATCCCTGGAGACAGAGAGAGAGAGGTCAACAGGATCATATAAGAAATCTTTAGCTAAAACAAAGTTCAGTATCTAAGAGCATCAGTGAATTTCTTGTTGCTTAGAAATTGATCCATTTTGTGTCTCAGAGGAATTGTATTCATTTGAATTTGTTGATTAGAGAGTGTATTGCATTAGTGAATGATACTATTTAGTGAAGAGCTGAGCAAGTGCCAGGAGAAAAACCCAAAAGACTTCACTTCAAAATGTATTTTGTTCATTTATTTAATGAAACAAAATCTTTTCCTTGGATTGTTGCAGTAGAAATGCAACAGAAAATTGGATATTTTATTTAAATTAAATCTGATAATGAAGTGATTTGCTATGGTACTGTCTGTCCTGGTAAATTTGGTGGTGGTGACACTGAGCAATAAAGTGATAAATGGGGTGGTAAGGCAACTTTTCAAATCAATGGAGTGTTAGGAGGGTTGAGGGTTGGGATTTTTTTAGCAGTACTATTAGATGTAATTTAAAATCTTTAAAATTCTGCAGTTCCAATTTTCACGTCATAAGAATGAAGAGTAATGTTTCGCCATAGTCCCTTGTCTCTAGTGATAAGGTTTTAAATAGCTATTCTTCAGATTAAGAAATCACTGCTGCACATTAACTTTAAGCTAACATGTAAGGAGTAAACTGTATTAATTACTGAGTTAATTTCTCTTGACTGCAAGTTGATAGTATTCAGATGTGAAAAAGAAACCTAGTGTGGTCCAATTTGTGTAGGATGTGCTGTACAATAATTTGTTATGTGCTGAAGGTACTTCAGATTCTTTGTTGTCAAGCACCACTCTTTTTCCTCCCTGTCCCTCCTTCCCAATCTCATCCCTGTTAGGAGTACTAGGAAGAGCCCAGGAGCCCAAAGGGGTATATCCCTCATCACTGGAGAAACAACACAGGAAATGTGTATAATGCTAACAGCTGAGGGAAACATGCCTCATATCAGCAGCGATTAAAACGGATGGGCAGCGTCATTGGAACCATGGGGTGCAGCAGTTCTGTAGCCGACAGAAAATCAGAGAATGGTGAGTGTTGTCTTTGTCTTCAGGGCAAGTGGTTGTTCTCTCTCTAACACCAGAAGAGGATTGCAAGGTAACATTTTCCCCCTGTCCTGTTGTCAAAATACTTGTTCAGGGAAAATTATTTTCTAATTATTTTCTTTTTAAAAGAGTGCACAGCTTTTAGACGCTGGCTGAGGTCAGGAAGCAGCTTTAGACTACCTCTAACACTGACAGATTGGGTTGTAAAATATTCACAGCATCAGGGACAGAAGCTAAATTTCGGAGGTGTCTGTGCTTGCTCTGTCACTGGGAAAGCTTAGGGGGTAAGGTATTGAGTGGGACCTTTTATGGCTTTTCACACCACAGGATTCCTGGGCAAACCTCCCGAATTTCCCTGCTGTTGGGTGACCCCAATTATAAAACAAGTGTAATAAAGCAGAGCTGTTACAATGACTTCAGAATCAGTTTTCTGGCCTACCAAGTGCCTGGCCTGACATTCTCCCTGACAATTACTGAGGCTGTCAGCTGAAAGTCTCCACAAGACCTGGTTAAATGTTCAATTAAACTAATGGATCACCACCCTCCTTTTAATCATACCCCACCTCGGTATGAACTCAGCAGTTTTTGCACAGGCAGGTGAGTTCCAGGATTCACTCAGACCTTTGTTCAGACCCTTTCTCTTTCAAGATTTTTCATTAAAGCACAATTTACTGGTCAGCAGAGAGCCATGTTACATGGTACTGTGCATAATCTTAGGACATTATTATGCTGAACAGCCATGGTTGAAGAGGAAGGCTCTTTTTGGCTACCAAGCCAGGACCCAAGTCACAGGAAGCTGGTGACTAAGAAGCAGGAGCACTTAGTCCTGGCTACAGGGATCCCAGCCGACTGGTTTGAGAGCAGCCCTCAGCTTTGTGTGTGCTGCTACACAGCAGCATCAGTGCTGTATCACAGCCGTGAGAGTAGAATGGAATCATCCGGAGTCCCAGATGTACCTGTGACTGGGAGGCAGCCCTTCTGCTTTGGGTTTGCATGCTATGCCTACATGTGCCTCGCAAGACCTTGGAGATGTGCTACTTGGGAATATGTCTGAGTGTGTAAAAGCTTGGAGTGGGCATAAGGAGCTGTACTCTTTCTTGATCAACAACCATCCACACACATTGATGTGGGGCATTAGCCCAAAGATGGCTTATGATTTTTTGTGCTTGCTGGCCTGTGTTTTGTCTTCTGGAGTTGCCGGATGGTTTATTTTCTGCTCTTCAACAGTAGTCAAGTGATGCTGAACCATCATTCTATCTGCAGCCTGAGGCTGTACACTTCTCTAATGCACTAATAACATTAATTTAACAGATTTTTGTTGGTGTAGAGACCTTCTGCAACTGATAACAATTTCTTTTAGAGATGCAATTTAGCCTAGTGTGAAAATCATATTCTCATTCAGTCCTGAGAATAACAGTGCTGTGATAAGTACAATTAAAAAAAAGAAAGACAGGAAACATTCTGTTAGATTTGCAACATTAACCACAGGGATTGATATGTTTCTGTCTTATGTGATAGCAATGGAACTGTGCCAAGTTAAGTGCTCAGGACCATTAAGCAACCCAGGGGGCTTTAATGGGAAGTTTAATGGCTTTGATGCTGGAAATCAGTTTCTGTGCTGGTGACTGCACTTTGCCCCTTAGGTACTCTTCTAAACAGAAATGTTGGTGACAGCCTTGCTGTAATGTGTCAGGCTTTCAGGTCTGTAGTGGTGGGGACTTCCAGAAAGGACAGAAAATAAGAGAGATCTAGATTTTGTAGGGTCTGAAGGATGCCCTTAGTCATATAAGGATCACATTTCCATCAGGCAGGAGGATTTTTCTAGGATGGATGCAATATCTACAGGATGGGAGTCTTAATGGATTTTGGTCTCGTCTAGACTAGAAAATTTTACCTCTTTAACTATACTGTATACTCATTAATGGTAAAATAAGCAAACAACGTTGTTACGGCATCTGTAAGCATTTTATAAAAAGGTTGCCTTAATGTTATACATCCATCAATAGAATCACTTTCCTATTAATGTTTGTCCTTACCTGCATAACTATCAGTTTAAGAAAAAAAATCGTTCTCACTCGGGTTCCACTCCTAGTATAAAAATTCCTGGTATTTGATATTAGTAACAATGATTGACTGGTGTAAACTGTTGTCCCTGTAGTACAGAGCTCTTCTTTACTGTTTTGCAGTGCAGGACAGTGTCCATCCCAGGACCTCTTTGTGCTAGCAGATGTGCTCTGCTTAATAAACTTATATCTGAGCAGTTAAAGGAATGTGCTCTCTTTCTGGCATGAATGAGGCCTGTAGGCAGCAGGCTTTTTCCTCCAGCCTGCAGTCTTGATGATTGTGCTTCAGTGAGGTTTCCAGCAGTTTTCCAGTCTGAGACAGTAGTAGACACAGCTTTTTAAAATGCTGAGTGGAATGCATATTCAGCACATAGTCAAAAATAGTCTTCTGGCATGTTCCATTGAATTTTTGGGGTGAGTGTTCTTTCGTAAACCAAGTTAGCCTGATTGCCTTTTGGCTTGTCTATTTAAGTGACATATTCTGCCCCTCAATACCATTTTTTAACTTTTTATCCTAGGATTTGAATTTTGCTGGCTTGCTGATGCAGCTCTGCAGGCAAAGACTTTCTGGTAGAAGAGGCTGTTGCAAATACTGTCATTACATGGTTGTTCATGTTGCAGCTTGCAAAATCAAAGCTTTTTACTGCAGCTTGATAAAGAAATACATTCTGTTGATAGGCCAAACTGTTCTTCCTTTCCTCACCTTCCCAAAACCCGTATGGTGCCCATCAGCTGAACATAACTGACTTCTTACCTGGGTACTGTCTTCAAGGCAGTTAAATGGGAAGGTTACTGACAACTTAGGCCTCACCATGTCAGATAGCTTGGGATCTGTGTCTAAAGAAAGAAACAGTAAAGGCATCATGTATTTTTTTCAGTCTCACTTATTGTTGGCTGTGTGCAATGGACTGAATTTGTCATTTGTCTGTGAAATTCTGCAAAGGCAGCATGCGTATTTTCCTTGTAGGTTACCATACATCCATGTGTACTCCACTGCTTTCTGTTTTTACAGTCATTAGAGCTGCAATCCTCATCCAGAAGTGGTACCGCTTTACGATGGCCCGGCTGGAGATGAGGCGCCGCTATTCCCTCAGTATCTTTCAGTCAATCGAATATGCTGATGAACAGGACCAACTACAGGTTTGTAATCTTCCATTCTTCCTGTACAAGCAGTTATGTTATCCCCAGGGCTGTGGTTGCACAAAAAAAAATAGGTATGTGGTGATTTCTTCCTACAAAGCTGGGACGTGATTAATAAAACCATTTCCCCTGCCTGACACATGAACTAAGGTGTGTGTATTCATACACAGATATACAGATGAATGTAACTACACAGGCATCAAGACACCATTCTACCCATACAGCATATCTAGCGTATGGGTTCCTGTACAGCAGCTCTGTTAGCCAGGGATTGCAGGTCATTTGCAGATCACTATGGGTGATCTTAACTGTGTCTGTGAGGCAATATATGTGCAACAGAGATATTAGTGTTTCAGCATGTCAGCCCAGGCTTCCTTTAGGGTCAATACAGCAAATCTGGAACTTATAGGACTTTGTGTTCATCCTAGCAGCTGTGTCTAAAGTCAGTTCAATGCATTGTACCAGTTGTTTCTATTGACTATGAAGGAAGTCTAGGTGAATAGTCTGGGTGATGGGCAAGATGAACTAGCCCCAAAAACGTCAGCAGCACTAAAAGAGCCCTGAAACATTTTATGTGTTCATAAAGTTTCAATTGTGAATTCATCACAAAGAAGGAAAGGGAGCTATTTTTGTAGTAGGACACAAATTGTGTCATTATTACAGGCTGATACTATGGGAATATACAGTAGTGACTTAGATCCCCCTAAATGGGAAATTGCAAGTAACTGAGTAAGAAAGAAGATGTTAATGCTTGGTTGGATCACCTAAACTGATCAGTGTGTTTGTTCTTTTCTTTTTCATTCTCAGCTATCCAACTTTTTTACATTCATGCTGGATCACTGTACTCATCCTGATTCAGGTAAGGATAAAAATAAAAGTAATATGGAGATTCTGTTTGAAAACCTTGATGTGAGGAAAGTTAATTTTCAATGTGATATTTACAGCCTATGGCATGTGCTGGGGTTGAGGTTTGATGTCCCAAATACTGTAATATGAATTTGATCCTCTAAGTGTTGACACTGCCCACTATCTACTCAGTGACTCAGAGCAGTCAGTAAGTTAGAACAGGTGCCTGTTGTCCTTATGAGGACATTCAGAGGTGCTCAGAGTGCTGTCTTATGTTACTGCCCTTCCTAGAGAATCCAATTTTCCCAGCTTTCTATGCATGTTTTCTTAATCTATGAGATGTGATCATTCACAGAAAGATTGTGTTCAGTTGGTTTAAGGCAGGTATAATCAAAGATGTTTCTCTTTCCCCCTTCCTCCCTCCCTTGCCCCCCCCTCCTTCCCCCTAGCAGTTCTGGACCACTTTTTGATTTAATTTGTTCTAGATTTCACTGCCACATATATCAGTATGTGAATGATAAAAAATGAAATAAATTTAAACTGCTGGAGATAAATCTTTAGAAACCATCTCAATTAAGCTTCAGTTATTCAAGGAATAACCTTTAATTTTTGAAGTATTTTGGGATCCTTGGACATAACTTACTTTTGAGGTCAAGCTCAACAGAAGGACAGACTGAAAGTGATTCCTAAGTCCAGAAAACAAACATGACTTCCCCGAACAAATTCAGAATAGGTCTAATCCCAGTGGAGTTAAAAATGAGGCTGTCCCCTTCTTATTGCATTACAAGAGAATGCCCTTTCTCTTTCATCTGGTCTAGCCACGGGTTATTCCAATTAAAATTTGCACAAGATACTTTGATAGCAGGATAAAAACACCATCAAAACCTTAAGTGGTTCTGTGTTCTAATGACAACCGGTAGAAATGGCAATTTTTTGCTCTTAAATACTTTAGAGTGCCTAATGCTCTCTGTGCTCTGCAGAAAAATAAATTATGTTTGAGCCTTGCTCCAAAGTCAAAGCAGATGATGCAACAGTCCTTCCTTTGATTTTTCTTCCAGTACTGCCGTATTCTGTGAGAAAAATCTGCTTTAGTCATTTAACTTCCTGGGAAGGAATTGGCAAACTTAAAGAAAATCAGATACTGCTCACTTCATCTACCTCTTCATGCTGATAGTGCACCTCTGTTCAGCTTTTCCACCTGAATGGTAGTGCTAGGTCTGAGATTAGGAAAAATACTGTTCATCTCTATTTTTAAAATTAAAATGGAATTTTACAGCTGCTCATCATAGATCTGATTTATCCACCTTTATTAACTGTGTCTGCTGACAGAAGGAACAAAGGTGAGGTGTCTCAGGTGACTTGCTGGGGCTCAGGACATTGCAGAGCACTGCTACCTGCATAGGTTTATATGCAGGTGGAGATCCAAGCCTCACCTGTGCACAGGGAGATGCAGGGTCCTGTGGGATGCCCCTCATCACCACTGCACAGTTGACCTGTTTCTTGGTCTTGTAGATACTGGGAATTGCAGATATGGTTAAGGCTGAAACACATGAGAAAGTGTATATGGTTTATGATAAAGCATTCCTTTGTCTTGCTGGCTTAAAACTTCCATCTTTTAGGACTGACTTTGTTGAGACTTGATAACTGCTCCAAAGACTTTATTTTTGTCTTGGTTTGTTCCCCCTTTCTAACACCATGTGTTACAGATACCAGAACCCTAAACAAAACCAAAGAATTCTGGTGTATGTTTAGTAAAGAGGCAGCCAAGGCTGCCTATGCAAAGGAGCTGACTTAGATTTTTTTTTTTTTTGAGGAATTGCATGTCAAATGTCTATTATGTGGGTTATGGTTATTTTGTCCAACTACGGGCTGTGTGCATTCTTTGCTTTAAGCTCTTGATTGCTTGCCCCTGGAAGTGACCTTTGCAGCACCCATGCTAGCCCCACTGATGTGAGAAAAATCAGTGCTGAATAGAGGGACTCTTAAAGAACTGCTTGCACTTCTGCTGAATCACCATCTTAAGATTTGAACCACCATGAATGTAAACATAACAACCAGAGCGGCTTCAAATCAACTTTGCTATTCTCAAGCATTTTCCAAAACCCACAATTCTCTGGTGCTTTTTTTTTCCATCAGTATGTGCTCACTTAAATTAGAGTGATTGCATATGGTTCAAAAGCTGTCTCCAAGAGGACCGTATATAATATTCTTACCAGAGAACAGTTTGCCTGTTCTTCTCAGTATGATAAGAAATTTACCTGAAAATTTTGTGATCTGTGGTTTTCCTTACATTATAAACCACTCAGTCTCCACTATTAATCTTGTGACTTTCCTCTTTTTATCTGTTTTTGCAGATTATGTTTTTCAAAGAAAGAAAGCAGCTGCCATCTCATTAACACAGTAATGCTTTTGATGTGATTGTTTATCTGTTATACCCTAAAGCTTTTTTCATCCTCTCATTCTCCTTAAGATGTCAGTGTAGTTTGTGATTGGGATATTATATAGCTGAGTGTCTTCTTCTGCTTCTTATTAAAGGCTATTTTGCAAGAGTTTGTGGAAAATAAGAATAAAAACCTTTTCTACCTTACACTTTTCTCCCTCATTTCCTGAAAAAATCTTCCTACCTTCTCAGCTTTCAATGGAAAGTTCTCTGGTCAGAGAAAGCTGGAAACTGCCTTTCCAGCAA
Source organism: Edolisoma coerulescens (assembly GCA_013397115.1). NCBI lineage: Eukaryota > Metazoa > Chordata > Aves > Passeriformes > Campephagidae > Edolisoma > Edolisoma coerulescens. The sequence continues at coordinate 1,189,628 of VWZW01002309.1, forward strand.
AAGGTGACCCATTTACTCACTCTTTTATGGGCACATTGAGGGTGAGAAGACTGCAAACACATCCTGGGAAAAATGATGGGACTGGGAATCTAAGCCTGTTCCTCTCAAGGTCACCAGGGCTCCTCCTGGAGCCTTCCTTCAAAGGGGAACAAAAAAAAAGGTGTTGTTTTCTGCAGTTGCACTCCCCATGATGCCTCCCTTACAGCTTTAACACCCTTCCAAGATGTTTTGCACAGAGTGATTCTTGCAGTGGGGAATAAGTTATAGCTGCTTGCAGTTTGTAGTGCCAGGAAAGGAGTGAAAGAAGAAATGTTTGAAGTGTTACAGAAACCTCCTCCCTCCTCTTTATAGGCCCAGTGTCCATTTGGCTTTGACCTGAGGGCTGTGGATCAGTAACTGGCATACGTAAGAGCAGTTCTCAGGAGTCAGAGGTGCTCTCAGATACCCCAGTGGTCAGGCAGAAGGCACACAGATGGTGGCAAAACAGAGAACTGATTTCAGAGCCGCAGAAGGAGCTGATTCCAGGTTACCCTGGTTGTGAGTGCATCCTTGGCAGTGGCAGCTTTGACTTGCTTCTAACAACTCCCTTGGCAAGGTGATCTTGTCAGGAGAATCATATCCTTGGGCTTTCTGTGGCCACATTGACTCCACCTAGGTCTGGGCCTTTGTGTTTAACATGGAATATAGCTGTAGGGTAGTTGTGTGGACTCTGTTAATAGTGAGGGCTCAACTCCCTGAGCCTGGGCTAGACCTCTGGTTTCAGAGTACAAAGCAGGTCATTGCCTGTGCTCCCGCTAGTCAGTGGAGATGCTGGCAGAGGACGTTTCATTCTGTCTTGACATGTGCCTGAACCAGGCATGCCTAGACTTTTCATCCCTGTGTTTCAGTATGAACTGAAAGAGCCTTGACAGCTTCGACTAGAACAGGAAAATGTGAGGTGCTGAATCCTTCAGAATTAGTCCTGCGTGGGGCATGTGGTGAGCTGGGGTACTCACTGGCCAGCGTGGTGATCCCCAGGCTGCATTAGGTCATCCGTTACTGACTGTTCAGAGATGGGACAATCATGCTGTGCAGGAAGAAGCCTTAACATCCAGCTGAAAGACTGCCTGAAGAGCCATAAGCACACTCTAAGGGTAATGACCATGACTGGCTTTTGACAACTCAGCTGGAAGTGGAAAATGGGGTACTTTGCAGAGATATGCCCTTCAGGGAAAGAGATTGGGTTTCCCAGCCTCAGCACGTGCCAGCATGGAAGCAAGTCTGTGAGGAAGGCAAGTTCATGTTCAGAGGTAAAGTGATGGATGGATGGCTTGCTGTGTGCAGGAAGGGAAGGCAGGAGTAGGAGCAGGCATGGGCAGGTGTCTGCCTGGCTTGAAACGTTGAGAAGATCACTGACTCTGAAGGAGTCATGTCAGATGACTACAGCTGGTTAGAACAGGCAAGAAATGAGGAATTTGGGTGGTCTGAGGAGCTGGTTCTGCAGTTGCCCATTTCCTGGGAAGTAGGGTGCAGAGGGAGATACTGTCCAGAGGCCTGCTGCTAGAGCTGGAGCAAGAACTGGTGCAAATGTGCTTGGCTGATCACTACGTGGGAATCAGCAATTTCAGTCCATGGTGACATTGTGGTGTCCAGCCAAAGCTGTAACTGTGGTGGAAGACTGCAAATCAAACTGTACTTGCTGGAAACAGTGAACCCTGAGCACCTTGCTGTTACTTGATGCCTTAATCCATTTACATGGCTGAGTATAACATTGCATTAGCACCAAATGTGCTAATCAGCTCACAGCTGAAGCGCTGATAGTAAAAGGGGACCTTTTAAAATCCAGATTACATTTTTATCTATTTATTTCTTTAATATGGATTTTATCCAGTTGCAAGACAAGTTGGCCTTTATGAATCTCATAATTTAGGAGGCCACATGCTGGTTTTGGCTCCAGTGAGTTTTGAGTCACTGCTACAGGTCAGCTGTAAATCAGCAATAAATAATACAGCTACACAGCTGTAAATAATACATTTTCATTTGCAGTTGCAGGAAATCAGGGTTACAGAAAACTCACCTGTAGCCCAGCAAAAAGTGTTTACAACAATCATCTCACAAGAGCAACTCTGCAACAGCATCTACTAGAACACTTTTGTTTAGGGCCTGGTTCTTTCTTTTAGAATAATATATGATAAAGACAATCTGCAAGAAGAAAACACTGAAATCTGCTGATCAGTCAGTTACATTTCAAGGTTATGTCAAGAAAAATACTGGATTGAATCAATTAGCAGTGTTCCTGCTTTCTCCACGTTCCAGGAAAATTAGAAGCTGCGCTCTAGTTTCACCACTCTGTTTTTGTTTACTTTATTTCATCAAATAGTTTTATGGCAGCCAACCAAAAGCTGGCATTGTTTCCTAGCTGTACCAGAAAGGAGTGATTTGCAATCCGCTGTGAATAAATAGAATTTTGTTGGTGACTTCTAAAATAATCACTGACCTGATGGTATTTAGCCTAAAAATTTTAAGTAGAAAATAAAAGCAATAGAAGTGAATCTCCAAAACCCGTATTAAAAGTGTAATATTGAACTTTAAACAGCTGATGGTGATTAAATGAGCAGCCATGACTTTTGTGTCTCCTTGCATCGGGGGAAGGAGAAAGAAGTTTGTAGCAGGTGATGGTTCTCATTACCTATGTGAGCAGATTGCTGTACAACTTCAGTGCAAAATGTTTTGCACCCTGACCACAGCTACCAGCAGTTTGAAAAGAGTTTTTGCCTGTTTTTAACTTTGTTTTGGTCTTTTTTTCCTTGTTTTTGGTTGATTGGTTGGTTGGTTTTAGTATTGTGGAAGAATCTGGGGAGACCTGGAGCTTTTCCGCTCCAGGAGGCAGGAGTCAGCCACTGTAATACTGCAGCAGTTAAAGCCGTTACATTCAACCAGTTCTGGCCATGCTGTTACAGCTCTATGGGGGACTGGTGGAGTTTCTACATTTTTGTTTTTCTTCCCTCTTGTTCCAGTTTCTCAAATTTTTACCAGTCCTAGTGCTGCTCAAGTGGTGGATGAAGGTTTATGTTTAAAAGAATTTGAAAAGAAGATTGATGTTCCAGACTCCTATTATGGACCACGACTCTCATTCCCCCTTACTGTTGAAGATGCCAATGCTCTCCTTCATGCTTTCAGGAATGAACAGGTAATTTGCAATAAGTTTGTTTGGTTTTTTTTTAACTTATTTTACATCTGTCAAGTTGTAGTTCCACAATCCAATGTAAGGCTAAACTGGTGCCCAAAAAGCTATTTCACCCTTCTTTTACATCCTATTACGTTTTCCTGCTAGCCCAGTGTGATCATAAATGTGCATGGTGAGCTGCCTTGGGAAATTGATCGGGCTGGAAGCTAACACAATAAAATCAAAAGCAGACAGTGCTCAGACAGACGAGTTCCCAGATTTGATTCACTACTTTGCTGCATGACCACCAGGCCCAGTACTGGGGAGGAAACAGGATCTAGTGGAATGAGATGGGAACCCTTAGCAGCTGCAAGGCAGGGGCTCTCAGTGAGAGTGCAGGACTGGGGAAGGTGTCCTAAGTTAAAATAGAAAATAATTATCTTTTTCTTGGTTAAAAGTGCTCGTTGTTTGGTCCTCTGTCTTTTGTCCCCCACCTCATTCTTCTAGAGGAAATGAGGTGTAAGGGTTAATCACCTCATTCCAGGGTGCAAGACTCCACTGTAACAGTGGGAGTGACTATAATGCATTGCTAATGTAGCAGAACACAGTGATGGCACAAATCTCTATAGCTCAGGCTGCAGCTTCCAAGGCACTAAGGAAGCTGTTCCTCATTCTCTATAATCCTAAGCTGGCCCTTTTGTTGCCCACAAGATGAGGGTGTAGCAGAGAGGCATTACATGGCACAGCTCTGTTTGAACTTGTAATTATTTCTGCTTAACAATATGCTGTATATAAGGGGTAAGGGCCTATGTTGCTTTTTAATTTACTAAAGACTATTTTTTCCCAAGTCATTTTCTGTGGAGGCTGATAGTAAAAAGTACCAAATGTAAAGCACATGATAAATGAGCCAACCCAGACTTCACCTTACTGTCCACTCTCTCTTACTGTGGCTGGCATTTTATTAAGGAAATGATCATATGTAATTGGCCTTTTTGCTTGCTTAAAAACATGAATCTTGAAATGTCATTCTGTAGCTCATCTCTCTCTTCTACCAAGATCCCTCAGATCTCTGTTGGAATTAATGGCTTTAAAAATCGCCAACAAAATTTTCATGAAAAACATTAGGAGAGAAGACCGGAAGCTACAGTGTTGCATTGTTATAACTTCTTCACCCTGAACAGGAAGACAACCCTTACCAAGGCAGCCCTTGCTGGAGCTTTCCTGTCATTGTTTTTGCAATTTGCTGAAATATCATTTATGGCCTTCGGGGTCGGGGCTTTGTTAGCTTGTGTTTTGGAGGTTGTGGGATTTATTGTTTGTTTGTTTATTTTTTACTCACATCTCGAATGACATCATTTAAATTTTTTTTTCCCAGTTACTTTAAACAGATGGCCTTATGCAATGATTCTGGGTGCTCTATAAGTCTTTTCTGAAAAACAGGAAGAGTAGAAACAGTACAGTATAAATAAAGTGGGAAAATCTGTAAAACAAATTCAGTAAGGGCTCCATATCCATTCACTGGGAAGCAAAAGCAAAGCTCTGAACACTCCTAATTCCCAGCACTAGGCCATACAGCCTGTACTCATGTCTGGAGGTCTGCACTATAAATAACCTTGGCAATACATGTCTGATACTAACAAAGCAAACAGACCTATTGCTAATTCAAAGAAGTCTTCCTTTTCTACCTGCTTTTTTTTTCCTCACAGCTGCTTCATGCCCGCTATGTACTGCAGCTACTAAGTGAAACTAGGAGGGTTCTCAAGGAGATGCCAAATATCACCCATCTTTCTACTTCCTACTCCAAGGAGATAACTGTCTGTGGTAAGGTGCCAGAGAAGATAACTGCTTTGGGCTATAGGTTGATATTCTAAGTGGTTAGAGAAGGATGCTGACGTTTCCAGATTTTGCCACTACAAGAAAGTTCTCAATGCCCTTTTAAAATTTATTTATTTATTTTTATTTATTTATTTTCCCCCACAAATGCATAAATTGGAACAAACAAACAAAAAAATAAAGCTCCTGAGTCATAGTAAGTATATTTTAAGAAATTCCCTCACCTTCTCTTTCCTGTTCTTGTTTAACATTTCTGAATGAGTCAGTATTAATTCAGCTAACACGGCAGTGCAGCTTAAATACTCCTGCACTTCCACCTCTAAAATGCCACCAAGTATTTTGATCACTGGCTGTAAGTCTCACCTCTTTCTCCTCTCACTGAGAAAAAGACCTTATTCAGTAATTATTTTAATGATTTTAATCATAATTTACTCTGTAATGATTTTAATGAAGGCTTAATATGGGTGGCAAAAAAAGACCTTTCATTGACAGCATGACTATCTAGAATAAATTGAAATGATAATAACCCCTCATTTCTAAGGAGACCCAAGAGGATGGATAAGTCTTTATACAACCAACAAATTAGTCTCACAGAATGGTGTGTCACACAGTAAAGAACTAAGAGCTCTTTGCCCATCTATTTTTTTACACTTTTGTAAATTATGGATAATAGGATGCAGTATCCTGACTTGACACAGAATGCAGTAGCTGCGGTGACATAACTCTTGACATCTATCATTGTGTGATGTGTGTAATAGTAAAGTGGTATAAGGGAGGTACTGTGAGGCATGCAAAACAAATTATGTTTTTTATGATGTGGTCATGGACCTACTTTGATTGCCAGGAAAGGGTTTGTTTAAATGAGGTTTGTATAAACAATAATTTGTTAACCAAACCAACAAGACCCCTTTCCAAACCAAGGAAACACAGATTCATGCTTGTTCACAACACAACATGTTCTTGTTAAACAAACATTCCTCTTCATGTTTGTACTGCATTTGCACTATGTAAGCAGCATCCAGTCCTGTACTGAAACTAGAAGCTTTTGTAACCAGAAAGAGCCTCTGCAGAAGACAGATAACCCATTTTTAAGCATAATTGGTCCAAAATGTTGATTTCCTTAAAATAAGGTATCCCACTCTCCATTTCTTATCCTTTCAAATTAATAATGCAGATTAAATATATGCCTGAAATGTTTGCTTCCACATATGTGATGAATATCTATCATAGCTTGAAAGATCCCTTAGAATGAATTCAGCAGGCTCATAATTAATCAAAAGATGCACAGAAAACATGTACACAGGGTAAAAATGTCACTTCACTTTTCCTAATCATTGGTAGTAAAAGCATATTATCACCAGATAGGTTTTGAAAGTGTTCTGCAGCTTTGTGGTGGTGAGTCACAGACATGAGAAGGTTGGCTCTGTGAGCATGAAATGCAGTCAGATGCACAGGGAATCTCTGCTCCAGTGATCCTTTGTGTTGGGGTGAAATCCCCCTGCCTGTTCCAAACAAGCCTCTCAGAAAGGGCCCAGTCTGTCATTCCTGTGGCCTTAGCATTGGGGCACACAGGCATGGACAGTTCTTGACACTCTCCATCACTTCCTGCTGGTAGTAAGCAAAACCTGTCCCTGAAACACGTTCAGCTGTGCAGTATAAACAGGGCTAATTGGTAAATTTAAACCCATTAGTATGTAGAAGTCTATTATATTTCAAAATGTCTTTTAGTCACATTTTCTGGGTTTATATACATAAGGAAAACATGGAGGGAAACTTACTAGGTGTAAACAATTCCAGTTTTATAATTCCAGTTTCTTCCTCCTCTGTGAGAAAATTTAAAAAAAAAGTTTTTTGTTTCCTGTAGGAGATTTGCATGGAAACCTGGATGATCTTTTGCTGATATTCTATAAGGTAAGTAGGTACTCCGAGATGTAGCATTTTCACTTTATGACTTGTTATTAAGAACACAGATTTATGTGTGACAGATTTATCACCAGTAGAACTGTTCATGTGGTGTGCAGATACCACACACAAATCCTGGAACAATCTGGTGTCTTTGTCAGAGCTTTTCCTTCTTCATATCCTGCTCACTGTGAAGGAGGAGATAGAGGAGATGACTATTTTTCTGAATGCTGAACTGCAGCATGAGCCAAAACTTAAAGAGGACTCCTTGCAAAGTCTCCAAAGTTCTGCCACTGTTTTAAATTTCATATTGACTGAAGTCTGCTAAAATCAGGAGCTAACTTAGTTCCTGATGTAACACTACACCATGGATAATTTTGACTCTCAAGAAAATGGCTGAAGCTTTCATTTAGGCCTTCCATTGATGCCTGCAGGTTTTTTGGTTTGGTTTTGGGTTGGGGTTTTTTTGTTTTGTTTTTTGGGGGTATTTTTTAACAGGAAAGAAGAGAGAGTGCTGTTTAAAAGCTTTTTAAGCCTTGGAAGCAATCACATGATCTGCACAAAACAGAAGTACTTTGGGCACCCTTTACATATCCTTTTTTATCATGCTAAAAAAGCATAGCTCGGTTTTACTGATGTGTAAAACAAATTGAGCTCCAGGCTATCTTTTCCACAATTGTATGTTTAACTGAAGATGCAGAAAATGTTGTGTATTTAGTTTCACATTTATCTTCAGCATGAATCACCACCTTTGATTTAGCAGGTACTCTCTTTGATTCGAGCTTTCCAGGGGGGAAAAGAGTTTGTGTCAGATCCTTACATATTCATCTGCACTGAATGGAGACTGAAGTGAGCTAAACCAGGTGTTTAAATGATGTAATTCTGCCCCTGCTTCCAGCTTTGTTACACTTCATCTGACACTTGTTGAATGTAAATGTGGTTGTTTTGCCCACGTGCATACCTGAAGTCTGTTGAAGTGCAGTTAAAGTATAATCAGACCTTTTTATAGAGTTCTGCTTTTCTTATTAATCCACCATCTTTAGCTGGTCCTTGGCTTGCAGTCTTTTAGTTGTTTAGCTCTCTTTTTGAAACTGGAATAAGAGTATGATACATGTTGGTTTCATACACAGAACCTTGAATGGGAAATTTATTTTGAAGATAAATGCTCAGATATAATTGTATTTACAACTGCAATCAGCCTGCATTTTACTCTTTTGGAGTAAACAGATGCCGATTCTTTCCCCCTCGCCTAATGGATGTTATAAAGAGAAAAAAAATAAGCAACTCTAATCCTGACTTCAGTAAATTCAGAGCCAAAACTCCCACTGACTTCAGACTAGAAGTAACACCCAGTTGTTCTGTTAAACTTCTAGGGGAGTCCCTTCCACCAAACCAAATAAAATGGGCAAGTATTTTGTCACTTCAAAGTAGTTGAGAATATTGAGAGAATATGATAGAGCTGATTAGTTATTTAGAAGCAAATTAAATGACACTATTTTCTGTCCCCTCTGAGCAGTTTACTCAGATGAGCAGAGCACCCAGTCGGCTTCTCGGATCCTTTTTTTTTCTCCTTCCCAAACTCTGTTTCGGATGGAAGGAATTTCATCCTCCGAGTTGGTACGAACTACCTCAAACAAGAGGGTGCAATCCTAAACAGTGCCATGGGAGTGATCTCGGTCTGCACAGGGCTGTGCAGAGCTGAATAGGTTCTGGAGGCCTGCATGCAGACCAGGCTTGTCACAGCACTTCCACAAACCATCCCCCCGCACACACAGAGCTGGCAATCTACAGCATATTGATGCAGTGCTGCAGATGGTGTATAATCCTTACACCTGGTTTGGCTGAAGCTAAGACAGTTACTTATTTTTCCTCAATGACCAGTTTGTAAGGTTCATTCAATCCCTGCATTAATCTTTATTAAATTACAGTGTTTCCTGATATTCCCTGAAACACTTGAATTTTAAATTATGTATTGCTAAGTTAGATTGTTAAAAGGATGCTATAGATAGAAATAGCCTGAAGCAGTAGAAAATGCCAACAACAAACGGAAGTTAATTAATAGCTAACCCAAGAGATACAGTAATGATGCCCAGCAGCAAGATGCTAATCATTACAGGGCCTTGTTTGCCTCTCTGACATGTCAGAGGCTGTAACAGCCTTTAATTTAGTTTTGCTCTCATTGTTGGTCAAAACCACAGAAAAGGAAACTGCATGACTGTGGAACAAAACTAAAATGTCACATTGAAGTTGGAAGTCCAAACCAAACTTGTTTAAAACTCCAACAGTGTGTAAGCTTTTCCAAAAGAAGGATGATAGAGTCTGGAGAGTGCTCCAGTAGATCTGTCTTTCCATGAGGACTGTAGTTAGAGTCGTTGTGTATACAATCTGCTGGTGAATTCACATGCCTGTTGGTTTTAAGGCAAAGCTTTTATTTATTTGTCTTTCCAGAAACTGCTGCTGAGTTTCTGCTGTCTGTTCCACTCCTGAAATCCATCCTATCCTTTTTAAAATCACTTTAACCCACTGCATTAGCAGAGTCTCATACATTGCCACTCCTGTGAGCACAGAGCAAGCACAGACCCCTTCTAAGTTAACTTGGAAAGGGCTCAGGACAGGCTGTAGCAAAAACTGAGGAAGTTGTATTTACAGCAGCCAGGGTGGAGAGACCAGGGTTCACTTCTGCATCCTGAAAGCACAGGACACTGATTGGGACAAAAAAAGATATTCCTGTAAGGGTACAAATTACATGTTTCAATGAGTCCCTGGCCAAATCATGCATCCTGCAATAAACCTGCTAAGGCAGTACAGCAGCAATGCCATAGGAACACAAGAAAGGCTTGACACTGACACAGTAGATATATTAAAGAAGTGGGATATCTTGCAGTGCTGCCAAACCTGTTAAGAGTGCCTTCCACAGTTATAATGTGATTTTATAGATGTTCTATTGATATTTCTTGTGCATTTCAATTGAGAAAACAGAGGTTTCCCTTTTCTGGCAAGTCAAAGTTCAAATACTATTTCTGATACTCATGACTGGAAATGATGAAGCTAAATATAGTTGGTGCTATATTTTCTGTAAGCTGATGGCCCCCATTGATGTGTTGGTAATTAATCTAATAAAACATACCATCCATTAAAAATACTTGTTTTTAAGAAGTCACCATTTGTAATAAAGCATTTCTCTGTATCTTCAGAAAAAAAATAAGGAAAGAAATAGCTATATGTTCAGCCTCTCAGGTTTGTGAGCTTTCAAGTATATCTTGGCCCTCACGAGTAAAATTCAAGTAGTGCTTTCAGGATTAAAACAACTGAAATCAAACTCTTCCAAGTTCTGTCTTAAGATTTTATATCCTCTGGACTATATTCTTTCTCAGGAGTTTTGGAAGCATACACTGCAAACAATGTAAATGTATGAAATTCATTCAAACTTACGTCAGAAGATAGTTTTTCATGGATTTCTTATCTTCCATTCAAAGTGAATGACTCCGTTCTGTTTGAAAGTGCATAATTTCCTGGCAGCAGTTGCATTAACAAAAATGTATCTTTTACTGTAAGACTGATGTTCCTTTTGGTCCCTTTCAATTTAATTTAATAGGTTGAGGAAAGGATTAGAGATGGCATCATAAGAACAGCTAGAGAGGTCATCTCTTCTCTAATGGCTCGGGTTGTCTGATATGGAGGTTTTTATTCTAAGCAGTAGAAATAAATGCTGCATTTTTGATCTCTGCATTATGTAGGATTTTTTTTCAGAATTTCTAGCAATGGGATCTCATTTAAATGCTATTTCCTTTATTACAGTAGCATAGCAGCCTCTCTAAATGCCTCCTTTTTTTTTTTTTTCCTTTCTGCAGAATGGTCTGCCTTCAGAACAAAACCGCTATGTCTTTAATGGTGATTTTGTCGACAGAGGAAAAAATTCTATGGAAATACTTATAATCCTATTTGCATTTCTTCTTATTTATCCCAATGATTTACACTTGAATAGAGGAAACCATGAAGACTACATCATGAACCTGAGGTAGATTTTGGGCGTGGGGCAGGTAGTATCTGGCCTTTCACTAGAAATGTTTGAGCTTTTGAATGCTACTTTAGCCACTGTGACACCCTAAAAGAGAAATAATGTTTTATTAAGTAGTCAGGTGTTGCTTTGCCTCTTCAATGTATGTGGGGGGAAGGAACATCCTCACTACACACAGACATTTGAATGGGAATCATGTCTTGTCTTTGATCTAATCATAATCCATTGAAGTCAGAGGGCTTAGTGCAGCTTCCAGAGTATCAGAATTGGGGAAGGACAGATGGAAGGATGATATTTTAGTTAAAGAACATATTTAGCTAAAGCTGATATTTTAGTTAACTTTGAACTAAGATGTCACTTCTCAAACACAAGGGGCAGGTAAATGCCCTACCTTCTACTCAGTGGAGCTTCATTAGTTGGAGGTGTCAGTGCAGGAAAGCTGACACCCTCTCTTCTAACACAGACATTTGCATTCAGCTGTGCAGTGCTGCCAAGGGAGTGAGCACAGCCAGTGGCTCTGGCTGTAGTCAAAGTGTGACTTGAAGACAAAATCATCTCACAGATGTAAGAACTCCTCAGTCTTACTCCCGACAATTCTAAGCCACTCCAGAAAGTCTTTGGGTGACTGGCTGGTGGGTAACCTGCTGTGCCCCTTGGATCATTTGACGTGTGCACACAGGATGTATTGCTGTTTTAACACAGAGGCCTGTGTTAACATCTAGGTTAGAGGCCCATAGTCAAGTCCTATTAATAATCCACATAAGAGAATCAGTTTCACATGACAGTTACTTTTCCAGCACTTAATTTTAAAAACCCCAAAAAACCCAAACATGAACCAAGATCAGTTACTTAATGTACAAGGTAGGAAAATTCCTACCCAAAATAGTAGAAAATATTAACTAAGTCTGTGATGGTATGGAGTGCACAGATGTATTCCTGTGTATCACTCTTTTCTGGGCATTTTGATTAGCAGTGCTGCACATTGGTAAATTTGAAAGCTGAGTGTTGTGAAAATGTCCCTTGATGAAGGATATTTTGGTGTTAAAAGAATGAGGTATCAAAATGCTTGTCCCTTGTGAGGGAAAAGACATGACAGATGACATTGTCGAAGAAAGTCATATGTTCAAGGCCAGGTTGGATGAAGCTTTGTCAATCTGATCTAGTGGAAGGTGTCCCTGCCCATTGCAGGGGGTTGGAATGAGATAATCTTTAAGGTCCCTTCCAACCCAAACTATTCTATGATATGATTCTGTGGTGATATGATATTTAAGACAAAAACTCTGTGAAGATTTTTTGGGAATTTTTTCCCATCATCAGTTAGGTTCCTTTGGAATTTCTCTCTGGTATCTAAAAGGTAGAGCTGGCAAAAAGGCCTCTTAATAATTATTGGGCTGTATTCTGTTCCTGACCTCTGTTATGTACAAGAAACCGGTTTAACTTCTCAAGACAGAGTGGAGGAAAGCACATTTCAGCTGAAGTGAGATGGAATGGCAGGTGAAAAGGGGAGCTAGAAAACTCCTGGAAAACACCATAGCACAGGGAACCGTGCAGAAGGGGCATACTGAAAATCAGTTCATGATGCTGTCCTGTTTTCAGATATGGCTTCACAAAAGAAGTTTCGAAGAAATACAAGGTAAGATTCCTCCTCCTTCCCCTATATTTTTTTGTAGTCTTGCACGTGTAAAATGAAACCTGTGTAAACAAGGAAACTTGCAACCAATTTATTTAGGTGTAGCAGAGAATTACTTTAGTGATGTAGTTGAAATTATTTTGGCCTATCAGTAGAATAACTGACAAAACAATTTTAAGTGCTAGTCTCTTATGCCCAGAGATCTGTGGGATGAAATAAGTAACATCTGTAAGACTAATCAAGAACACAAAAAGAGGTGAACATGAAAGAAAAACTAAATGCTACAGAGACAATCAAATGGCCCTAAAGTAAATGTCAGAACACGTTTGTCAGGGTTGCAGTTCAGGATATCACCTGAACAACACTGTTCATATAAACTGTGGCAGACACTTTAGGAAAATCTTGAACTTAGAAGCAACAGAATCTGCCAGAAATAGGATCTAATGTAAGAGTATATTTTACAGGACCACTGGAAACAGATTGTATGTCTTCTGCGAGATGTCTTTAGCTGGCTTCCCCTTGCCACTATAATTGATAGCAAAGTTCTTATCCTACATGGGGGGATTTCAGACACCACAGATCTGGATTTCCTGAATGCACTTGAGAGAAATAAGGTAAGAGATCATATTCATGTGAGGGTAATTTTGTTTTCTTTTATAAATTTTGCAGTACAAATGCTAGGATCAAGTTGTTTGCATTAGGAAAGGAGATGGTAGCAGTATAAGGCATGTAAGAAAAATAACAGTCCAATTTTTCTTCGGAATCAGGGCTTAGGAAGGAAGGTTGCAGTTGGTATTGAGAGCCAATTGTTTGGCTCTCTGCATAACATGGGTCTTTTGACCCTAAAATAGCTAAAACCATGTTAGATGCCTGCTCCTGCAGTGATGATTTGCCAGAACATTAGCCAGAAAGTATGAAAACTACTTGATTCTCAGGCATTTCCAAACACTTTAGAAATCAATCTAGCCACGTATTTCTTGAACTGCCTTTTGTCCTGGGGCTGTGCTTCTGCCATCTGTTGTGTGGGGGAAGTTCTCCACCTGTGAGGCTCTCCCATGGCAGCAGCTGAGTGTTGTACATGTGGGGGGAGCCTTTCCAGAAGGATCAAACTTCAAGAACTGGCCTTGATAAAACAGAATCTACTGCTTTTCATGGATTTAGAAGACAGAAATATTCATGCTTTTATTCTGAAATGGTGAGCAAACATCAGATGGTGAGATCTTTCAAATCAGTGGAAAGTAGTGTGGGATTTGGTCTCGATTTGGACAACTAAATCAAGATGTCTGCTTGTGATCAGGTTGCTGAGACTCTTTATCGTCAATGGAGATCCAGGGGATCTGATGGAGATCATTGCTTAGGCACACGTCTCCAGTGCTGTTGAAGGAAGTGTCCCATAGGCCAGGGATGTCCCCTCTGGCCTTTGCCTTCCTCTGAAGAAAGTCCTCTTTGTAGGTCTCCTCCACCAGTCCCCTTTAGGCCAGATTTGTGTCTGTCCCCTCAGACTAATTCACAGACACAGTGGAGCATCTCAGATGGCATAGGAGACCAATGTTTGAGCAACGTAGTGTACCCTGTCATCAGTGTCTGTGGAATCTAGAGCTATTTCTGTCATCCTCATATTTTCTAATGCAGAAATAAATGCTTTACAGGACAGTCAGTTGTGTCTCTTTTTCAAAGATCTGAAAAAGGGCATGAACACTTCTGATCATTGGAGTCTAGGCTGCATTGACTGTACCACTGTGCACTAAAACTGGGTGCCTAACTACAGATAGAGGTGTCCTAACTGTGAGCTGAGTTCTGCCCATGCTTTCACCATGGCTCAGCTCTGCATGTTTCTGATGCAGTATCTGTAAAATGCAGAATTAGCAGGTCAAAGTTGCTGCCACAGGAGAGCGTTGCTAATGAGACATGTGTGGGCCACAACCCAGGGCGGTGTCACTCAAGGCCAAGTGATGTATTTTAATTGGTACAGCTGGCAGCTGACAGGTCTCAAATACTGGTCAGTGCACTGGAGAATAACCCAGTGTTGTGCACTTTGTTTTGAATTAGTCCTTTTCTTTGTTAGAGTAAAATTTGGGCATCTGTGGACTGTGTATGTTTTATCGGTGGGTGGTTATTTTGGCTTTGTTCTGGAAATAAGCTACTATGAGAGTATTTCACATGAGAAGACATTCCCTGGAGAAGAGTCTGTGTTAATGGTCATCCATGGAGCCATAGCACATCACTCCGAAAAAGCAAATGCCCATGCATGTTGGAGGGGTTTGAGTTAACAGTATAAGGCCTGATGTAATTCTTCATCAATTTCACTGCCATCTTCCTGATATTCTATTTATTTTAGCCAAATTAATCTAACAGCATGGTACTGTGTCAGAACAGAAGTGAATGGAGTTTCACCTTCAATACAATATGAATGTATATTTTGTTTCCAGGGAAGCTGGGCACTGAAGCGTCTTCCCTGAGCCCAGGCCCTACTTGCTATATAGCGAGACCTTAAGACTGACTGTGTTTGGAATGAGTCTGTGTGTCTGGATGAGAATATGAAAGCAGCTCTGAAGAGCCTGGTTACTGATAGGTATAAAGCAAAATTTCTGCAAGCGCCAAACACCTGCAGCTTCTCCCAAACCTGTGAATTCAGGACATTATGAGAGTTCACGTTAGTTGAACTCTCAACGAGTTTTCCTGAGTCCAGGAAACATGAGCTGATGTGCCTTTCAGCCAACATCTCTGTATCAACTTTTGTTGTTGTGGTGGTAACTTTTTTTTTCTTAAAGCTGAAATCTTTGATGCGGCCACCAAAGTCAGTGAGAGATGGACAGGACCAAGTGAAGAAGAGAATTCCCACGACCCAACCCAGTAAACACATTGCCAACCAGCATGTTGCAGCGAAGACACGACACATCTCTTTATCGGGCTCCACTGAGCTTTCAGGCTCAAATTTGCCTCCAGACCTCGCCCTGAAGGAATGGAAACAAGTAGGTGAAACCAAAGACACACTGATACCAAACCCCTCCCGCACAAACTCGGCAGGTGTTCTGTTCAGGCAGTGTGGTTATGAGTCTGAGGGAACTGTCTCTTATTAAGAAAACAGTCATTCTAAGGAATGTATTAGATACCTAGTAGTTTTTTGGATGCTTTTTGTAGACCTGGTAATAAAGGCTTGGGATTTTATACCTTACAAGTAAAATTTGCTCAGTGTTTTCTTTTCTTAGGCGTTAGGAGGAGGAAACTGCTCAGTACGAAATGGGTTTGCCTGCCCTCATGTGGTTGAATCTGTTGGTACAGAACTGCTTGTCGGTTTAAACAGGTCAGACTTTGCAATTGTTGGTGAGATAAAGCACCTTTTTTTTGGCTGTGCTTCTGGCAGCTGAATGCTGATATATCCCAAAAAAGCCACCCAGCTCCTGAGAGCTACAGGCAGATTACTCAGAAGTGGGAAGTTTTTGTCCTCTGGCTGTTCATTTCCTCTTGAATATTAGAGCCAATATGGAGCTTTTGTTCTACTGTAATTTAATAAATTGTGACAATTTGGAAAGCTTAATTTGTCTGAAAATCTGATTTCCCAAGATACCTCTCTGACCTACAAACTAACACAATGGTCACAAGCAAGGCCCCCTTTCCCTCCCAAATCTGACACTCCCCCAGCTAATCAAGCATCCTCTAAGGCATGCTCACAAACATGAAGTGGAATGTGTTAGTGCAAACTCTGCCCAGCAAGGTTTAAACAAACACATTTTGACTAATGTTTTCTACTGACTAGAATTAAACCATGATAATTCATCTTCATGTCTGAACCCTGCTAAAATGCTAATATGTAAAATGTTGGTCTGAAACATGAGCTAACTGAACACAATAAAGCCAAAGGCAACTCTTACCATATTGAGAGCAGGTACTCCCACGCTTAGGTAAAACCACTGACCCATGTGGTTATCCAGTCTGTGCTGGGAAATAGAAATTGCCTCTCCTACCTACATGTGAAGAAGGCAGCTTTTGTTCTCTTTGAAATAGCTCAGGTACTGCTCCTGATGTGCCTGCCCAAGTCTGAAAACCTCAGCTGTGAAAGGAGGTACATTGCTAAAAAGATACCTCTTCTGGAAAAAAAAATAATTTCATCCAAAATCTAGATAATGTTTCTTAAAACGTAGAAGAAAAGTTTCAGCCCACAAGAATACGCTCCTGAAAGGAAGGAAAAAACCCAAGACCTACATGTTAGCTTGGATGTATTTTCTCCCTGTACTGTGGGGCTTTTGCTGTGGCCAGGACTTTAGACAGCCATAGCTTGTCAGTCTTCCCCTACTATCAGTCCTCACTTGCTTGAGTTTGCTTTTTATAGATCCTTGACATTCTGTGGAGTGATCCAAGAAGCCAAAATGGCTGTACACCAAACAAGTGTCGAGGAGGAGGCTGTTACTTTGGTCCCGATGTCACTGCCAAGCTGTTTGAGAGGTATAATCTGAAGATGCTCATCAGGTCTCATGAATTTAAGCCAGAAGGTTATGAGATCAGTCATGATGGGAAGGTAAGATGTTTCCATGTAAAGCAGAGTTCTCCTGTGAATTTCACAGGAACATCCACAGAAGATTTGTCTGCAAAATTTATTTTAAAAAAAAGAGAGTGACTTTGTTAAACTGGGTTTGGGGAAACTTTGTCCTAGATAGATATTACCAACAAATTACTGAGTTCTGAGTAACAAAATTCTTTACAGCTTTAAGGAGTGGGGACCAGCTTATTACTCACATGAAAATGAATGGACATCAACAAAATCCCTGAGAAGAGTTGTGTGTAAATACAGTTCAAGAGATGCTGTGAGGCTCTATAAGTCTTTAACTTCCTGATTTCTCTTCTGGCCCTGCTTTCTTACATGCTGTATTGGGAGGCCAACAAGAATCCTGAAAACCAGGTCTCTCTGAGAAAGAGGTTTCTATCAAACAGCATGTTCTATCTTACTGCCCTCTGAAGTCTGACGGGTCAAAAATAAAGGCCCAGAGCTCTGACTTAAAAGGCAAGAGCAATTTGGTGAATGACACAGTTTTATGTGTAGAGACATAATTTTGTAACTTGGAATTTTTTCTAAGATCAGTTTCAGAAATCAGTGTCAAGAAGAGCTGTTCTGGCCAATGCAGTTTCTTTGTTTCCTATGTCAGGTTATCACCATATTCTCTGCCTCTAACTATTACGAAGAGGGCAGTAACCGGGGCGCTTACATCAAGCTGAATCCCGAACTGACCCCTCGCTTTGTGCAGTACCAAGTCAGCAAGTACACGCGCAGGCAGAATCTCCGCGAGAGGTAAAGCTGTGTGTTGTATGCAGTGAGCGGGGACTCACCTCACATGTGAGTGTACCTGCCACAAATCTAGAGCTTGATGGAATGACTGAATAGGCATCCATTTTCCTTGATTCTCCCTGGTTTTCTATTTTACAATTTAAAATTAATAGAGTAGACCAAACACGTTTTAAGTGCTCTAACTTGGTTTCCTGAGAAACTGCCAAAGGTAATTAGATGAGGTAAGCAGTTCGAACAGACAATTGTCAGGGACTCATAAATGGCCTGCACCTGTCTGCTTTAAGGCTGCAGTATTAATCTGGACAAATCCTGTTATGAATCGAGTCTCAAAAGTTTATTATGACAGCTTTGCCATGCCTAGTAATGTGGTCAGATTACTAAAGGAAAGCAGCTTAGAATTACCTGCATAAACTCAATTATCTCATAAACTCAGATTATTCTTATGGAGCATTGTTGGTTTTGTTTTGTTTGGGGTTTTTCCCCCCCTGAATGTTGTCTTCCTCCCCCTCCCCTCCAGTGTTCTAGTATGTTTTGGGTCATCTTACCTAAACATACTAGACCCTAAACGTACTACATGTTAAAGGATAGAAGAATTTGATAATCAATGTTGAAAAGCATAAAATGCTAGAGGATTTTAATCCTTTAATAATCTGCTGATTTTTTTTTCTCCCTAGGGTAGGTACAATTGAATCATCTGCCTTAAAGTCCTTACGAGAGAAGATTTATGCTCACAGGTCTGAACTCACCAGTGCTTTTGAACAATACGACATCAATGGCACAGGTACTACTCCCTCTCTGTCCAGGTGCCACCATGGGGAAAACAGCTTCCATGAGTGTGTGGGGCAGAGGAGACAAACCCCATGGAGAGGAGTTCTGTCTGCCTGCCAGTGTCAGGCTGAGGGCAGCAGAGGCTGGTTGACCTTGTTCTTCCTGACCACAGAGGAGAATAGATGTTGGCAAGGGTTTAGCCCCAGACAACAACTTGAGGGGATGAAGCTTGAAGTAGGAAAAAGAAAACTGAAAGACATGGGCAAATAAAGAAATGGTGTTTGCTGTTGGGTAGAGAGTTTGGGCAGGCAAATCTAGTTTCAGAAGCCCAAAGGCCACCACCACCTTCATGGAGGAGTGTCTTCAGAAGGTGTCAGACGGAACTAGGGTCTCAGGTTGGGGGGAACTGGTCTCCTTCTGAGTCTGGGAGGTATCTGAGGAAAGCTGGCTGCCTATGCCTCCAGCAGACACACAGCCTGCCTATGCCCCCAGCAAAAACACACACACCCCTCAGCTGAAGAGAAGTCAGTGCTAGTTAATAGATTAACCTTTTATGTAGAAGGAAGAAGGGGATTTCTACCGCAAATACAACTTTTCCTCGTGATGGCTTCTCACTTGACTGTGCCCTGTGCCCTTATGAGGGCACTCAATAACATGACAGTGTTGTTTCTTTGGTCTCTGAACAACTGTTCTCATATTTCTGTCTGGTTTTCAGCCACATGTCACTCTAATTGCAGCTCAGCTGAAATCTGAAGCACTCTTCATGGCATAATCGGGCTTTCTCAAAAGGTGTTAAAATATGCTGAACACCATAACAGCATCACAGCTTTGTGGCTGGAAGGGACCTGTGGAAATGCCTAATTCAGCCCCACTGCTCCTTTGTTAGGAGGGCTTTTATCCCAGGGTTCAGAGAAAATCCTTGTGTTTTGTAACCCTTTGTGCTGGTGACTGATGTGTGCTGTGTCCTGTACCACTTGTAACCATGACCTGACCCCTTCTGGCAGGCAGGATTTCTGTCAACGATTGGGCTGCAGCAATGGAGTCTGTCCTACAGCTGGAACTGCCCTGGAGGATGCTGCGGTCTCAGTTAGCACAGATGAACCCAGATGGAGAAGTTGACTTCATGTCATGTTTTTATGATTTGAAAATGGGTCAACCTATAAAAGAGGTAAAGAGGAAAACACCTCCTTGCAATTCTTGGAGGAACAACTTTTGGTGCAGATTGAAGCACAAGACAGTGGTTTGGCCCATCAAGTAGACATCTACATCTGAACTAGTTGCTGAGCTTCCTTTTATAGTCACTGGAGGAAAATGAGCACTGCTAGGGTACGAATCATCATTCCCTGCTAAGGTAGATGCTTAAAATAGGTTGGATGAATCACATGCAAGAACTGCTCCTTACTTTCTGTTGGCTTTCGAGGGCGTTTAGATAACGGAGCTGAGGAGATGTGACAAAGCCTGCCCAGAGCACTCAACCCTTACTCTTTGAAATGAGCTTTTCAAACAAGCTCCAGAGGCAGTTCAGGCCCCCATGGGAGGAAGACGCATTTGTAGATGGACTTTTAGATATTTTTAATGGTATCTGAGGTCACTTCTACAGAGCCCAGTTGTTACCGAGTGGCTGCACAGTGCTTTGGTACTGAGGTATCACCATCATTTTCCTAAACAGCAGGATCCATTCACATACGTACAGTGAGTGCTTTGTATGAGTGCATGGTCCATGCCATCTTCCCTAGATTATCCGTATTTCCACAAATTACTGAAGGTAGAAGGGCTCCTTTCCCCCTTGCCCTGCCATCAATTGATGGGTTTTATTTGATTATTCCTCAGGGCAAGACACAGAAGTGTCATTCCAGAGAACTCAAGCATAAAGATTTTTTTTTTAGCATTTGACAAGTTAAACTGGGAAAATGGAAATTGGATAGCAGATATTCTGTTGGTTAAATTAACTCAAACCAAGGTCTGAGTAGCTTCTTGTATGTGACTTCAATACCAGGCTCAGCCAGCTTTGGCAGAAACACTGTGCAGATACAGAAAGGATCTGGAGATCATCTTTAACATCATTGACAAAGATCACTCAGGTAAGTGCAGGTACCTTCACTGTGTCAGCTGAAGGGAGCCTATACCAGTTATCTTTTCCCCACTGTGTTTCCTCCTTAAGGCTTCTAAATATAGAGGAACCAGAGGTGATGTCATTTCTCCAGTTTAGTGGAGACTATTTTAAGCAGTCAGGCTGCAACCATATAAGGGACAGTGCACAGAGCCTAACAAGAAAAAATTCTCACATACCCCAGCTCCAGTATTGGCTTCACTCTTTTGGGGGCTTTTTCTCCCTTCCACTCTGTCTCTTTACTGCTTTCTCAATTCCACTGTCAAAAGCATTCAGTCATTACCTAAAGTAAAACCATGCTTCAATCATGAAAGCACTAACCCCATCATGGTAGGCAGGTAACTTGCTTGCAGTGAAGGAGTGTGCATATGTGTGTTTATGCAGGAAGGAGAAACAACACTGCAAAAAGCAACCTACTGTCTATCTTCTTTAGGTTTGATTTCTCTTGAGGAATTCAGCCAGACATGGAGACTCTTCACCTCTCACCTGGGCATTGATGTACAGGATGACTCCATTGACAAGTTAGTCCTCAGCATAGACTACAACAAAGATGGCCACATCGACTTCAATGAATTTTTAGAGGCCTTTCACATTGTTCACAGACTCGAGAAAAAGGCAACCTCATGAAAAGGCAGAACTTCTCGTGGGTTGTCTTGGAAGCTCAGCTTGCTGCCATTAGTCATAAAAGGGCTGCTTGATAGGGTCACTTTGCAAGCCTTTATTTAGCCCCTCCTGGATGATCTGTACCTGCTAATAATGGGACAGAGGAGATAAAACCCCACACTTACAGTATTACTGTGTTACTGCCACACACTGCCAGGACCTTACAATTCACCCCCCCCGCCCCCTTGGTGGCATCACCCCCATCGGTCTAATCCCTGAACATTGCCAAGGTCATGCCTACAGCTGTGTAGGAAGAGAGACGTCGGTATGGATCTGTCAGCACTCCTTAGTGACAGCTGAGAGCATTGATGAGCACAAGGAACATATCAGACCCTCCTTGGTGATGGAACAGGCACAAGAGAGGCTGGCTGTGGGTTGTCCATTGCAGGAGAGGAAAACAGGGAAGAAGCATCTAGTTAAAATGGGTAGTTCTTCATTTAATCTTGCTCTTTGCATGATGCAGAGGAATTAAATCATTCCAGGTCACTCTCTTATCCTTCCAGAAGTTTACAGGCACAACTTAGAGGATCGTGGTTGAAAGGTGTTTACACTTGCACTAGATTTCCTCTTGCCACTGGTTACTTTTCCCCACATTTGTTGGGAGTTGGAGCTATGAATCAATCATAACTGTTTCTGACATGGAGCCAGGCTCTTCTCAGTGGTGCCGAGCAATAGGAGAAGAGGCAATGGACAGAAACTGATGCACAGAAAGTTCCACCTGAACATGAGGAAGAATTTCTTTACTGTGTGTGTCCGAGCACTGGAAAAGATTGCCCAGAGAGGGTGTGGAGTCTCCCTCACTGGAGATATTCAAGAACCATCTGGATGTAGTCCTGTGCCATGTGTTATGGGATGACCCTGTCAGAGCAGGGAGGTTGGACCAGATGATTCATTGTGGTCTCTTCCAACATGACTCATTATGGGATTCGGTGATTCCATGATAACTCGTCACCTTAATGAAGGCTAAATCCATAGCATGTTAATGCAGCACATGATAGATCACAAAATAAAGCTTTAGCTTTCTGAGCAATGCCTGAGTGGGGTGTCTCTTTGCCTGTGTTTTGGTACCCTGCCCCAATCTCCATGGAACACACTGCTCCTGAAGAGGAACCAGGTTTCTTAAAAAGAGAGACAAGTAAGAACACAATAGTAAACATATTTTGATACTACCAAACCTAAATATTCTTGCATATTGTTAAACATAAATTCTTTACCAAGAAAAGGAAACTGAGAAATTCTGAAATTGAGTTTTTGGAAGGCATCAAGATGGAAGAGTCTCTTACCCTTACATCCTGTCTCCTTCCCCTGACTGCAAGGCAATATTCCCATTCCTGCCTGTACCACCCTGTCAATTCACAAGGGGGAGAAGTCAGGAGATCTGGACCTAATTCTGCATCTTACACTCTGAAAGCAACATCAGGTCAGGAGCTTTTCGGTAACTGTATTACCTTATTCAGCCTCAGTAAATCCAATAAAGTGCATTTTGGGTAGGAAAAGGTTCCAACCTAGTCAATCTTTAAATTTTAATAGCTGAAGATGAGCTAAGTAAAGCAGCTCAGTTTCATTTAACAGGAGTGCTGAAAGTACAAAAAAAGCATCCTTCCAAGTTTATCATCCCAGAATGTAACAGCAGCCCAAGCTGAAGGCACTGCCGTCTCTCTTAAATCTTATTTTCTACATTTAAATACAGAACACTTTTCCAGAAGTATTTTGTAACTTCACAGATGAATGAACAAACATGCACACACTTATTTCTACTGCCTTGGGGGAGGGGAAAGAAAAATCTTTAATAGTGCAAACAAAATTTACAGTAAAATTTTAATGGGATTGGTAATACATAATGTATATTTTTAGCATGCAGTTATTCTGATCTATGCACTGTGATGATCAGTCCCACCTTATTCCAGTGGAGCGACAAAAAGGCTCCACTTATGATGGCCACTGTGTGTGGTGGGATCTTGCTTCCCACTGTTGCCTTCCATGCGGTGGGTGTGAAGTGACAAGGTGGAACTGGACGCCGCAGCTCTGGAGTCTCCTTTGCCACCTGCCACCCAGTAAAGAGGACAAAGCCAGGGTGTGCAATGAGACACAGGAGCTCTGAAGGATGGCTGGCAGCCTCCAGTGTGGATGTCCCTCACTAGGGACACATTCCTGAACCTGGCATGCGGGGACTGGCCTCGAGGGATCACTTCCTGAGAGGAAATGCCAAGGTACAGTCGCAGCACAGCTTCACTCGGCAGGCAGTGAGAGCCTTTTGGGGATGCAGGACTGAGGTATGAGAGGAGCTGAATCATTGAACCAAAAAAGAAAGCGCTGTCCTGTCAGCTGCTGGTGGCACAAAAAGCCCTTACCCCTGACAGAAGGAGAGTGGCAGGGGGAGTAACTGAAACATCTAACACCGGGAATAAATGCCACTTGAGACTGGAGCTGGGAGTGGGAAAAAGCCCTGCTGCTTGTACTTAAAATCCAAACTGTTTGAGCTGAAGCACTTCTTCTATAACCCCCATCCTCAATCCCATTTTTTCAGTTATGATTCTATGCAGCAGCTACTTGATACTCCAGATGTGAGTGGTCCTTTGAGCAGTGCCTGAATCAGCCTGCAGATGAGTGCCCAAACTCTCACCCTTACAGCTACAGATGGCACAGTGGTGGCATCTCTCTCCTGCTTTCTGGGCAACTCTGGTCCTACCTGCAGACCACTCCAAAAACTGCCCAAGGTTGGACCTGGACTGACTCAAGCTCCCGCCTCACTCAAGGCCCTGGCTACTGCCAGCGGGGTGACACATTCCTGCAGTGTCCTGTGCCCACATGGGGCAGCCCAGGTGTTTCACTGCCCCACAGAAAGTGGCTGCCCCTTTGCAGGGCAGCTGAGGACTGTGTGGCTCACCTGCACCTTCTAGGAACAAGCAGGACTCCTTCCCTGAGAAAGGAGACTACAATTAGCAGGAGAGAAGCCAGACAAACGTTGTACTCTACCCATTCAGTTTTCACAGTTACCTGTGGGACCAGCAGCTGAGGGAGATCAATGGTGCTTTTGATCTGTCTTGTTTGACAAACCCGTGTCCCTGGCAGCAGGGAGAAGGCAACAGCCATGAGCAGGGAGGGCACTGGCCTGGGGGAGCAGGGTTGGGGCCAGCAGGTGGTGTGAGCTCTGAGCTGGACACAGATCCTTATTCTGTCAGTTCCCCTGCCCCCAGCCCTGTGCCTCTCTCCAGGCACACCCTGCTGCCCCCAGCACTGCGTGGGTGCTCCTGACCCCACAGCTGCAAACTGCTTGGGACAGCAGTGCCCATCAGGCTGGCACGAGCAGGTCTCAGGTGAGTCTGTTTTAATTCACTAATGTCCTTGTTTCACAGGATGTGTCTGTTCACCTTTGCCTTCTTTCCATAAATGAGTTTCCAGGGGCTGGGAGCTGGCAGTGTCATCCTCTGCTGGCTCCCCGGGGAGGCTGCACAGCCAAGGAGAGCCTTTGCCAATTAGCTCAGCCCTGCACAAACTGCAAAGTCGTCCTGTATTTTATCTGGGAGCACGCCCTGGCCACTGCCAGTGCCAGCTCTGCTTTGCAGCAGCCTCACCCACACAGAGGATCCTCAGGAAAGCAGGGGATCTGTGTAAAACCTTATTTGCATAATTGGGTTTGCACTGCAAGGCAAGTCTCCAGTTGCAATTGTTCCTTGCTCTGAGCAGTAACACAGCAGCAAGGTGCAGCTGTGTCTGACCCTGCAAGGAACATAAGTTTGCCTTCCACTGGCCTTGTGTTTGAGTCCCACCTTTCACCACCAGCTACCTAAACTCTTCAAATTACCACATAAATACTTTCCAATTGCCTGCATTCCACATGGTAATTCATTATGATCATCATGAATATACCATAACCTAGGTCGTACTGTGAATTTGATATTAAAAACACCAATGACACTCCCATTAAAAAAAAGAAGTATTAAGGGGTGTCCAGGCATGTTAGGCCATACGTTTCATTGCTTTAGACTTCAATGCAGCTGCATGTAAAACCAACATCAGCCTTCTTGTTTCTGCAAACAAGTTCACACAGTAGGTAAAAAATAAAAAATTAAAAGTCTGAGCAAAAAGTCATCTTGCATTTCTCACAATCTAGGATTCAAGAAAAAAAGCAAAAATAACGGCTACTACTTTTTGTATGACACCGGGTAAAATATAAAACTATCACCTTGCTGTTGTGTGCTTATGTTCTGCACTGTCACATCTGCTTAAACTAGACAAAGGATTTTACTTCCTTTTACTGGGAAACAAGCCAAGCGAGCTCTCCAATACATATGAAAAGTTAAAAAAACCAAACCAAACAAAAACAAAGGCAAACCCTTACGAAACAGGCACCACGCCAATAAAATGACTTCCACACCCAAGTGCTAATTGTACCTGAACTGACACTTTATACTGGCCCCTGCACAGGCCCACGGTTCCCATGGTGGTTAACACAGGGCTCCTGGTCCTTTGGACTACCAGACTCCTCTCGTCTCTGAAAAACATTACATCACCTCACACTAAGGCCTCCCACACCTTCCCTCTCTTGAGCCACTTCCCAGATACTGCTACAGCAGCCGTGACTGTGTAGAGGGACAGCAGGCAGGGTGTCATGGCCTTTGGAGCTCAGACCTGCTGGGACCATAAGGGCTGGCAACTGGCAAGTGAGACAGGACATTACTTCTACTGGAAACAAAAAACTCACTCTCAAAAGCACCACACACTATTGTTACAAAAAAAAATTCAAATCCTATAAAAATGGCACAGTTATGTTTTGAAAGAGTGGAGGGGAGGCTTACAGAAATATGCTTATCAGGCCGACTGGCTCAGAAAGTACTTACTTTCCACAGGCCTGTCTGCTCTTTTCCCCTCTACCTGGCAAGACAGAGTTGCTCTGATCCTTTCTGCTCACATGGCAGCAGTGCTGCTGAGGGAACCTGTCTGTGGCCATGGAGAGGCTGAAGCTACTGCCACTTTCCTAAGCTGTCATGTGTCCAATGCTGACATGTGGCTGGTGGCAAAGTCAGCAGCACAGGCACAAGGAAACCGCTGCCAATGCCTGGGGTAAGGCAGGGGTTTCCTCTCCAGAGGCTGCCTACCTCTGTTTTCAGTTTAAATGGCCATGGAGTCATTACAGGACACACCTATTCTCCCTGCAGCATCTCAGAGCTTCCAGCGGACAGCATTAACCTGGGAACTGTCTGCAGGGAGACTTCCAGGCAGCCCAATCTCTAACTACATGAGACCAGTGGGACTTCAAACTAAAAAGAAAAAAAAGAAAAAAAAAACACGGAAAAAAAAAAAAAAAAAAAGAGAAACATCAAAGCCTTCCATAAACTCACACTACACTGGAAGGGCCACAATTATACCATTCTTAACTCTGAGGCTGTTTGCAAGGGAAATGATCAGGAGACTTGGAAAGGGTGCTCAAGTGGAAGAGGTTTATCTTGCTCCATTCAGAGGAAAGGATTACAGGCATAAAACTGTCTGTCACATTGGAGAAGCTGGAGTCTTGAGATTTTGCCTCCAAAGTCTTGGGGATGCAGGGAAGGAAGCTACTTTGCTCAGATTAAAGACAGATGCAGCTTCCTGACAGAGGCTATCCTCTCAAATTAGTGGATATTGTAGGATGTTTGTCCCTACTGGCATTAGTCCTGCACTGACTAGGTGCAAATGAGAAGAGAATCGGGATAAAAGTGTATTAGAAATATCACCACGTTATTTCAAGTTATTCTTACCCCTCTAATTTGCATTTCCCTGGATGTTTCACACTGTGCATTAGTGATTCACAATGATGTACATTTACACACAGCAGGAGAAAAATTAATGAATTCCATCACTTCCCTTATTTGTGAGACTCTGTGCCCAAGATGCAGCTCCCTTGTTTTATTATGCCTTTTGATGTCCACGGAGTAATCTGTTTTCCCCTTGGCAGAACTGTATAATTCTTGCTAATTTAATATGAATTACATTTATGCACTTTGGGCAGGATAAACCTCATTATTTGTTATTTCTTGCACACTCTCCTAAAACCAGGCCAAATTCCAGCTCCCTGTCCCCAGCAGGTCAGTGTGCACAGAGCATCCCCAGCAGTGCCAAATGCTGAGGGAGTGCATGGCACACAGGGGCAGCAACCAGCCAAGGGGTTCGTGACAGGGAACTGGGGAGGAAGAGCCTCTGAGCCTTCCCTCCATGTGAGGTGTCACTTACTGCATTGCACAGCCTGTGCTGGGCAGGAAATCATGTAAATAAATAATTATGGCTTTTGTCAGGTAAGTCATGGTGCCATAGGCTCCGCTGGGAGCACTGTCATAAAAAAAGTGGCAAATTCCTGTGGCTACGTCTTTCTCCAAGATACTACCAGTAGCTCCAAATGATTTCTGTAAAGACACAAGCAAAGAAGTAGGGCAAGTTAGGCGTGCATGCTTACTTATTGGAAAAAACCCACCACATTATGATTTTCTATTTGTGCTGAATACTGACAGCAATTCTCTTTCCCCTCATGAAAACCTTAATCAGGGTTACTAAAGGGCCCACATGACTTAGTTGGATCAGTGCAAGTAAATGAAAAACATATAACTTCACGGATTTTTGTCTTTTGGAGGAAATGAGTGGGATTAATCAAATATTGGTAATACTAATGCCTTGATAATGCAGAACTTCACTTCAATCTACCCTTGTACTTCAGAGCTTGTTAGCCACTACAATTTTATTCCCTTTAAATCTCCCACAATTCTTACATTAGTTCTCCCAAATATTTTTCCAGAAGAGACCTAAGTGATTTGGTCTGTCTTTGTAGGAAAAAGAGCCAGGACAAAATCAAGTTCATCACACACATTAAAAAAAGAGCAGGGGATAATTTTGAAAGGAGGAGGCTTTCCCCCACTGTCCTTTGAGCTCACCAGCTCCTGCAGAAACAGGTCATTGGCCATGTGCACGATTCTGTCCACGTGGATGATGCCCCCGATGCTGTTCACCTCGATGTCGGAGAGGAACGTGAGGACCAGAATAGCCTCCACCAGGAGCTGCCTGTACTCGGGCTGGGGGACGTGGTTCAGCACCGACTCCACGTGCACTGCAAACTTGATTTCACACGGGGTCATCTGGCAAGTTTGAGTGGAAATGGAAAGACAAACTGACAAATCCAAAAGACTAGCTCCTCACATCCTGCAAGCACTGAGACATATGCTCCTCTCCACACGTGGGGGAAGACTGACTGAAGCGAACAAAATGTTTGTGCAGCTTTAGCACTTACAGAAAGTTTTCGTGTTGCTAGACCCTGATTCTGCAAACAGTTACACAACTTCCAGAAGCCTGCTCCAGCCCTGCAACCCATCACACACACATCTCACTTACATACAGTGCTCCTGATGCTTAGCTGGCACATTAACTCTTTGCTCCTCAGGCTGTGGTCTCACACACTCTGCCTTGTACACATCTTTCTGGCATTGCAGGTTAATTGCAAAGCCAAAAGTACTGCTGAGTTTTAAAAACAACCACCTGCTTAGAGGGGTGATTTTTAAATAACCCCTGAGCTTTGCCATGCAGGAATATCACTATTCCGTTTGTAGAACAGCTTAATTTGCACTGGCATAACTCTGTGGATGTTATGCTGCCTTAGGAGGTTTGTGCTTATTTCATTCGATTGCTTTAAACAGCAAAATTAGATCCTGTCCAGGTCTGACAGGCTAAAAATAGAAGTCTCTTTATCTACACAATAGGGATAAAGAAAGCTCAGCTTTCTGAAAAAAAAACACAAACCAACATTTAAATTTGGCTGAAAATTCCAGCTCCTCTCTTCAGCTGTTACCACAGTCCCTCAGAAAAGAAGAAAGCCAGAGACAAATCTGAGGGAAACAGTCAGGAAAACAGTCTTAGGCACACAAGCACTGCTTTTGCACTGATGGATTACTATTCACTAGAGTTTGTTTTATAGATGTGAATTCAAAATTTGCCAGAGCACCTAAAGAAAGAATCCGGCTAAGAAAAAAAATGCAAGAAAATGGTGTGGATTTAAAGAACCAAATCTTTAGTTAGAAACAATCATCCTTAACTGGTATTTACTTTTGAGACTGTGAAGCCAAAATACACTGCCTGCTGTTGCAGCATATTAAAAAAAAAAAAAGTGCCAAGCAACATGTCTGCTTTATTCCAACAAGTCTGTGCTGCCTCACCTTCCCCCAAAGGGCTGCTGTCAGCCACCCTCTCTGGGGCTTCTCTGTGGGCACAGGGGGACAGTGAAGGTGTGCAGAAGGCAGGCTCAGCAAAGGGAAAACTTGTCACAAGCTTCCTCCCAGGCCTGCCTGGCAGGAACTCACCGGCACAGACCCAGGGAAGCTGGCAGAGGTGCTGGGGGAAGGTCCAGATGTTCTAAACGTAAAACCAAGGATCTGTAACAGCAGCCCTGCTGCATCTTACACTGTCACACCAAACATTCAGGCATGTGGCAAGAAAATCATTGGCATTTTACTGTACCTCTCTGGTGGTTGAAGAAGGAAGGACATACCCATCAATGGACAGACCATGGCACTGAAACATTTCAAGAGTGAACAGAAATTACAGTTCTTGCAAGTCAATCTGAGGGTTCTCTGTTCTAAGCCAATATATAACAACTTTCAGAGTTAGGAAAAAAAAAAAAGCCAAGCAAAACCCCCATATGACACAAAAAAACCCTGTTCAAAAATATTGTTTCATCCTTCCTGAAGAAGTTATTATGTAACTGGCAAAGATTAGAAATAGCCTGACATGACATGCCAGAGCATGCTGTGCTCCAGCCCAGCTAACGAAGCAAAGCACTTCGAGAGCCACTACAGCAAAGGCACACAAAGGAGGGAAACAAATCAATGAAAGCATTCTGCTGGAAAGGATTTGGAAATAAAAGATAACACAAAAGCAAGAATCTTTTTACATTTTTGCTAGAACAACATTTAGTTATGTGTTTCAGATCCAGGACACCACACCTCAGGATGTCATCCACTGGGGGAGAGAAATACCAAGTGGTATAAAGAAAACAGTGACAAAACTTAAATGGTGAAAAGGCAGGTTAAGAACAGACACATCTGGGTACCTGAGGTATAGAATAGAAACACACCAAGAAGAGGAGACACATTGAATACTCCAAAGAGATTTTAAGAATGAAATACTGAAGACGAGCACAATTCATTTTAACAGCCAGAAAAAACACACAATTACTCCCAGCTATTACATTAGGTCAGAAGTGATGCTCACTCTACTGAAGGATCCTATTAGTAAATAGCCAAGAGGTCATATATGATTTGTCTTGGCTGACATCAACACTAACAGCTTCAGAGTAAGTGATTTTAGAAGGACAAACCAGCCTCAATTGGTGATGCATTACTCTTCTTCCAACTAAGCAAGCATGAACAGCTCAGTGCTGCAAGGTGCCAAATGCTGGCCTGTATCCAGCAAAGCAGAAAAACAGGTGCATAATCACTTTGAAGTAAGTTAAAATTTGTAACTCCTCTCTCCTTCTTCCTGGAGGGTTGCTTCAACACATTTCTATACCCCTGATATCCAAGGTGCTGGCAAGGACTTACTTTTCACTTAAAAACAAACTAACTAACAAACAAAAAAGGTTAAGAATGCCATACAGCTCAGAAGAGCCAGCAAGAGGTCTCAGCACATTCTGGAAGAGTTAGAGCAGTTTCCTACTTCATTCCTCACAGCCTTTCTGACCTGGAGCACAGAGCTGCATTGCATTGCAGTGCCCTTTAGCTGCACTGACAATGTGCATTAGGCCAGGGGATGCACAACAGCAGTGGAACAGAATCATTCAGTCAAAATTCACCATTAGTGGTTTGAGAGAAAAACACACTTTCAAAGAAACACGTGAACTTGTGTTAATGGAGCCCTTTCATGTTCAAGAGACACACTTCTACCAGTGCCTCTGGTTTCCACCTGTCGACCAACTTCCACTCCTGGCAAGATGCCACCCCTGGACCACCAGCTCCCTGAGTCACTGCACAGCTTGCTTGCTTCCTCCACAGCGGTCAGCTTACCTTCTGAAGGATTTTCCACACTTTCTCATAAAAGCCAACAGGAACTCTGTTAATAGCACCATCAAGCCTCCTCCTGCGCAGCCACTGCCCTTTTCTGTCACCCCAGCTCATGTCTCCACCGGAGCCAGTTGGAGAAGTACTGGTGGGAGATGATGGAGTACTGCCCCTCTGTAAGGACATTAAAGCCTTGGTTAGTGCCCACCCAAATGGCACTCCTGGTGAATTCATTTCTGTTACAATGCTACCTCAGAACCAGGGAAAAAATACAGGCCTTGGTGTCATACAGGATGATGGGGTGGGATTGATCCTTCATCCCCATCTCTCCCCTTTGCAACAAGCTTCATTTCTCAAGTACTTCCATAATTTCTCAGCAAAACAGGCAAGCACTTAAACATGGCATAACCCAGGAATTCCACTGCTTGGTTTAATGCAACATCTGACTATTTTAACAAGCATGAGCTGCTTCCAGGGCAGTGTCACTGGTGTGCAAGGTGGGGGGATCTGCAGGTAAGTCTGATTCACTTGGACATGGGGCTTGGTGTTGTAAAAGTATCAAAGGGTTAATAGTCCAGCAAGAGAGGCCCTCATGCAAAAGCTCCATTAAAGTAAGTAGATTAAAAATTGACTTAATGAAGCCATGAAATCATCATGCCTGCCTCTCTGTTAAGTATTAGTCTTGTTTCCTTTATTACCCTTGTGCTATTATTTTACCCTACCAGGCCTGGACACTAAATTAGGCAGCAAATCATCCTCAAAGTTGTGGCAATACCACCAAATTGCTGTTGTGATTTCCACACATGCAGTCTGCCCATTGCCTTGCACTCCCAGAGACTGTGCTCTTGTTTTCTCCTTCCTTTTTGATACCTGTTACTTTCAGCCCAGGAAGGACTTCACTGAAAGTGCCATCTTAAATTCCCTTATCTCCAAGTAAGAAGCCATTTGAGCAATATAATGGGGAAGGAGGAAAATGACTGAAAACTGCATTTTTGGAAAGCATAGGCTCATAGACTCTATATAGCTCTGCAAAGAAAATCCCCAGTAAACAGTCCATTTCCACTGCTACTGGTGTCCATGAGGCACAGGTGGTGTTCCTTCAATGTTCCAATGCTTGCTGTTCCTTTCCACTGCTCACTATGACAGATAGAACTTCCTGCTCTGTAGCTGTATTGTTAGGACATTTGGGAGGTGGCATTGACAATAAGTCTGAAGATGCAGAGAACCACGAACCACCAGTTAAAAGGGCATGTGTAGCTGAAAACTTCCTGTCTCTCTATGACACATATGGAGCTTCAGACTTACTTTGAATTGTTGAGGTCTCTGTTGGTAAAATATTTAATCAATTATATTCCTTCTTAACAGTGAGAGCTTAAGAAGAGCTACAGTTCTCTGCCTTGAAAGAAGATGACTTCTTGAAGAGATATCCATGTAACCCCTGTCACAGCAACTTGAAGCTGTTCTGGGTTCCTCACTGTCCAGAGGCTGCCAGCATTATCAACACTACATTACTTTTAAGTACTGAAGACACCTGTAACATAATCCACTATCAAGCAGCTAAACCGGCTATAGTACTTTATCTGCTACAACTGCTTTAGCTTCAGAAGAACTAGGTGGATCTAAATGCAAGACTCAACTTCTTTTAAAAGACTACTAATGAAAATTGGTTCCCCATGGATACAAACAAGACAAAGAGGTAGGGTTTGAAAACAAGGTTTTAGGCAGAAGAAGACAGAGGAGGTGTCTAGAGCCAAGACCCTTGCACACAAACACACACAGAGTGAAGAGCAGGTACAGAGCTACAGACAGTGTTTTACCGTGGAAGCAAACATGCTGCTGGACATGGAATGCCCCTCATGAAAGAACTACAAAACAAAACCAGACACCAACATGTCACACAGACAGCCAGGACAACAGAACACAGACAAGGTTAGGTAACCCACCCGTGCAAAGACAAGAAATATGGAATAACCTCAGGTACTCAGGGAAAAACTGCAGCAAGCCCTGGCCTCTTGAAGGGTTGCACTTCAGCTGATACCAGGGCAGCTGCTGCTGATTCCCAGGGTCACCATGAGGCAGAGCCTGCCATGCCAGGAGCCTGTTTGGCAGCCACAAGCTGCCCATGCCATCCACAGTGCTCCCAGCATGGCCAGCACAAACCACCAGTTTAAGATGCAAGCAAAAGCTTCCTGTGACTTGGGGCTGGGGTAAAAACCAAGCCCCCACTTCCATTCCCCATTTGTTGCAATGCCACCAGCTTCTCTTTGCACGAGTTCATCTTGCTGGAGAGACAGCAGGCTGCCAACTGAATGGGCAGCACTAAACAAACAGCTGCAAGGCCAAATTTTTGCTGAAATGTGGATGCAGCATTTAGGCACTCAGATATTAAGCACCTTTCTCTAACTGCCCACCCCAAGCCATGCCTCCACATTCAGTGTTACTGGCTCAGGCAAAGGTTTGATGTTCAGACTCAAGAAAGAACAGCCACAAAAGAGGGAGCTGAAGTTGCTCAACACGTCCAGAGATGTTAGTACAAGTACTTGAAATATTTGTTGTAACAACAAAGCGTATCCTGCACCACCTCACCCAACCCCCTGCCAAAATGACATTACATTAGCTGCTGGTCAATTATTCAGAGAATGCAGTTGGATGTGGCAGGAAGCAGCAGGAAAGGCAAAGTGGGGGGGTACAAAAATAAACCCAGCCATCTCCTCCTCTGTGCAAAATACCAAGTCTCCATGGAATGTAAAAGTAACAAAGGGACTACGTTTCTAAAGTCAACAGAGGTCCAAGTATTCCAGCTCAGGCCCACCTCTGTATTTCAAACAAAATAATGCTGCCATCTAGTGCCTTGTCCTTCCTCCTTCCTGGAAAGGCCCCGAATCCAGACACCCCCCTAGACTGGGAGCCCTGCTCAGATGACCTCCAAGGCCACCTCAGGGCCGGTGCAGCACAGTCAGCAGCACCTTCACAGCCACCCCTGAGCCTCGTCCACGATGATGCTCCGGCAGTGGCACAGCTCAAACACAGCAACCAAGTCTCATGAGACAGACACCATGTGCTCCTCAGGGGTCTTTGCTTCCCTGCCTGACCACGTCCCATGAAGAATCATTAACTGATCTTTATTGCCACCAGCAAATGCTTCCACCAGCAAATGTTAAGACCATGTAAAAATGCCACTCCTTTCTGAAGGCTTATTCAATCTGTTTCACACAATCAAAGGAAAACATCAAATACTTCCTTAGATGAGGCTGCTCAAAGCCCCATCCAGTCTGACCTTACACATTTCCAGGGACAGGGCATCCACAACTTCATTGGGCAACCTGTTTCACTGCCTCTCCCCTTTCATCGTAAAAAGTAGTCCTTGTATCTAATCTAAACCTACCCTTTCAGTTTAAAACTGTTGTCCCTTGTCCTGACACTACAGGCCTTGGCAAAAAGCATCTCTTCGTCATTCTTGTAAGTCTTTTATATATTGCAAGGCTGCAATATGGTCTCTTGGAGCCTTCTCTTCTCTAGTTTGAATAAGCCATGAGGAAAAATAGAACCATTCTTACAAATAAAATGTATTTGACCACTACCTTCCTATTTATTTAAAGCAAAAGAAAATTACTAATAGAGACACAAAATAGAGAAATCAAACCACTCATAACAAAGCCATTAGTCACATTCATTCAGAGTATTTTGGTTGTATTTTCTGTGATCTCTCCATATACTCAGTTGAAGTGTAATTTCAAGTACTAAAGTTGAATATATATGTATAAATTCTAGCAGTAATCATCCTTCATTCCTGAAGAAACAGAACTGGAAGAAAACAAACCACGATTCCTTTTCCACATGTATCTTTTCCAAAGGCATGTGGTCCACTTTTGCAACTTGGGCCAAGTACAGAACAAACACTGCATAAAAGCTTCTCTTTCTCTTTGTCAGCTTCTCTGACTTTTCCTTAGCTAAACACGATAAAAGAGCTGTTTTTACAGCGGATGCCATGAATGCATTGGAGTTTGTTCAAGTTCTTCTACATTCAGCACATGAAACAAGAACAGAAGAGAAAGCACATTTAAGGAGGAAACATTCCTTAACTGCCTTCTATTTATTGATCAGTTTTAAAATCAAAGCAACTTTGGAAATTTCTGTCATTTAGCAACAATAAAACCTAACATAACACAGTTACAGAACAGCTGTACTTTCTGATGAGCATTGACAGAAAACCCTCACCTGCTTCATCTCGCTCTTCAATTTAGTAATACCACTTCTTTCTGTTTTGGTTGCTCCAGAATGCCCCATCTCATGAATAGAAATTGCAGGGCTGGATGAAGAAGAATCTACGGGTCGCACTAAAGAAGCAAATGGACATTTTTAACATCCTAGGGGTAGAAAAATAGATGAAATTGTATCTAAGAAGTTAAACACAAATCGTTTCAGAAATGTGCAATGCTCTTGGTGACAGCATTCTTTCAAATCACATCAAGAGTTCAAACCTGATTGTATCATGTAAGGGGCCTAAATCCATAGCTGGATATCAGAAGCTGATTTTCCAAGACAGTGACCAATTGTAACTTAAGTCAGAATTGCAACAAGACTCTGAGGGCCTACAGAGGAGCCCAGGAGACAGATGATGTGCCAGTCAGGAATATGTGGGAATCAAAGACATGCTTCTTGAAGGCAGGTTAGATATGACTTTTTAATGGCTTTTGTTCTGGTTCCATAAAATTTCATTTTAGAAGTTTGCCTTCATAGTACTGAAACTTGATACAATCTTATTTCAGTGCAGGATAGCTTCCATCATATGTGTTTTGTTTATTCCACAGCAGACATAGACAGGTACTGGTCACCCATGATTAATACATTACCTATACCTTTATTTTACATGCAGAAAGAATAGATCTCTACTTATAAGACAATCTAACTTAACATATAAAAGTGAACAACTTACAGCTTCTTTCCACTCCAAACTCTTTCCCACTGAGAATATGATGTAGGAGACTTTTCATATCAAAGGGGCTTAGATTCATCAAGCTCTCTGAAGCTTCTTCACCTAGTTAAACAAAATAAAACAAAACAAAATGACAAATGTCACTGGGAAGACAACAAGCTATAAAGCCAGCTAAGGAAACTGTGAATGAAATCCAATCACATGTAACTTTTTGGCTAGCCCTTCCTTTAAAAAAATTAATACATAGTCACATTTCAAAGAAAATACATTTCAGGACTAAACACCAAACACTGAATGGAAATAATACTACTTGCATTAATGAGTATTGTCATAGCTTGTGCAAAATTTCACTGGAGCTCATGATGAGAAAGCAGTTGCTCCCTTGCAGAGCATCACTTAGAAAGGAATTATAGCCATCTCCCAAAAGCAGATTGACATGTGGATCCAAATTACAGAGCCAGAGGTATTCCATAAAGAATATCCTTTGATATTATTTGAGTAACTGGCTGCTGGGGGGAGAGAAATCTTTCATTAAGTCAAAAAAAAGACGTCATTTTCAAAGTTTGTAACTGCACATATGAACTAAGAGGTTAATAAAAGGATTTAACACACATTCAAGAAAAGGTCAACCACAAAGGGTGAAGCAAAAATGATGCCATAAGTGCCCTAACAATGAAACTGCCTCTTACCTGAGCATTTCAGACTTCGTGCCAGCTCAGTGGCCATCACCTGGATTATCAGACCAATGCGGAGCCTGAGCATCTCCACAAAAAGACTGGGCTGTGACCGGACGTACATCGCCAAGTACATAATTATTTCCTGTAAGGACAAATCCATAAAGGCTCCCATCAGAGTGGGTCTTCGTGGCTTTCCCAGTCTCAGAGCAAACACTGGCACAGCACTGGGCACAGCCAAAGAAGCCTTTTTGTACAGACTGTATACCTGAGTCAGGACTGCAATACTGATGTCTTGGCCACTGGCTTCATAGATGAGATCTGTGAGCTCCTCAGGTGGCAGTGGGCTGCAAGAAGACAAACCACAGGTAGCAGTGACTCAGCACAACCAGCTACTAAATTCTTGAACAAGCACTGGGGTCAAGTCACTCAGAACAAAGGTGCCTACAATTCTACCTGGGTGGCTGCAAATGCTTTTGAGGGCAAGGAGTAAGGTTTAAAAGAAGATAGTAGCAGCAGAATGGTACCAGCAGGAAGATGAAGGGCAGTCTGTACCTGAGGCAGAGTGCCAACTTACGTGGTAATGATTTTCTCACGGGGTTCTGGTGGCAGGCCCACTGTAAGTTGCTTGTGATGTGACAGAAGGTCTGTGCATGCCTATCAGAAGGGGTCAAAAAGCAAGAGACCTTTCTCTGAGTCATGTGAAAGTGATATGGCTTTTAATTTCCAAAATTAAATTAATTCAATTTCTTTAGCAATTTTTAAATGCATTTCTATTAATTACCAGACATGGAGATCTGAATGCTGTTAAATAGTTTCCAAGGTTCTCCTGAGGTCAACAGGGCTATGAGAGTCTGCCCAGGCTAAAAGTGGCCTGTTTCCCTGCTCAGTGAAATCAGCAGCATAATGATTAGATTAGGAACTCCAGTGGGGCTGGCAGATCAATAAATGCTTTCGTCCTTTACCATATGATAAACTTTTTTTCTTTATTTAAGACAAAAATATTTTTAATCAATGAAAAGTTTGGCAGCATTAGCTAAAAAAAATCCTGTGTTCCAATATATCTCCTAAAACAAACACCCAGCATACTGCATCACATTCCTGATACATTCTGAAATAGGTACCTTCCCCAGTACCACAGTACTCTTTACTCTTGTATCAACCTCCTTTAAAAGCAGGTGTTCAAATTACCTGTTTTAGTATCCTAAATCAAAAAACATCACAGAGCAGTGTTCCTCTGATTTTCAAAAGTCTATTTTCATTCCCTTAACATGGAAGAAAACAGATCATCTCTACTCTCCTCCTCCCCAGTCCTTTGTCAATACCTTCTCAAGTTAACATACATGGCTTTCTGTGGGCATGTCTGTACTGCTCGTCCATTGTGTCTTGAGAAGGAAAAAGTTCAGTGCTTAATGAAGTACCATGCACAGTGATTATCACAAACTGCTCCCCACAGACAGGGCTGTCACTAAAATAGGGCATCCTAGATGTGACAGTCAGAGCCTTGAAAATGTCCAGGAATTACAGAAAGAGCTCCTCAGAAATATCCAGAGGATTACTAGAAAATTAAACAAATACCTTTAGAGTACTTGAGAGGAAACCTTTTTGTAATGTTCAAAATCTTATCTGTACTCTTACAGTGGATTTTTCTTGTTACTACTTAATAGTCACAGATATTTAAATGGTTCCAAACATCCATTCACATGGCAGACTGTCCACCCAAGAGGATGGAAATGGGCAGAACATGTTTTTGTGTCATCACTA
This sequence comes from Edolisoma coerulescens, assembly GCA_013397115.1. Lineage (NCBI taxonomy): Eukaryota > Metazoa > Chordata > Aves > Passeriformes > Campephagidae > Edolisoma > Edolisoma coerulescens. The sequence goes on from VWZW01002309.1 coordinate 1,228,365, forward strand.
GCACCTTGACATAGCAGTGCTCCAAAGGTGTTTACATGTTCACAACAGCAATAGACAACTACCAGTGACAACTGCAGCTTTCAAAGCACACACTTCAGCTTCTCTGATTAACAGAGGTAAAATGAAGCCCTCACAACTATTACAGTGTGGCATTCTCAGTCCATGCCAACTTTAGCACAGTTCGCAGTACAGATGAAAGACAAAGATGCAGTAAGACTCTAGATGAGAAAAGCAACCAATATTTAATTTAAAATGCTGCACTATGTATGTTGTAAAGTAAAACTAGAAGAAGGGCAAGCACAAACCCCAACAACAAACTGGTAGTTTTATCTCTGTTCTCAGGCAGGAAGCTGAACCAGGATTATTTGTATTTCATACCTCAGCCAGGACTTCAACTCTCTTTTTGAGAATGCCAGAAATGTAGCGGATTAAGCCCCATTCTTGATTGAGGCCTGCCTTTCTGTAGAGCTCGTTGAGGAGGCAGTGAACAGTGACACCATACTGTCCATCCAGCTCTGTGTCCCAGTCAGCACCTCTGCCACAAAAAAACCAGGAGGTAAATGTCATCAGGCAAGATGCTAAACTTTACCACACAGCCGGATTTTGACTGCCTTGCTCACGTTGGTGACAGAATTAAATATCAAATGGGACATCTGTGCCTTCACCACAGAATGGTTATATGTGGACAAAATCCTCTTGATACCAGGAGCTTTCACACTAATTTGTGCACTCACTGAGCTGTGAGCCAGTGACTTGAAAAGAAACCACCTGAAGGATTTCCTACTATACTTCAAATTGAGCACTCACATGCACAGTTTGCTGGAGGAACACTCCATGTCGTGCTTTTTCAGAGCAGAATGCAACAACATCTTCAGTACTGCTGAGGACTACACCCATTTTTCAGATGCTTCAGGAGAATTTTTTAGCCTTGCCTCTTTCTTAGCTATTAACTAAACTTCTGTGTTGGTTATGCCATTACTGAAAAAGCAAAGGAGATTTCTGTTCCTCTGCTGGTTTTGAAATTCACTGCATTATGGCTTCTCTTTGGTAATGTTTTGAAGTGTCACAGAATGACTTTTCAACTCCTGCTGACAGAGTCCACCAGAGGTCCATCTGCCTGTCCAACAGAGACTCTCTTGGTGAAACTACTGGTGTTAGATGCAGTTAAACAACAAAACATATTTTTTTACAGGATTTCCTTTACTCTTTAAGAGAGGATGCTAAACATTTTGCTTGGGAAATCAAGAAGATCAAAGAGGTCCTCACAGGAGAGAGACTAAAATAAACAAAAATGCAATCTTTGTAGCAGTAGAGAAGACCATCTGTGATTAACACATACTTGTCTTTGCACCAAAAGCTAACTGCCTGACAGGTTCCAGCAGTATTCTCCTGCACAGGAAAAAAAAAAGCTCAATAAACACACTTCAGAAGACGATTCTGTGTCTGTATCTGCATTTTGTTCCCATCAAACCAATTTAAATAGCAGGTGTTTACTAACCCCCGCAGATGGGTCTAGACTGCTTCCAAGAATGTTTCAAAAAGTACCAAATTTCAGCCAGTTGTGTACTTAATTATGCAAAGGGATTAGAGGAAAAATAGTGAACGCTCATTAAAATTGCATTTTGCTTTTAGTTAGAAAATGACAAGATGAATTTTCCGTCTGCTTTCATTCTTGTGTATAAAAATCACACCAAATCTTTGTGAACTTTAAATGGAGTGCCACAAATATAGCAGGGTGTGTTCTCATTCATGGAAAGGATTTGTGCATCTAATTTGTGAGCCCCAGAGACTTTTATTTGCAACTGTGTGCCAACCAACTCTAAAATTTGCACAAGTCTTCTTTTGTATCCAAATAATTTCTGTAATCAAACTAACTAAAAACATGCTTGCTAAAGCACAAAGTATTTCCATTCTCCCCTCAAAACACAACCTGAACAGTGGAAACCTTTTGCACAAGAATAATCAGATAGTTGTGACCAAACTTAAAGATGCTGAAGTTCAAACTCGGGCAACTTACTTGAGTATATGCAAGATATACAAGATATCTGCTTGATCATGGAGTGTTGGACATTCCTTCAGCTGATCAACAAGCTTCCTGCAATCCAAATCACCATGAGCATCTTTAGGTAAGTGCAAAACATTTTCATGGTCCTGATAAAAAAGATGGATGAAAAATCAAAAGACATGACCTTGAAAAAAGTAGCAGATCTGTAACTTCCTGTAACTTCAAACTTCGATTAAAAAAAAATCACAACAGACTTGCAGCAAAGCTCTGCACTTGAAATACAGACACATCACTTAGTTCTTGCCAGGGTACTGCAGGCACAGAAAGGAGACTAATACCAAGAAACACAACCCCCAGAAGGGAACCTTGTACCTATTTTTTTTTTTTAACAAAACAAAGAAGCGAATTATCTGCATGCTTTTCCTGTCATCTTAGGTTACTTGGAAAGAGAAAAGCAGAGAGATACTATACAATTTTAGTTGAAATAATTTAGAGCTTTTTGAGGTCCATCTCTAACCTGTATATAAGTGGTGTTTTTTGAATGCAAATATTGCCATTATACATTTTCCAAGCTTATGAAAGTAAAATGTCAACTAATCAGATGATGCAATCAATCCTACAGTGAGTTCTTGGATGAAAACAATTTTTGTTTAAAAAGCTGTTCAGCAATTTATATAATCCTAAAATACCATTTCCACAAACAGAGCCTTGTGCAGAGCAGAATCCTTCAGGAGGCTGGATACAACCTCCTTTAGCCATTCTCAGCAGCTGGTCACATATACCAAGACAAAACAAGTGCCCAGCACAACCCCATCTTCATGCCTTGAGGTGGGATTTGGCTGGTGCCTTAAGGACATTCACACATTCCCTCTTGCCCAGATGTTACTATAACTAGTATTTCTTGGAAAACATCTCTAAAGGCTACGAACATCCCGTCCTTCCCCTTGTGTTCAGCTAGAACTAAAGATGATGACTTAACTTTTGGCTTTTAAAAATAAAGCAATTATTATGTTCTCTTCTGTTTTGCACATGCAATTAAAACCTTTCCACTTGATAGTGTCTATTTGACTAAAAAACCTTCATCCAGCCAAAAAATAATTTCCAAAACAAGGGAGTGCCTTGGACAGAATGGCTTGTCTGTGAAGAAAAATGAGACGTGGCATAGGGTTTGGAAGGAAAACATGAGGAAAGGCTACAGCATTGCATCCTAAAATGACAAACAGCATAAAAATTCCCACACCTTACCTTTGTCTCAAAGAAATGAGGATTATCAACAAGATTCAGAGACTTTCGGTGTGTGTTCAGAACTTTAGTGGGAAGAGACATAGACACAGCTGGAAAGCAAAGTCACCAGAAGAGAAAGAAAAAAAAGTCTGTTTCAGTAACATGAAAATCAAAAACACCGACATGAAGCAGCTTGACTAGGTAAAAAGAACAGAAATACCTCCAAGAGTCAAAATACAGAGGCAGTGCTTCTAAAATGCTGTGCATGGAACTCTGAGACAAGCTCATGTTCTGAACCTTACCTCCTTGCAGGTCTGCTCTGAGAGTTTCTGAGACCAGCATGTCAAAGGCTCAGGGGCTACATGCTCAACTGATACCTCTTATTTGGCCCATGACTCAGAAATCCTGCAGCCCAATGACCTGACCCTGCCAAGTGTTTTAAACATTTCAACATGAAATAAGTAGAGAAAATGGCCTAACTGGTAAGATTTCATAATTAAAATTATAATGCTAAATGCAGGTTAATGCTCTGTTAACTTCATATGCTGAATTCAATGGAGGATCTGATGATGCGGCACATGAAAGATGGCAGAAAAGACTAACAGAAAAGCTTGGAAGTTATTAATTTACACTGAAGTTAAGGGAAGCCTTCCATTGACCAGGGTATTGAATACTACATATAAAATAAATTCAACCAAAGTGTTATTTTGGTGTATATCCTCCAATCACGCTATTAGAGATGTAGCATAATTAGAAATACTCTGCTCCCTCTCTACTCCATTTGTTCTTACAAATTTAGAAAGCACATGTGAATATTTATGGTTTTCTTGTATTGAAACATTTAATTTCACAGCAACTTCATTAAAATAAAAAAGTATATTTTGTCTGCCTTTATATAAGCAAAGACAAAACAATTAATTAGCTGATTTGGTTTCTAAAATTCTGTCCTACTAAGAAGCTGTAGCAGCTTCCACAACATTAACTTTGATTAAATGTTACATTTCATTACAGGTTTTCTGTGTATACACCATGACATGAGATACTGTGGGAACACGACAGCAACAGCTTCAGAGTCATTCTTACTTCTTAAGGAATTTCTTATTTCTTCTCTATACAGAAAGAACTAGTGGCATAAGTATGTCAAAGGGCGTAATTTTTAAATACTTAAAATACTTAACTTACCCCTTGTAGCATCCAAACCAGTTTTTCTATTATTATCACTAAATAAATAATAGGGAGAAATACCTGGAACTTCCAAGCCCTTTGTCTTGGCCATTATTGACAGTATCTCTTCCGTAGAATGGTTTGCACTGAACACAGGTGGTTGACTCGTTGTCTTTGAAGTTGGAGGCAGGTATGACTTCAGTGCTGTGCTCTGCAGAACATCATTTATATACTGATCCAGCTCATCCTGGCTATCTAGTGTAACATATATTAAAAAAAAAGGTTTCTTAAAGGCAAAAATCACTATTTATCATCATCACTTTCTTATTCAAACACACCACTCTATTCTTGCTTATTTCGAAGGGCACTGAAATATGCAAGAATAGCATAAGGAAGAGATTTTTAAGCCAAACAAATTTGAAACAGAAGAAAAAAAAATCATTTTTTGACACTGAAAACAGATTAAGACGCTAGCTTTGCCTTTGAAAGGAATCAAAAGGGGTTTTATCTTGCTGGTAGACCACAGAACATAACTGGACTTGATGATCATAAAAGTCTCTTCCAACCTGTATGATTGTAAGACTCTCTCATCTCTTCCACACAGGCTCTTGTCCATGACTCCTCATAGTCTCCCTCCCTCTAACCTCTTCCACACCTCCCCACGTGCTGACTCTCCAGACTCAGCTTTACGGTAGCAGTTACCAGTCAATGCCATACTACAAATGCAGGAAGAACACACACAAATTCATTCTCCAAACTGAGTCATACAGGTCCTGTCCTCAGGTGGATGCACAAGAAACCCAAAGGTCCATCAGCTGTGCACAGAACAGACTCTGCACTGTAGGCAAAGCCAGGCTCTGCTGCTAGAACCTGACAGAGAAAAAGTACCAAGTGAAAAAACACTACTACCTTTTTCACAGAAATCTGCTGAGTAGTCTCCATATTCACTGTCAGGACTATTACAGTCTTCATTACGGTCATCAAACAGTTTTAGGTCACAGTCTGGATCCAGGAAGCTCAGATATGTATGAAAAGAGGTGGTAAGAAATTCTGATAGCTTTCCTATCTTCACCCTGCAAAAGGGGACACATGCCAAAGAGCATTAATATCCACCATTCTGATACTGATTAATGCTCACTGAGCTTTCAACAGCTCCTCCAAAATTTATGAAACCTACTGTTCAATCCACCTTTGGTAACTATAAAGCCACAGAAAATGACACTGAAAAATAAAAAAGGAAAACAACAGTTGCAGATCCAGCTGGGTACTTACTGCTCTATGTACTAATTGATCTTAACTGTGTTAGGGTAACAGGCCTAACTCAAAGCCTAATTATGCAGGGTGCTTTATGTTCATATGAAGAGAGACCCTGAACAAAGACCTGAGCTCCAAGGATAATGCATGAGAAACTGGGGCTGAGAAGGCTCCATGAATGGCAGTGTCTTTTCACAGAACTGGAGGCTGCTAAACCATCTGTGCTGATTTTGGCTGCGGTAAGATTTAATTTCTGGCTGGGATAAGAGTTAATTATGGGGCTATGCTTTGGATTTGTGCTGGAAACAGTGCTGATAACACAGGGATGTGTTAGTTACTGTTGAGCAGGGCTTACACAGCATCCCAGCCTTTTGCTTCTCACCTCACCCCACCAGCACAGGCTGGGGGTGCACAAGGAGCTGAGAGGGGACACAGCTGGACAGCTGACCCCTGCTGACCACAGGGACATTCCATACCACAGGGTGTCATGCTCAGCATATAAAGCTGGGGGACGAAGGAGGAAAGGGAGGATGTTCAGGGATACAGGGGTTTGTCTCTTCCCAAGCCACAGTAATATTTGACAGTGCCCAGCTTTCCTGAAGATGGTTGAACAACTGCCTGCCCATGGAAAGTGGTGAATGAATTTCCTGTTTTGCTTTGCTTGCATGTGTGGTTTTTGCTTTACTTGCTAAACTCTCTTTATCTCAACCTATGAGTTCTCTCACTTGTATTCTTCCAATTCTCTCCCCAATCTCACGGAGGGGAGGGTGGGTGAGTGGCCATGTGGGGCTGAGTTGTTCAGTGGAGTTAAACCATGACAATATTTGATTGTCAAAGGAAGATACTGATTGAGAGGGCAAGGAGGAAGAGAATAGGGGGGTACTGTGGCATCATATTTTACACATAGATGAATGGAACACACAAGCTTACAAGTACTACATGCAATTAATGTTTAAATCATGTCCAGTAACTGTGAAAGTAATTTACTTTTTAATAACAGAAGCCCAGCCAGAGTCAAGATTTCATATTTCCAAAGACTTGACATTCGTTTTCTTCATCTATGAATGGCAGTCAGAGATGGTACACTTTTTGGGAGACAGATCTTTTCCATTGCATCTGAGGTCCAGCTACCATTTGATTGTCACATAATAATTAAAACTGAGACCTCCTTCTCTGCGGAGTTCTAGTACAGGGTCTGTGCACTATCACGAGTTCAAAACTGAGACTTCTTTAGGATTTAATTTAAAAAATCATGGAGATAATGATTTCGTGATTCTGACATTACCTTGCACCTCCAAAATAACCATCCTCTAATTTTCTTATTGTGGCAAGAACTGCTGGATGAATGTCAGTACCATCATCAACTAAAAAAGAATAATGGAAGAGTTGAAGCTTGCCAACACATTCTTAAATTATCATGTCCAAATACAGTGAATAACTGGGTGTTGTCTACAATGTAAATCAGACAAATTTAAAACAGAACCCTCAACTTCTACCAATACTAGCTTATTCAAAAATCCCAGACAAACAAGCAAACAAAACACAACCCCTAGACAAGTTCTAAAGACAAACGCCAACCCACTCAAGACAAGTTCCAAAGGGATTTGTATGAAATTTCTTTAGACAGAAATAGCATGGAGATGATGAGGTGATGGAAGCACATAGAGGGGGATTAAAACCAAAATTAAATATTACCATGTCATCCAAATTCAGCATACACATGAGAAAATTAACTGTACTTCTGATGTTAGAAGTCCTGCTACTTGTCTCCTCTCAAACCAACGTCCATCCCATTCCCCTGCAGTAATCTATTCTGCTTGAAACAGAGAAAATTAAGTTTACCGAGCATTGTGTGGGTGATGGGAAATGTCAAGGTTGGTCTCCCTGTCATCCTCCAGCAAGAAGTGAGGTAAGCCAGCTCTGTCTTGAGCATCTCCACAATCATCTGATTGTCTAGAGCCAGATAGAAGTGATGCTGGTCAGTAAACTAGAGAAAAACACAACATAGGGGTAGTTGTCAGTGCTTTCCTTATTTTTTTTATTTCTTCCCTTAAATCATTCACAAAAGCCACATGAGCTACTCCTGACCACAACACAAACCACCTGAATTAACCTAACAAGGCCTCAGACTGTGAAAAAGAAATCCATGCTTGTGCAAGAGTCCATTTGTGCAGGAACTCTTGCCAAGAGTCCATTTTCTTACACCTGTAGACTGACCATCAAGTAAGCCATACAAACAAAACCTAGGCAATCACACCCATGAAGCAGAATCTTCCCAATTACACTAACCTATGATCTGGAAGATGGAAGTACTCTAAATGGGGAAGAAAAAGCTAACAATAGCAACAAAAACAATAAACAGGCTTAAGAGCGTACTGGGGACTGGAAGCCAGTAACTGTATGTCTCTTGGGAACCATCTGTAATTCAAGCAGAATACAGAAAAGCTGGCAGTTACTGAGGAGAAAAGGCACATGAAATGTGCAGTGGCAAAGTGCTGCTCCCACTACAGCAGGAAGCCAAGAACCACAGTAAGAGACTATTATGGCTACTTCAGGAGCTGGAACCAAAGAAGCAGGACAAATAATGGAAAGTACGTCAAAGCAGCCACAGCAAAAGTTAAGGAAGCCCGTAAGCCTTGGGGAGGGGTAAGTGCATAAAAAATATGGAAGTTCATGCTGGCAAAGTCCAGAGAAATTGCTTCATAGAAGGAATCAGGAACTAGCCAAAACAATCCTTGAGCCACTTGCAATTAGCTTTGGTAATTCAGGAAGAACAAGTCCCAGAAATCCAGAGAGAAGGAAACACACTGGCTGTCTTTAAAAAGGAAGAGCCATTTAAAAAGTCAGACCAATTCCAGTGCCTGAAAGCAAAGGGAAACAAAGCCAATTTGAGACAGCCAAGATAATTACAAAATGATAGAGTAAGATGGTCAAAAAGCAATCCCAGCAGATTAGTCCAATTTCCTTCTTTGGAGCAATCAGATGGTAAGTATAAGGAAATGGCTGACACCTGCCAACTTCCACAAATTTGCACACTAGTGAGCTGAACAAAACATCCTAGGAAGTAGAACCACTTTTAAAATTGTTCTCAAAAGGTAGTTATTAGCCATTTTTTCAGAATGACTGTATCTGAATGAAGTCAGCCTTTGCCCCACACCTAATCAATGTTTTCACTAGAAAAGAGACTGAAATACAAATGACAAAATCACAAAATTTACGGGCACTAGTCAAGATCAACAAGATGATTTAACTGCAACCTTAGGAAGGTGACATTAAACATTAACTCCATCCACCTCAAAAAAAAAGTCAGGGGAAGTTTCTGGCTACAAAGTACAATGGAAAATGTTATGGAGGTTTTAGTAAAACATGGAATATGCAGGAACTGTCATTGTGTTGCTATGTAAAGATAAGTGCCATTTTGGAATATACTAATAAATATATCCTTATTTGATACATGACAAGATTTCAGCTGGAATGTTGGGTCCTACTTACATAGCAAGATGTGAACTAAGAGGTCTTTTGAAAAAAATCACATCTCTAAGGAGTTTTTCCCTTATTTGCAAAAGTGAAAATTGGTACAGGGAAGTAACACAACAAATAACATTTTATAAAGATGCTTGTGATGAACTGACATGGGGAAGCATGAGAAGGGATCTACATTTTTGCAGTAAATCTGATTTGTCTGGGCATTATGAAGCAGTACAGAAGCCTTCTACAGAGTCCAGTGAATGCCTCCAGCTGGAGTTTAAAGACTTCATTAGTTAAACATCTATTTAGAAGGGTGGATGCATTCTTTATCCTGCATCAGTTGTACATGCTTAGAGCAGGTGACTCCTTGGCCATCTAGTACCAGCTGCTAGAATAATTCTATTGGAATAAGTGTGTTGCATTTCATTAAATGTATAAATAAGAGCCATTGATTCTATGAGGATCCAAACTTCCAGCAACATTGCAAAAACACACTAAAGAGAAAAAAAAGACAGAACATCCATTTCTCAGCACTATTGACCCTTTCAACAATATAATGAAAAGATCACACCTTCACTTCCTAGGGGTTACAGTATTTGGCACATTTACGTGGTACTAAATTTTTCATCAAAGCACTCAGTAGAAAGATATATTAAGTGATCTATTTCTGCAGAAACTGTTTCATTAACTAGAATGTTGGTGTGAGCAGAGATCAGTAACAACTTTGTACTATTGATTTGCTGTGTTCTCCTAAGCCAGAAGCCAAAGAAACCAGACTCTGTATGATAGAAAAGAGATTTATCAGCAGTTCTACCATGCTGATTATGCCATGCTCCTAAAAACCCTACAAAATAAAGTACATCTGCTGTGTCAGCCCTGTTCTACCTAAAGTACAATGACAGCAGGGAAACGCAAAGTGCTTCACTAATGATTCACCATGAAGAAAGAAGTGATTTTCCTGCCAACTTTACATGCTTACCTGAGGCGTAAAAGCAAATATTTGATTTCTTATCACGTAGAGCTTGGAGGTGCCCAACACTCCAATGTGTCGGTGTGGCCTGCCACTTAATTTCATGCTCTTGTTCCGGCCTGGAAAGAAAAGAATCTCAGCTAAAATTTTTGGCATTGTTTTCCAAAATAACCACTTTAGACAGGAAAATCTACTCCACTAATACTAGTAAGGCAGAAAACAGGTGACAGAGTGTGAGGCCACAAACTGGTTGGTTTTGTAGCAAGCACCAATGTAATAGCCAGAGTCCTTCAAAGGCCTGATTAAAAATTAAAATTTCGGCTTCACTGACCATGGATTTGGTCTTATAATTATAGTAATTGCTCAGCACTCAAAGCTTCCCCCCAAAGAAGGACAGGAGATGTGACATTACAAAAACAAGGCCATCAATGTAACCCAGAAATTCCAATATTTTCAAATATAGGACCATAAAAACTCATGCCTGCAGGATAAATCAACACACAAAGTACATCCAAATACGATGGATTTTCATCAGGCTTTAATAAGCTTCACTTTTCCCAGTAGAGTTTATTAGCAAATGATCCACACTACAACCTTTGCACCAGCAGCTAGGAGCTGACTTGAATCTTCCTGACAAGGAATATGAACCAAACAACCACGTGCCTGAAAAAATACTACTGTGAACATTCCTAAAGAAATCACTGTTAAAAACAATGTATCAAACCATCCTACTCACACCCCCACTAGTGAAAGAAAGCTATTATGAATTATAATAAAATAAATGTAAGCTTCAGCAGAGCCATGCAAATGTTTCATTTTTTTAAAGAACTTTGAGATGAAGAGCCAGATTCTTTCCCAAAAGCAACATATACAATTTCCTTTCTCTGTGTAAAGAGCATACTTTCTAAAACTTACCTGAAGGCCCCATTACTTTGAATGATTCCAAAAAAGCTCCCTGTTGAAACAAAAAAAACCAAAGCCTACAAACAAAAAACCACCAAAACTAAAAAATGTTCACCCCCTGAGCAGCCTCAGCATTATCTGTAACCAAATTGCCATGGGAACATGCTGCAGACTGACAGAGAAGCAGGATACAGCTTCCCTTCCCCACACAGCAAAGGAATCTACCAGCGCTGAGTCACCCCACCTCAATTTTACTTTATAGCAGTATGCACAATTTTGAGTCATGAGTTGCTGGCATGCCTGAAGAAGTAAAACTAAGTTAAATTAGGAATACATGTAACAAACTTTCCACCAAGACCCAAATAATTCCAGCAAGGATTATCAAGAACCAGTTATAAAAAGACTTAACAACTAGAACCAGTCAGAGCTTTGGGGCATTTATTTAAGTCAATTCAGGCTCTGAGGAAAACAGGCCTTGAGGGCCACTGCTGAGGAACTGGAATGTATTTAAAGGCCTGTGTTTAGAAAAGCTCTAAAGGCTTCTGGGTTTGCAAAAGAGACAGAGAGCTTCAGCAGCTCAACTCAGCTCAGGGTTGGCAGGAACTGCAGCAAGAACCTGACAGCCCAAAAATGCTCTGATAGCAGCACAGCTTCCCTGCTTTGGAGCAGAAAACTTCCCAGATTGCCTGATAAAAATCATACTGCCCAGTTTCCAGACTTAAAAGAGAAATACTCTGACTTCTCAAAGGCAAAAATATTTGACTTTTTCTTCTGTGTTTTTCCAGGCATTTTTTCAAAAACCGGTTTCTCTGTGGAAGTAGTTTCTGGAGGACAAAAGAAGAGTCAGTTTTTGTCTAACTCCAAGGGCACAGGGAAACTTGTATTTTTGTCATCATTTCTAAGGAGGCAATTTTTTTTCCCCTGTTTGAGCCCCTTATTTAAGACAGAAGTTCTAAGTTGGTTAAGCTTCTTAAAAAAATATCTTGCCTGGCAGTAGAGAGGCTTCCATGTTGAAATACTTACCCAGCATGGTGTAGAGGTTGCTGAGGATGCGAGCTGGCTGCACTCTGAGCGGATGGATATCAGCAATGCTCTGAACATTGATTCCACGGTCTTGCAAGAGGTTCTTGATTTGATTAGATTCTGCCAAAACAGTTACTGCATAACAGAAAACAAAAACACAAATAAAAACCAATGTTCTACTCTATTTAACTGCCTCTACCGTCACCTCTCAACAAACGCTTTTAGCTAACTAAAAAGGCGCAAAAGTGTTGCTATTTTCTTAATCTATGGATTCATGAAATCAAAACGGATTGCAGGAGGGCATCTGACAGATTTTGAATCTCTGTTTCTCAGTATTTCTTGCCATTCTTGTCCACTTTGGACCACAGTGGTGGTCAGAACGGTCCTGTGAAATCCCTACTCAAACCTCCTGCTCAAAGCAGGGTGAGACCTGCTGAAGTTAAAGCAGGTCCTTGGGGATTTAATCAGCGTCTTCTGATTTCTTTCAGTACCACTAGTTTGGATCACAGTCTCTTTTAGGGCTTTTCCCCCACTGAACAAGGGGAAACGTGACTTGAAAATCTTTGTTATTTTAACACAGCACACTATAACAATGCAGCCAAGTCACTGGAGAGCCGGTGCTGTCACTTATACAGCAATAAATGTTTCGGAGGACACAAAATGGCAGAGGTAGGGAGAAAAAAAAATTCCCTAATCAGAGGAATTAACAATCCAGCCCCAGAACCCATTTCTTGTCCCACTTGAGGTTTGGCCCATAGTAAGTGGCTTATTGGTTTGGGACTAATAATGCAGTATTCTTCTTTGTATTGTGAATACATGCTAAAGAATGCTAAAAATAAGCAAGCACTTCTATTTCTATTGTAAATTAAGCACTTCAGAATAATGAAATGCTACTCCCATGAGACACCAACAGCAGGTAAACAAGCACCACCCCAGGTCACAGGATCATTGACAAAGGCTGCTCCTGATAAATGAGCTTGTTGCTCTTTCAGAGCAGTCCAGGCCCTGGAAAAGTCTTTAAGACTTGATCTGTTGGTGTTTGCTCTCTACTTAATTTTCTGGTTTTGGCTGTTCTTGCACAAACTAAAGAGGCCACTCCCAGCAGCAACCAAAACCTGGTAACTCTAGCTGCCTCACCTCTGTGTACAGGGATCCTCCTCACTCAGTGCTCTCTGGTTCCTCTGAAAAGGGGCTACAAGAAACCTGATTAACCTGATACATGTCCTGTCAGTCCTGCTTGTTCTTTCTAAAAGCTGCCAAGATTTTCCTTTTCACTAAAAGATTAAGTTGGCCACTCTGCAATTCCTGACAAGTCTTAAAATTTTAACAAATTTTTTTTTTTTTAAAGTGTCTTAAACCTGCTCTTCCTTCCTGGAAAAAGGCAGCTAGGAAAACAAACCATTTCTCCTTCTCACAGTGTCATCAAAGCATCTATGTCCCATGCAAAAAAATCCACCTTATTTTTAAACACATCTTTCATGTCTCCTGTACACAGGGATTTTGCCATCACATGATTCAATTCACAGAGAATGTTCACAAAATTCCTTCACCTTGTACCACAACATCAGGTTTAAATCCAGTGGAAAATCTCCTATTTAAGGGATCAATTTCACCTGCAGCAAGAAATCCCTATGATTTGCAAAAGAAAGAAAGAAGTAAGGAAACAAGCACAATTTAAGCAAAACACTTCTGACATATAGAATAAATCCTAACCAATTTTCATATTTTTTCAGGATAGCAGGACTTAAAGCCTGGTTTATCTACTCTGTCCAGTAAGTAGTATGTTCAATAAAAACAATGGCTGCAATATTTTTTGGAACAACAAGAAATGGTTCTGACTGACACAATCTGCACATTCAGAATTCCTATTTCAGAGTTACAGCAGCTGACGTAATTTCACCAGGAAAGTGATTTTCTTTGTAGCTCCACAGAGATATTTGTGCTTCTTATAACTCATCTGACTTTAATGTGTCTGACTAGTAGACATATCATGCTATAGAGCAAGGAATAGCCTAGTGGAGCTGAAATGGCACAAAATCCTGGCTCTGGAACAGCCAAGTCAGCCTGGGAGTGCTCCTCTATTCTAACCATGTATCCAGACCATCTGACCACTTACTCATCTTGATTAGAAACAGACAATTGCATATCTATATTAAAAAAAAAAAGGTTCCTGAAAGCTCGGAGTCAGCCTTTCATGGTTCATGTATATGTTTCTACTGGAAAACACACTGTCCCATACCTGTCAACCAAACTGTACTTAAAGCCCAAGCTATCTCAAACAAAATGAAATACAAGTTTAACTACTATGCAAGAAATAATTACCTCTGCTAATAGGCAGCTCAGGACATACAATGATTGGCCCCAAAGATGTGGCAACTTTCCCACTGGGATGCGATCCACTGAGTGAGGATTTTCATACTCCTCATCCACCTGAAAACAAATACACAAGCAAGAAAAATTACCCTAAAGTTGTGAAGAACAATCAATAACGTATAAGTATTTGCAGACATACAGTCTAACATCAACCCTTTCTAGCCTGCCTTTACTACTGACAGAAATGTCTTGGTTTCACTTTTAAGGCTACACATTTTCTGGGACAAGAACTATGCTTCCTTTCTGTACCTCTTCCCACCCTTCAAAGCTAGAGGATGCATGGGGACTCTGCATGCAATTGTAGCTTTGGTATTAGCTCTTCCACTTTCTTCTCACCATGCCTTTGCTGCCTTCCCTCTGGGCTGCTCATAGTTAACTGGGTGTCTGCTTTCCAACCCCTTCCAAGATGACACTTTAACTTCACTGATGTCTACCCAGATTTCTGAAGCAAAGGTGCTTTCCAGTTTTAAGACTATTCCACCTTTCCTGTGTTAGCAAGGATGGTCAGTAGAAAAATTAAGAGTAGACTTACTAATTTAGAAAAAGTGCCTTAGTTTTGTGGTATACAGATCTATTGAGGGCAGGGCAAAAACCCTCCTAGATTACATTTTCAGGCAGCCATTTCATTTTTGTTTTATAGACAGACAAAATCTACCCTGTTTATGTGGCATGTTTGTCAGATCATTATCATCATATCAAAATTCACAAGAAGGCTCTGGACTCTTACACGCTCGTTCCCACTAGGAAGGCAATTCAGTTTCCACCTCAGATCTGCGAGCAAGGCATCAGCTGTCGGCTGAGCAACTCAGACCAACCCAGGAGGCTCCACACCCTTAGTGAGTGAGGGCTGAGAAGTCTGGAGTGGGAGAAGAAGTTGGCAGGGAGGGATACAAAGGCAAATAGCATGGAAGAGCACATAAGCTCGTCTGAATTTCTCTGTCACAATGGGAGAATGAGATAAATAGTAACAGCAAAGGTGGGGGAAAATACCCAAACAAACCAAACAAAAATCCCAGCCCAAATCCTAATCCATTTAAAACCTGTCTCCCATACATGCTCTGGAAAAAGGCAGCACAATCAATCAATCGACTACACAGGCAGGACAGTCTATGCTTTTTTTCTTCTTTAAACTTCAGTTCCCAAGTCAGTATCAATACTTCTTAAATATATGTCTTGCTCGAAGGATGTAAAATTTTAGACCTGCTGTAACATTTCCACAGACACTCAAATTGAAAGTAAAAAATGTGACCATTTGGAAGCTGAAGTTTACCATTTCTCAGCAGGAGCTGTGAGAGGTCTCCTACTTTTTTAAAATAATGTGCAATAGTCTTTTTTTATTGTTGGTTTAGATTCATCAGACACAGGAAAACTGTAAGACTGACATTCCTCTTGCTCTCTCTACTTTACATACTGAAGTGGACACTGCATTTCCACAATACCTTTTCTGGAGGGACTGCATACAGTTCAGGCATTAGCACTAATCCATTCTTCTCTCTAATAAGTATTCCTTCCAGAGCCTCTCTGTACTCTTGCACCTGGAAATATTTTTAAAAGAGAGTGAGAATTCACATTACAGTCAGCAAAACTGAAACAATAAAGTTAAAGTACTTTTGAATAGTACTCTTCTGCTGAAAGTTCATATATTTAAAAAAGAAAAAAAGGGGTAGAGGAATCACAACTTGCTGATGGAAGAACAGGGTTCAAATTATCAGAGACTGTTCCAGCATCTCAGGGTTACCAGAAACATGAACACTTGTCTTCAATCTGTAACACAAGCCTGTAGCTTACTGAATTCTGCCTTGCAGGATTGGGAAATCAGTTTCTCTTAACTGATTTGATTAAAATTTTGTCACAAGGAAAGCTCAAAATAGATTTAAACTGTTTAAAAGTATCTAAGTTCACTGAACAGCAAATCCTCTTCTTCTTGTGTTATTAGACAACGTATTAGGAACAGGAATAGCAGACTGATAAGAACATATAATACATTTTCTTTTTACCAGATTCCTTAGTTTGTTCCATTTATTAACTATCTATTCCAAGTTTTTACTTAGAGGGAAACTTTTCAAGCACTACCAGCACCTGCCTCAGAAATCCTATTTCTGCTATTCCTGAGTACAGTGGATCAAAGTAAGGTACCCACAGGTTCACATTATGGTACACTGACATTGTCAGTATCCTGTCCCTTTCCACTCTTTTTGAGTCCTCAGGGTGCTTATTTTTCTAGCAAAACCATTTGTTTGCAGCAGTAACTGGGGACTGGACACTCACTTGAGTGTCTCAGTGACTCATTCAGCTGTGTTTAAACAGTGGACACTGGGAGCAATTGCCCTGACCATGGCCTAGTACAGTCCATCTGCACACTGTAAAAACAACCAGGTACATACTGTCCCAGACAATCCAGCTAAGCTCTACAGATTGATTCCTGAAGTGGTATTTTATTGGCAGAACTGAAGTTGCAGTAAACTTTCTGATTTTCCCCCTCACAAAATAATGCCATTTCTCTCTTCACCAGACTACTTTTACCGTGTTCAGGAAAACATTTTATGTGTCTAGTGTCAGTAAGAATTTCGCTTGATTTGCAATATCTGATACAGAAAGAGGGCTTTTTGGTCTGAAATTCTCTGAATTGTTTCTGATGTGACATTTCAATTTTTTAAGGAGTTTAGCAATCTCCTATCCCTCTGCATACTAGGCAATTTTAAATCACATATATTTCTTTCAAGCTACCAATCTGCAGAAGTTCTGGTATGAATGCATTTAGTCCTGGCTACTTGCTGCTCTTTAACTCACCAACACTCCCCAGGGGCCACCATAACCTTTTGGAGGGCTACAATCAATTTAGTTCCACTGACCACTGGATGTCTGGCACAGTAAAGGCATGAAGTGACTTAGGGAATTAGTGAAAATGAAATTGCTTCATATAAGCCAATCCCAAATCTCTCTGAATGTACAAAAAGACTGAAAATACTACGAATGTTGTTCTCAGCAGCCAAGCCAGAGAGGTTGGGGAAAAAGAAGCTTGTCTCATCTCTCTGAAGTAATTGTGAAAGGGGCATCAAGGTTGGTGATAAGACAAAACCAGGCAAATAAACCCTCTTCAGCCCAGTTTTACCACCCCAGCTAACAGAGCCACTCAAACTGGTAGGGGGAGGGCAACCAGACCCCAGTGTGCACAATCCTTCCTCCAGCCTCTACCATGTAATGAACTCCAGAGGAAGGTGAAATTGGCTGAAGACTATTCCACTCTGCTAATGGGGTATCCAAATGATACCCAAAACAAACAAGGAACAAAGTTACAAAATACTGTGGGTAAATGGTTATGCAATTTGAAAGCAGTTTTTTCTTTCCTCACCTGGATTTTGTCCTCATTAAATATTCCATCAATTAGGAAGTATGTCCAGAATACTGGCCACTCACATTCAATATTCTCAAAGAGCTTGAGCTCAGCAGGATCATAGTGCAGCCTGCTTGGATCCTAAAAAATTCAACCACACTCATTTTGTCACAGTACTAAATTAGTCACTTATATTCCAACCATAATCGCACCCTATTTTATACAAATTAAAACACAGAAACCAATAAACCCACCAGAAATAGTTTCCATGTAGTCTCTTGACTTCTTTGTCACATTCACTCTCAAACTCATTTAATAGTTCTCTAGACAAATCGATCCTTCCTAGTCTCAGGATCTAAGTGTCTCCCAAATGATATTGGCTCTGCCTCAGTTCAGATATTTCGGGATGTTTCAGAGACATCACTTCATCTTAAGACACCATAAGCATATCTAAGGGTTAATTTCTTACAGAATTATGAATTAAATTCTGTCCTTAATAACTGGTTTTCAAACCCTTAGCCTCCCTCAAATATGTGTCCCTTCCAGGGTGGATACCTGGGATTACCCCCAAATCAACTAAGATGTCTTAGCAGTGATGGAGAACTTCACCCCTTCATATAAATAAAACAAAATATATCTATAAAGAAGAGATAAAATTCTTCCTATGTACCTACTGAAAATATACATCATAAATATACATCAGAAGTACCTCTCTGGGTGTCTTGTAACCATCTCGGAGAAAGCGACAGCAGCCATAGCGGCCCTGTAAAACAGACAATGTTACCAAAAATTTCACAAACACTTCTCCCTCCCAGACTAACATCAGCATAAAAGTATTTCCTGAGTTTTAGGGGTCACTTAGGGATCTTCCTCCCTCTCTTCATGCACAGATGAACTAAGTCTGGCAACCTTTGTTTAATTAGGATTTTTGGTTTAGAAAGAGGTTCTGCTTCTCTCTTTGGAAAACAAAAATAAAGTACATCCTTACCTGCAATTTGGATATGATTTCACTCTTGGTTACATTAACAAGGTTTACATCCTCCACTGCAAAAGCTGGGTAAGAAATAACAGAGAGAAGGCCAGCATCTATCTCCTTTGATGTGGATGCCCTTGGCAACATGGAGTACAGAATAGACTGAGCAAAACAAGAACAGGAGAGAGGGATGTAAAACAATTTGCCCACTTCAAAAAACTATGTCAAGTGCAAATGAGACTATTTGCAAACTGACAGAGAACTCTGTGCAGTTATATTTAACTGAGTTAGAATGAGAACGTTTCACACTACTCAGTTCCACATGATCTACTAGAAACAGGGTGAGCAGCATAGCCTGAAGCCATCGTTATTACATTGCATTCTTGGCTTAGTTAAGCAACATTTCATTTAAAAACAAAAGGGAGAGGGTATAAGGTTTTCCCCTTGTAAAGGAAAGACCAGACTAATTTTTACCTGACAGTGTTCTACTTCATCAGGAAGAACATGAATCACTGATTTGTGTCCTCCATGAGCTCCAAAAAGATCTAGTTCATCAATTGCTTCCAAAGCAGCCTTCAAAGAAAACCAAACCACAACCCAAAATCATTAAATACCTTTTAAGCCAAGTATACACCCTAGCACCTGAGCTTAACCTCTGAAAGAAAGTACCTAAGACAGAAATTTGCTCCGCAGACATTTTTTTCATCTTTAAAGGGAAGCTTGGCAATATTTTAGAAGAAGTAACTATTTCTGGTTTTCAACAGGATTGATGTGCTCATGATCCTCCCTACAATTTAAAGGCAATGCAAAAAATTCAGAAGCTGGGTTTCCACTGAGACATCATCTAAAAAATGATGTACTTAGTAAAAAATGCTTCTCCTGTCCTATATTCCAAAATAGCCTCCTATATCAGTGTGGGGCCAAGACCAGCAGTTTCTCCCTCTTGCAGTGCACACAAGGTCTAACAAATCCTGATGAAAGGCAAATATACCTTTGACCTTAATGATGTTTGTCTTCTGTCTGTCCCTCAGACACCATGTAACAAGGTAGTTGTCAATTACACATTTATATTTATGGCCTTCTAAGCTTCATTTAGTATCTCTGTGACCTTGTGCTATGAGGGAGCCAGAAAGATCCACTTTCTTTTAAGTATATCTCCATTTATTTCTCTCTCTAAACTACTTGTAGAAAATTTCTTAAACTGATACTCTGCTGTTTTTTAGAATTTACATCTGACTTTATCTTACCATGACAACATCACATATGACACTGAGGCTGAAGAATTAAGGAGAAGGGAAAGAAAACCAGAGGCCGCTTTATGAGACTGCATCTTACTGAATCTGTCAGATTCATGGTTCAATTAATCTGGTACCCTTCTTGCAATCCCTGGAACAACTGTGCTGAGGTCCTTCAATGAGAGCCATTATCACAAAGATTTTACACTAAAAAATACTCACTCACATCTAAACAAAAATTCTTATACAATCAGCTAACCATTGCAGTGGCCAAGAAGACCACACAAAGGAAGCCATCAGGATTGTCAGGGCCCTTAAGCATAACACAGCAGCCATGAAGTAGGTGTCAGGAAGATTTTCTCACTTTGGCCATCCCTACGGAGCTCGCGTTCAGTTCAGGGATTCCTTGGTTTGTCTTATCACCACGTTCCCAAATTCCATAATCCTGCAACAACACCATCAAGAAAAAAATGGCATGATTATATACAAAAGGAATGTTTCCCCCCCTTGTCCCATAACAAATGCACACCCCTACATGAAATTATTTTACTATTTGCCTTCAAGAAAAAGAAAAAAGAAAAGGGGCTCCAAGTCTCCAAGGAGACCCTTCTCATGTTTGGAAAGCAGCACATAAAAATATACCCCAGCAGGATCAAGTATACAGTCACGAATCACTGCCTTCACAGAACACACAAAGCCCTTTATCCCTCCCCCTGTGCATGTTTCTCCCCATGTCCCTTCAACTTGGTTTGCTAACAACCTGCCCTTTTAGAAAGGCCCACAAGACTTTTAATTAGACATCAGGAAATATTATTAATTATCAATAAAAGCCCCTGTTACTATGATAGAACAAGTATACCTCACCCACACAGCCGTAAATCCTCCACAGCCCTCCCAACATCTCCAAAGATGCTGCTGACAAAGTTAAGTACTGACAGGCTCTGATATCTTTTTGTGGAAAAAAGAACTCCCTATTTTACTTCTCCAGCAATAAATAATTTTCCACCCACACTTGAGCAGTGTTCAGATGATTTACATATAAATAACTACTTACAGCAACTTTGTAGGCAGCTTCTATGTAGAAAACGAGATTCTGGATAAAGGTAACTTCATCGAGAGTGAAGATAATACGTAACCCTGATCAAAACAAGGGAAGAGAATAATTATACTGTATCAGAACTGCAATAGTTACTCTTCAGTGAGTGTCATGCTTTTGTTTATTTGCTACCAGCTCCTGCCCACTGAAATCAAAGGAAAAACTCAAACTGATTTCCAAAGGTCAAGCAGCAAGCCTCAATACTTGCTACTGGCAAAATACTTCAAACCCCACCAATACCCACTGTTTCAAAGCCCAACCAAAAACCACCACTGTGAGAGTGACACTCAGACCGTGGGTATAAAGCAGAGACATCTGAGCCCACTCTGGCTCTCCAGAGCAGTGCATACCAATTCCTGCAGCTCCCTAGCCCTCTGCCTGCTTAGTGGTCTACCTAGGAACCTTCAGGATGACCAGGTACCTGCTCTGCAGGGCTCAATTGCAAGGGGCTCCAAGGACAGAAAAACACGTAAGGAAACAAATCCTTATCCTCACAGGAGGAGTACAATTAAGAAGAACATAAGATAAAACAGCACCAGTTAGAGAAGAAACACTGATGGCCCAAGTGGCACCTGACTGGATGTTGCCACTCTCTGAAGAAACGTGGTTGTCCAAGAGGATGCCCTATAAAATCTTTAAACATGAGACTTCTCTGACACGACTCTAAATATCTCATGTATTTGATGCCAATAAACATTAAGGAAACAGACACTGCCAGTTACTATAAACATGAAATTCCAGTAAATCATATCTCTTTTCCAGAGAAACATTACTTGCTTCTGAGTAATAATCATGTAAAGATCTTTGAAGCTAGTTACTACTTTTTTTTCCTTTTTAAACGAAAGATGGAATAAAAAAGGCTGCAACAAAAGGCAAAAATATCTTCTGCTTACCTGATGCAGTCATCTGTGCCAAGAAGAGCAGGTAGAGGGAAGTTGCATCCACTTGCAGATGCCCCCACTGGTCGTCCCCAACCACCGTGGCACAAGTTGCAGAGTTATACTTGGCATGGAGGCAGTCTTTGGTACTCTGAGTGCGTTTGAACTTCTCTACCTTATCTACCTAAAAAACATCACAAATCTCAAATCTGAAACATTTTGGAAGAAATTCTCCAAACTGTTTCAAAATTACCAACTTCTCTTAGGTGAAGAGACACTTGAGGTCTTAATTCCTGCTACCTCACTTCAGTGTGTTTTGATTGATCAGAGGGCTTTAACACAACTCTGACTTTAGACTCCAGTTAAATCTACACCTCTACAGGAAAGAAAAAGATTAAATTACCTTGTTGAGTTCAGATCTAAACTACAGGTATGCATCTTGGTGAAAATTAGTTTGCAAAGGCAAAACTCTGATTTGCTACAAGCACAATCTCAAAATGTTACTTGGAAAAGGAGTCGAAGCAAGGTCAGAGTTTTGCTCAAGAGTTTTAAGAAGACTCCCCACACTATCATCTGCACACACACAAAATAAGTCACTCCACAGAAAACACAAAACCTTCAATGAAGTGCTTTGCAAATACAACATCTACTAATTGAACTCAGTCCTATGGCATTACCTGTCTCATCATGCACTGCAAGAGTCCCCGCATCAGCTTCACAACATTCTGCAGGAACAAAACAGACCAGTGACACTTTCAGCCTCATCAGCTCTTACAAATAACATTCAAAAGTGGCAAAGTTCACACCCTCTACTAATGTCCTGCCAAAGGTAAAAAAAAAAAAAAAAGCATATTTTCTATTTTTTTTTAAATACACTAATCAGATTTTATTCCTTCATCCCTATGTAGAAGAAATCTTTTTCCAAAGGTCCTCTCTAAAGCGTGGAACAACTCTCTGTGGTCCTTCTATCCAGCTAAGGGAAGTAAGAGGAATGCTATGTCTTGTAATAATACTAATACTAATCTTTTGAGTGACAGATCCGGGTAACACCGGTAGGTGACTTCAAGACATTGACATGACTGCAAGACCTGTAGAGCTTCTTCCACTCTTTATACAGTACAACAAAAAGCAAGTGATTAGTCAAGAAAGGGCCTTAAGTGTGAATGTAGAGAAGTGCAAGATTGTGCCTTAAATAAAGAAATCAACCCCATCTTTTTACCCCCAAAATATAGCCTCAAAATATGATGATGCAAATTGAGTTAAGGTTATTCTGTCACCATGGATCTCCCTGGTTTGAGCAGGACATACCAGCAGAAAATTTACCCAGTGACTCCAAAACAACAGCAGGACACCAACAGTCCCTCACTTCCCATTTAACCCACCTCTGTTTACACTCTCACTTCTGATACGCACCTTCCCAGCTGCAGATTTTAATATTTAACTGTGTGAGTTATGTCCCGTTCCAATTCTCCAGCACAGATCTCATCAGTTTGGTGATCCTTACCTTCTCTGCTTTGATCAAACAGGCCTACACACCATGTACAACCTCTGCGCACCTTCCAAGGACTGCTACTTTAAATGGCATGCTTCTCTTTACAGGGAAGAATGGTCTAGCAGATAATTTGCTGCAAGATCCAAGCAGCCTAGGCCTGATTTTCTGCTCCATAATACACCTCATGAGGGACCTCAAGGTTTAATCAGACAGAGGCTTGTAAATCTGGGCATAAAATCTCTCAGAAGCCTAATTTTCAACAACCAGCCAACCGATGGAAGTTTGACTCCTACAAATTTTTGTTTTGTTTGTAGTTTAATTCAGATGTCACCCTCTCTGCCATCCAGTTCCTCAAATCCTCCTTGCCAGAAGGTTGCCAAGGATACTGTACACCACACACTGCATGGATGTTGCTGTCTTTGGAACAAGATACGTACCCCAAGCTGGGAAAACCCAGATCCCAGGCACAGCAGCAGTGCGAATGCACTCTCCAAAAACACTACTGTAAGAAGACCCAAACAGTGGAACTGGTTTATGCCGAGCCTTGACGCACCTGCTCGAGCTCGTAGGCTTTGGCTTTGTCCTCATCCCGGTCGGCATTCTTCCGATACGCCATTCCCAGCCCCCACACGGCCAGGATGCTGTAGATGTTGTCCCGTACCCAGGCATCCTTATGGTCCGTCCCGGCTGAAAGCAGCCCCGTCACTGGGTTCTAACCACAGCAGGAGGAATAAAGAACAAACATTACCACCTCGAATCCCATCTGTTAAGAAGCATCACTTCTTCATGTATTAATAGGTGACAAACTAAAGATGATTTCACACTAAGTGCATATTGTGGCTGCTCGTGATTTCACAACTGAGGTGAGATCCCATCCTTCTTTCCCAAATTCACACAAGTGAAATGCAAAATTTATTTGAACACTTCAGATTGTGAAGTTTACAGCATCCAGCTGGAAATCTTCATCCACACAGGATTTGTAGCTAAGTCACTGAGTGAAATTTGGAATACATCAAGGAAATGGAAATTTAAGTTTTACGTATTTATGAGGAAAAGAGGGTACTGAGTTAATGCAGAAACTGAGTATGGGATATATATGTTTCTCTGTGTAACTGGTCTGTGGCATAATCTTGAGAAAGTAAAAAAACCACTAGTTATCTTCTAGGAGATTAAAAAAGTTATTTCTGTATATCTGCCCACTGGATTTATGACAGCTAAATGAGTGCAAATATCTTTTTATATACTCCTTTGGAAAATGGACAGGAAAAAAATTCTGAAGCTGTTGACAAGCAACACTGTCTGAAAAGCAGTACACTGAGTAATCTCCTGCATCCCAAATACTCCATTAAATTTTTCATTGCATCATTAATTCCCGTCACTTCACTATCCTTAATTTTTTTAGACATCTTTCTTGGCTGTACATTCTTGACTAACAAAAAGAGGCAAAAGGTCAAGAGAACTTTCAATCAAATCAAGCTTTTACAGAAAATTTCAGTGAATGAAGACCAGTTGCCAGGGCTGGTGTGACAAGGGGCAAAGACTACAATAGTAAAAATAAATAAAATTTAAAAGGATACATACACCAATTTTTCATTTCTCCCACACACTGGTTCACTCAACTCATTATTTTTAAGACAGCTGGTTTGAGAGGGAGGGGCTTTAGTTACAGTTTCCTGGGCTTTGCATGTGGCCACTGAGCACCACAGGGGTGACAGCCTGACAGACATGACCGGGCACAGTCAGCCCTATTTTTGTGGTTTAATAGAGCAATGCTCAGTGGCTCACTCAGAGTAGAAATGAAGTTCTGCTGCAATGGCCCTGCCTCAGCAAGGTCTTCACAAACCAAGTAACAGCTGAAGGACCACCTACTCATCTGTTTGATGAGGAAAGTAGCACATGTGAATGCAAACAGCTTAAAAAACTTATTTTTGATATTGAAAAGTCAAACAAGGAGTAGCAGAAGTCCCAGTTCAGTACTGTGCCCACATGACAAAACCCAGGGTCTTAGAAGGCAGAGTGCATATTCCCAACATTTGTAGAGGACACTTTGTTTCCCTCCCTCCTGGGCAGGACAAGAAATGTCTATTCACCTGCAGCCCTGGCTTGATAAAGATCACTCTGCTGTCTGAGAAATGATCTTTTTGGTTTCTTTTTCCCTACTCTCCATACTGGGCTGGCTGCCAGTTGAAAAATAAAAATGTCTCTGGGTACCAAAATGGAAATCCCAGAGAAATGGCCCATCCAAGACTTTAAAAGCCTATTTAGCTCCCAGGGAGGGACTTGCCTACCTCAAGAGGCTGTATTAAACACGTCCAAGGACAGCTATCACTATTTCAGCACCTTTGATTCCTCTACAAGTTGGTCCCAGCTTTTGGGGTGCACTGGGGCTTGCTCTCATGGACTGGCAACACGTTAATGTCTTCCCTCATGCACATTCAGCATGTAGGCAGAACCACATAATATACTAATTAATATTTTCAGTGGTTTTGGTTTAGCTTTTTTAGAAGTGTTTAGTCTTAAAAACTACAATTACTTTCTTCTGTTGCCCGCTGACATCATATGAAAACCACAACCCTTACAAGGTGCTAAAGAACCCAGAGAAGCACTGAGTGCACTTAATCCCACTGATGTCAAAGGGATTTTAGCTTAACCAGTACTTCAAGCATTACATCTATGCAGTGATGGCTAATTAGACTAGCAGCTCTCATCCTGCAAATCACACTGCACATAAGATCCATAGAGCAAGGAATTTTATCAGCACCATGGGCTGCCAGCTGAGGGCACTGCAACAGAAAGCTGATTGCTGGACTAAGACTTTAAATTGTTGTATCATGCCCAATCTTATTTTTAAATCTATCTGTCAATCTGGAGACAAAAAGACCCCCCAACAACCCAAACCACAAAACACACCAGTTCCTACGGGGCACAGGTGTTAACAAGAACTTCAGCAGGACAGGCACAAAACCAGTGGGGTTCTAACTGGAGCAGCAAAGCAAGTAAGCCCACATTTAGCATCTTGCTGAAAGGTGGAAATTAAACAGATTGTCATTGATCTGTCAGATGAAAATTGAGGTAAACTCTAGCAAAGCTTGCACATTTGCTTGTGAAACTGGATGTAACATGATGTGAGTCTTGGGGATGGTCCCGTGTAGGGCCAGGAGTTGGACTTGATGATCCTTGTGGGTCCTTTCCAACTCAGCATATTCTGTGATTCTGTGATACAGTTGGGGTCACCCATAAAGGTATGAGCTTTCCTTATCAGGTCCATATGCTTTTCACTAATAATACTGTAGCAATACTTAAAATGTACATAGATGTTAAGTTTTACTATTTCCTAATCTTAAGATTCACATTTTTTCTTATCTCATTCAATTTAACAGGTGTAATAAGCAGCTGAGAACATCCTTCTGGTGGTGCTTTTCAATGTTTGCTCTGCTTCAGCACCAAAGCATCCCTCTGTCCCCTATCCCTGGGGGTTCATGCAACAGCTGGCAGACCCCACACAGACAGGAGCCAATAGTCTGTGTCAGCCTCCCTTTATAACCTTTAACAGGATTGTAACTATCACTGTGCTCGCTGCAGGGACTGACCAGCACAATGCATCATCTGCAACACAGGAAAAAATTTGCTACTGACCTGATCCTGCAAGATGCCACACAGAGAAAAATTGTCAACCCTGGTGTGGGGTCTGGACCTGTCCTTTGAACACATCTGCCAGGTAGCACAGATACCCTGCATTAAAAATTGCCTCTAAAACCACTGATTTAGAGTGATTGGAATGAACACAAGATCAATTGCTGCTACTGAGAAGCCTGGCTCCTGGTGTATTAAACACCTGATGAAAGCTCAGTGTTCTGTGCACACTCCTTGTTCCCCTTGCTGCACCTCACAGAGACGAGCGTGTCACTGCCCTCCCTCGGAGCACTGCAGCTGATGTGCCAAGTCTGCATTCCAGCAGCTGTGGATGCGAGGTGCAGGGTCACAGTCCCACATCACCCTCTGCTGAGCAGCGGCACCTCAGAAGCATTTTAAACATCTTCTGGTTCTTCTGCCTGGCTGCTCCTGGGCAAACCCATGGCTAAAACTCACCTCCCTAGCTCCCTCCTGAGAGGCCCTAAGAAGGTACCAGCAGCAGTGAAGCAGCCCAGCCCAGCCCATCCAGCCACAGACTGTTCTGCTCTCAAGGAAGACACGGCTGCATGTGGCCCAAAGCAACCATCCTAACTTGCCCAAGTAAGCACTGCATCTCTTCACCCGGCTGAACACAACATTTTCAATCTATTGCAGTGAAAAAACCAGAAAGAGTATAAACATACAGAAAAAAAAAATCTAGAAACATGCCTTGAGCATCTCTCTGGGCCCTCCTGAGATACCATTGATCCTCTGCCTCACTGCTAGCCTGTGACTTGCTTTCCACACAAAGAAGAAAACTTACTTATTTCCTTTCCCCACCTCTGAATTCTCCCAGACATGGAGCCCTTAGTGGAAAAGGCAATACACAGTCATGAACACTCATCCTAGTGCTCTAAATGGCAATTACAAAATTCTGGGTTACCAGCATGAACTCCTGTATTACCATTCACTTACCCTTTTTACTATTGTTAAATATTAATAACATCATGGCACAGCTTTCATGGGGCATGCCTGAGCTCTGAATCTCAGAGGCTCCATGTCTCCCCTGATGGAATCTGTTATCAGCATCCTCATCTTATGAACAAGGAAATCAAGGCAGGCACTGGAAGCCAAAGTGACTTGCCCAAGGTCATCCTGCTGACAAAAGGCAGAGATGGGAACACAACTCAAAGCATCTCCTGCACCCCAGCACAGCAAGAGTGAAAAATTATCTTCTCACACCATGTATACCAATTCTTGCCTTTATTTCTACTGGTTTACAATAATTAGGACACAAACTCCAATTCACAGGTGTTTGGACTCTGGGCCCAAAACAACTGCCAGTGACAAAAATCTTACTGACCAAAGCGCATTTGGGTCCCAGCCTCTTCTTTCACTGCTTTCCAGTTTCTTGCAACTCTCATCAACAAAGCATATTTGGTAACCGATCTGTGCAAAAACCGCTGCTGCTCATCTTTATGTACTGGATTGTTTTAACCAAAGCACGACACTGCCGAACACCCTCTGAGTTCTTAGTGCTCACCCGGGTGAAGCGAGCACGCTAAGAGAGCACTGCGCTGACCGAAACCCCCAAGTCGGCTTTGCCGACCACCCCCGCTTTCTTCGTTCTTTCACTGCTCGCCTGTGCAGGCAGCCCCGCCTGACGCTCCGGAGCCTCAGCAGTGCGGACAGCGGGAGAACATCCTGGAATCTCTGGGACGTGCCCCAGCGCACACGCGTGCCGCGGGGAGCAGGCAGGGCTCCGCACCGCGCTGTGCTGACAGGCGCGGCACAAAGTCCTGCTCGGAGCTCTTATGGCACCGGGGCGTAATGCTGCTGTTACCGTGTGGGTATATATATATACACACACATATATACAGCGTGCACAACGGGTGGGTGTGTATCATAGGGCCACGAAGAGATTGTATACACAGTACTATTAGGATTTGCAAGCTCAGACTCGCCGTGTTTTCCACAAGCTCTCCAAGGTGCACTTATACAAGCACCCCCGGGATCCGCACCGCCTCAGCATTCTCCGCGCTGCTCCGCAGGCGGGGGCGGGAGATGCGGACAGGAGGCCGTGTGCCGGCCGGAGGAGGGATGTTCCTGTCCCTCCTGCAGCCCCCGGCCCCGGCACGGCCCCGGCACGGCCCCACCGCGCCCGGCACCCCCAGTCCCGACCAGGCGTCCCGGGACGGCGGCTGCTCCTCACCTGGTGGCAGAGGATGGTCCGCTGGACCAGGCGGGCGTAGCCGTCCAGGCGCACTCCCGAGTTGCTGCGGCTCCTCATGGCCCCACGGCCGGCCCGGCTGCCCGGCCCGGCCGCGCTTGGGGCGGCGGTACCCGGAGATGGCGGCGGCCTCTCCCCGCCCTCACGGCGGAGCGGGGCGGGGCGGGGCGGGGCCGGCAGCAGCCTCCGCCCTCAAGGCACCGCGGGGACACCGGGGCACAAGGACCGAGCAGAGGAGGGGCCGCCTGGCGTGACAAAAGCCCGCCTGCCTTTGTAAAAAATAAAGTCGATTTTATACAACCTCTTCGTAAGTTCGTAAAATAAAGCTGAGAAGGCCAGAATACTTTTTGGAAGCTTTTCTTTCCCCCAGCCTTAAAAAACCCCACCGTTTTGAGATCTGATGGAATGAAAGAAAAAAAGCAAAGCAGCAAGACTTTTTCATGTTTTCACACCCCTTGGCTTTCCGACTCAGCAAAGAAACGAGCCTTGGAGCTTTCCAAGGGAAATGAACCTGCTATTCCCACAGGCACTCCCGAGAGGCGCCGAGCAAGGCAGGCTTCTGACTCGATTTGCCCTTGCCTGGCTGCTGGCTGCAGCTCCCCAACGCGAGCGAGCCGGAGCAAGGGATGACGGGCAAAGAGAACCCAGATCTAGAAATTTACAATCACTTAAAACCAACAAATGTGTCACAAACAGTTGCAAACGCTTCACATTCCGTCTGTGCTCCTGGCAGCAGGAAGAAAAACAGTGTTAAATATGGGTAGGTACTGAAGCACGGAGCAGATGTTGTAGAGTAGCTGAAGGTGTGGGATTCACTCAAAATTCGGAAAGGATTTTTTTCCTTTGTCTTTCTTTTTTTTTCTTCTCATGTGAGATTGTAGCATTAACAGAGTTACTATTGTAACTTTTCCTTGCTGTGCTCTTCCTTCATTGCGTAACTGAGAGTCGTGGTTGAACAGCAGCTTTCAGACACGTGTTAGTTCCTTAGGTGGCCGTCGGACACCACCTCTGTAGGTTCTGCACAGCAGTAAAGAGGACAGAGCTCGGAGGTTCATCACCTCCATCTGCCAGAGCCGCGCGGCGAAATCTGCACCGTGCCAAAACACGGAGCAGCTCACTGCTCCCCTGAGCTCCGCACCAGCTTCCTCCTGCAGAGCACTGCTTTTTACAGAGACGGCACTTAGGGACCGGGTTTGCTGAGCAGGGTGGTGCCAGCTGCACATGGCAGGTTGCTGTTTATCTTTGACTAAGCTTAAAACCTCCTTACAGATCCCCGAGTTAGCTTTGCAGCCACAAGCTAATGCACAGAATTTTGCTTTGTGCTCTGGGTAAGGTATTGGTAGCTTTCCCCGAGCTCTGGGTGTCGTGGCTAAACAATGTCCGAGAGACCAAGTACCAAAAGGATACTGTAACACCCACTGTAAAAATACGTTTTCAGCTAGTTTGAGGATGATAATTATTTACTGAGCTAAAATAATATGCTGGTCTAAGTGCAAAATTTTACTACAATATGTGCGTGCTTTTAAGTGGCAGAGTCAGAAAGGACTCCCCACCCCTAGGGATATATAAAATAAAAATTATTTCAATAATCCTAACATATTTCAGTGTGCAAAAATAATAATAAAAAAAAGAATACTCCGAGCAGGTCAATGACAATGGAATATGTGTATTCATAGGGAATTTAATTACTGAAGCCAAACTCAGCTATGTGCTTTTGCTTATAGCATTCTTGTGGGAGAGCTTCAGCAGACTTGAGGGCAGGCATTGACTAGACAGACTTATATCAGGGTTTTCTCTGCTAAAATCCAGATCTGCTAGAACCATGAAAGGTAAATATGTAGCAGACAATAAATGCAAAAGCTGGGTCAGCTTTTTCTCCAAGAGGTTATGTACTGTAGATCCTGTAATCTGAAGAATTGTAATGCAGCCCAGTATTAACGACACATTTATCTAAAAAACAACGTTTCTATATTTTGTGTTGTACTTGCTGCAAATTTATTGCTTTTTTTACAGTTGAAAATATAAATATAAGAACATTAAATAAATTTACAAGAAACACTGCAAAGGCAATTAGCCAAATAGTTAAAGCATTCACAGAAATGTATTCCAGCTACTAGCATTCCAGGATGGGCTTTTACAAACATGCAGGTAAAACCCTGTGGATAAACACAACAAATACTTTAATTTCTCACCTTAAAAGCATAGTCAGAGTGATCTTGGACATAAGTGACTGAAAGAACCCATGTGTTGCCCACAGAACCAGAACAGGGTTCGAGGAGTGAAGAGGCTCAGTTGTGAACCACAACAGAGCCCCAGATAAGAGGCATGTAACTCATGCTTTTTGTTGAGGAGAGCATTCCAGGGCTCCCCACCAAGCCCTCTGGGAAAGCAAAGCTTTTGCTCCCCTTCAGCCTGCACCTGCTTCATGCAGCCCCCTTTACAGGGCCTGGTACTCTGCAGTCCGGCACCAGTTTGTCCTAGTTTGCTCAGGGAGCATCCAACCTTTGCCCAAGAATGCAAATTAAAAAAGCAGTGGCCACAGCTGCACATGTGTGTGAGGAAGAAGAGGAAAAATCAGGGCTTAGGCCAATTTCTGTTCAGGAGGAATCTTCACAATGTTGTATGGACTTTCAGCTGTTTTACACGAAGAGCCAAAATCCATTTTTTTCAGGTAAATATCAGAAGGGGGATGAAATTTTCCTTCAGCAATTACTGAGCTAGCGCCCCACTATTTGGTTTGCCAACCAAGAGCCAAAGCACAAGCAGAAATATTCACTAGAATAGCTCAAGAGCTGCCCCTTAAAAAACAGCCATGCAATGAAACAAACAATTTCTCAGCTACTAAATATAGCAGCTGTCATTTATTATTTCTACTTTTTCTTCAACTCCCCCTCCTTCCCCCCCCCGAAACTTCTCTACTTTTATCATTGCAAATGAGAAATGGCAGTGTGTTTAATCTCACCATTCAAGATAAATACTGACCCTGGTGAAATCAATGGCAAAAGCTCTGATGAATTTACTCAAGCCACCAACACAACTTAGTTGTACTTAATAACCTACTGTCTACTTTATTTAGCACTCCATTCATGGCACTCTACTTGAATTATACCCAGTTTCTGTCCCTCTATGGTGTACTAAAAGGTAGCTAAACGTTCAAGACCGATCGTGTTTGTTATTTACAGTTCTGTATCTAGTGAATATATTCAAAGCACTGTAGGTGATCCACTTATTGGACAAATTAACTTTTGTATTGTTCTATGTTAATTAACTAAAGAAAAATGCAACTTACAATAACAGTTACAAACAAAATACCAATTATTTTTCTATACATAGGAATATTTAAATTTATATTACAAGAAATAAATATAAAAAGTATCATTGAGATGCTTAAAAGTTGGTATTTTTCTGCTTATGTACATCACTGCAGTTTGCTACTAAAACGTACAAAAAGTTGAAGACAGCATAGCTAACATTTCTAAAGTTAACATCGTTTGTACGCACAAGTTGTAACTTTCTACATTTATACAATACTACTAAGCATTATATCCAGATAAACGTAATTGTAATGAAAGAAGTCTAAATAAAACTTTTCTTTCAATGCAAAAAAAACCCCTCAAAAAAACCCACTCTGATGAAGAATCAAAATGGAAATGTGCCAGCTGTAATCTGACATCCGAGGCCTTGTCAAAATAGTAGGTTCCTTTCTTTTTTTTTTTTTTTTTAAATAATTGTCCTTGTCAATCCATTGCATGGCTGCCTTGAAGTTCCAGTATCATATATTTTAAATAAAACCAGTTCTTGGTCTGCTCACATTATATAAAACTGCTAAAATAAAACTCTACTTCACACTGTAAAACAATGTGATGTTTAAAAGGAAATCACATTTTCTCCATAGAACTTAGGCTTCCTCTCTTTGAAGTCCTTCTGAGCGAGATTTGGCTTTCTTGGCTGCTGGTATCATCCTTGTCTTGAAATACAAGTTGTTTGCCTGAAAAGTCATGGAGACACACATCACCATTCTGGACACTGAAACAAACACCATTCTTCTCACTGGAAAGGTGGCCTGTTGAAACAAAAAAAGTGCATCTCCTCTCAGAAAGGTTCAGAATCAAGCCTCCTATGCTTTTTAAATCACTACAGGCAGTTCATACACTCATTTTATACCGGCAACAATTTTAAAATGTGGATTTTTGGGTAAATATTTTGTATACATTTCTTTTCCTGTGTGAAATCCTGAGATTTGAGAGATGTTAGTATATTTATGCACAATAGGATTCCATATTTTAAGCAATGAAGGTCACAATTCCCAACATGTAGACTTGACTTGGAATAAGTGTCACTAGATAAGATGCAAAATACTCCTCATTTTAATGTTTTGCTTTATCAAATTAAGTTTTAAAGGTATCTCAGGTATGCCATGCAACTGAAAGAAGAAAGTGTTTGAGAAAACAATATTTTTTGCCTTTGAAAGGAATTCAACTTACAGCATTTACTTCTGAAGGACAATCAGAATATGGCCTAGGTCTAATCATGGGTCAAAACCATTTAGACTGCAGAGAATCTTAAACATTTAGGTGAATCCACAATGAACATATATAATACCACTGCTGACCGAAGCCTTTTAATGAAACGCTCCACAAATGTTCAGTTCACTGGATAAATCTCCTGCCTTTATGTATCATATTCTAAATATTTTTAATGAGAATTTGGATTTTTTTTATTCTAAGTATTTGTGCAAACGCTTCAATTTGGATTTTTTTTAAAATTTACTTATTAATTTGAGCAGCCATCTAGCACTTAAACAGGCACAAATGTAGACAGGGTAAGATGAGCAGAAGAGCTTTGTTCAGCAATTGAAACAAGAAAAAGGCTGAAATTACAGAAAACAACCACACTTGCTGACACCGTGATTGTTGTTTAACCCCCTGCATGACTACAACTGTTTTATTTTAGGAGTGTTCAAAATAGCTGTGCCCTAATGTTAGGGCAAAAGATGAGAAGAAAATAAGGCTTTTCTGTGAACAAATTCAGAAGGTAGTTTGTGTTCCTCAGTGAGGAAATCTGCAGGTTTGGCCATGTGATAATTAATGGTAGTTTTTCAAACATTCAAATCCGCCAAGAGAAAAACTGAAAACAAGGAAATATTAGAATGCCATGAAAAAATGAAGTCCAGTAGGAAAGCAAAGCCACAGGCTATACAGACATCCCAAATTTATCACGGTAAGTCATTCAGTCCTGAATCTGGAACAGCATTTCAGTGGAATCAGTGAGGCCCAAACCATAAAGTGTTTATAGCTCAGTATATTTGTAACACAGGTCTTCATTTCTAGAGCATTTTTGGTTTTGGAGGTCTCTTTTTAAAATGAAGCATTGAAATGTTATTTTCAAGTTCTAGCTTTGAGAGGAGAGCAATCAGGTGCAGCAGATTAGAAGGTCCCATGTTCCTATCTCAGAGCAGTCTAATGCCTTTTGGAGGCGTTAGCCCAGCTCTTCTGAGATACCATTGCCCCATGTTTGGGAGATCACGTGTAAGGAATTGCCTCAAAGTACTTTGCTGGGAGCTGCCCAAGCATAGGTTTAGCCTCTTCTCATGGAAGTCCTAAGGACCCAGAAGAATTATTTAGTCCAACTACGCAGGCAAGGTATCATACAACCCTCTTGATACAAATGGAGGATGTGGTATGAAGTTCACAGCATTCAAAATACACAATAAAATAGGAAATGAGGTGGGTCACCTGAGCTATCCATGTTTGTGAGTGCACAGGAACGAGGTTCTATCAAAGTTCTTTCAGCTGCTTTTGTCTGAGAAGCTTTTGGCACAGGACACACAGACCCTCACACTGGAAAGGTCTGATTATGTGATTGAAGTAGGACAGAATTGAGCACATCCAACAGAATGGGCATCACTCAATGGTTTAGATCATCAATTTAGCATCTCATTCTAAAATACCCAAAAGAACAAAACTTTTTTCCAGAAAGCCACAACAGGCTCATTCAACTCAACTGCTACAATAAACAAGCTCAATAGAACATTTCTGCTATCTTTCTTTCTGTTGAGAAAAGCAGTCAAAATGCTTTCGTAGCTGTGTATAAGCATGTCAAAGGTTGCAGGGAGAGATGGCTTCTTTCATCAGAGCAATTAACACAGCAGGGAAAAAAGAACCCTACAAGACATGCAGCCTTTTGCACCTGAAAATTTCTCTCTTTGAAAGGAAATACTTCTACCTAAAAACACTGCCTTACTTTGTATTTAATGATAGTGAGAGTTATTGGATTCCGGTTCTCAACTGACCTGTTAGACAAAAAGTATGTTAATTATTGCATTATGTGGTGTCCAAACAGGGAGATTTTACAAAGGAATGGAAAAAAAAAACAAAAGCTCAATTTGGAAAGCTGTTCAGGGCATTCCCAATGCCATCTCCTGAAGTGTTGGGATTTCTCTGCAATATGCAGTTAGTACACTCAAAGGAACAGTAACCTCTAACCCACATATGAATTCCATAGCTTTTACTCTGTACATCTGAGAGGTTAACTGCTGATATTATCCTGTTGATTATGTGCTGTCTTCTGACAGCATGGGCCAAGAAACGAGGACAACACAGCCTCTCCAAAGCATGTTCAACAACTTCATAATAAACATTCGAGTTGATGACATGACTTCTCAGCCCGAACTCTTGATCTATTGGGAAAAATACCTCAAGTGCACAGGAATAATATTCTCTGAGTTTTGCTTGACTTAGGGTTTTATACATTAGCCAGATTCATAAGTTATTTTTCAGTTTGAAAAATTGATTGTCTTTACTGAGAGCTCAAATCAGCAGCATGACATGTGCCCTGCAAGAGTGTGAAGAACTAGATTATGTCCACCAAAAAAAGATCAGTCTTTAATAAGCATATTCAGTGGTGATTCATATCTAGTTTTCTCAGCAGACAAATAAGCCACAGCAAATTGTAAGTGAAATTGAGTGCAGTGCTACTTATGCCTGCATTTCAGCTTCTCAGGAACAGAGAAGAGGGCAGCAGTTCAGAGGACAGTACTATGTTAGAACAAGAAGGATGGAGAATTTTACTTCTGAAGAAATACTATTTTGCAGTATACTTACCATTTCCATTTACATGGACTGAATAATCATTATTCATTAGCAGTGTTGTAGAGTTAGTGGAGTTACTGTTTGATTGTAAGGAATTGGAAGAACTGGATACTCCTTGATTTACAGTCTGCTTCTTTAAACCATTCGTAGCAGTTCTACTCCAGTCTACAACAGATACATGACACCGAAAATAACACAACTCATACAAGCACTATATAAAAATATAGTTAAAAATGCAACTGAATTGATATAAAACTAAGGCTTTACAAACTTCTTGCAGTATTCTAGACATAATTATATTCTCCTAAGAATTTAATGACTCTTGGTGTTTAAAATTACTTAAATCTAGTGCATTTTCTCTTGTCCCTTTTTAAAATACAAGCAGCCACCTGTCATAGTTTTACAACTGCAGACCAGATCAGAAAAACAACTAAAGTTCAGTTGATCCTTTAAGTGAAAGTGTATAAAAAGTATATAGCTTTACAAGAGGACAACTATTGAGTAACAAAATAACAAAAAGTAATTAATGTCTTTTTTGGTTTAAACCATGCTTCACTTTGTTTTTGTGGAAGTCACTGGTAAAACTACAGCTGACCCAGAAGCTGGAACAAATCTTACCGTTTCTAACTGACCAAAAGTCTTCTGCAAAGACATGCCTTTACCCTGCAGTGGAAGAGGTCAACTCTTAGCAGTTAACAGCTTAAGGCAACAGCATGTAAACATGCAAGAACTGCACCAGCCACCACCTTTACAGAGTATCAGTTTGGAGGTTTATTGTATCTTGGATAACAAACTAGAACTGAAACTGCAGCAACATGATTAATTGCCTTTTTTTTTTTTTTTGTAATTATTACAAAATACCAGGAACTTAACACTGAATATAAGGATTCAGAAGTTAAAAAAAAAAAAACCAAAATTTACCCGAGTTTTCAGCCAGCCTGAATTTCCCACAACAAAGATATCTTCTCCACTGTTTGCGAACATTCTCCTTTGTTACACAATAGAAGATGAAAATGAAGAACCCTGCAAAGGAATAACATAAAAGACTGTTGAAAATTCACTTTTACTACTTCTTAATGAACAATGTTTTGGTTTTCTTTAATTTCTTTTAAATTTCTACTAAAACATAATGATACCTTTCTTAGCTGAAAAAGTTTACAACTCTGAACACTGCAGAGTACTTTTTCCTTATATAGATTATACACACAAAAGAAAAAACAACCAATACAACCAAATGCATAAAATGCATACAGTTTCCTTCTATCAAATAGAAAGGGAAAAATTCTGTTGATCTTGAAATTTACCTAATGCTTTTAGAAACGAATTCATAGCAATGTCAAAGAGAGGGGTGTGATACCACACTGTCAGATTTCTGTGAAGCTTTTTTAGCACATGGTATGACACTGTTACATCTTTTATTACCAGCCAACCTGTTACCACCAATGCTACAAAATTTTGAGCACTCATACAAAGAAAATAATGCATTTTTAAAATAATAATAAATGGTACCCCCTTTACCACAACTTCAAATATTTTCTAGAAGGGATGGTGCTCATCCCATCTCTTGCCAGTGCCACATTACAGTCTCTTTGTCTACTGCTCATTCACTAACTGACACAGGGTGGCATCTAATTTTCCCTGCTTAAAAGTTCATCATAATTGCCCTCCTTTAAGGGAAAGCGGCACTCCGTCTTTGCACAATTTCCAATCTGCAGTGGGAAACAGTTGTATTAGGTTTAGAATGAATAATAAATAATAGTAAATCAACACAGAAAATAGGGGAGAGGAGTATACGCTGAATTGCAATTTTCATTGCTTTAGTCTCTCTGGGAAATCATGCAGTCAGTATGATCTAAGTCCCATTCAAACAGAAGTTTGGATCTGAACTTCAGAAGGGCAATTCAGGTATATTTAGATACCTGTGGACAGCTACAATATCTTCTATTCATATAAAAGCCTTTGCAGCAACTCTGCTTTTGGATATGTCCAGTAGCACCCTGGCCTTTGTAACAAACTTTGTTTTCATATCGACTTCCCATATGTTCTTAAGTACTGTACAGGCCATGCTTAAAAGTTGGGTCACTAACTTTTAGATGTTTCAGCCTTGCCTGTCTCAGTGACCCTTGCTGAATGTCAGACCTCCCCCAGAAGCTTTAGGGGAACTGGAGAAACAATACAGTTTTCACTACAGTAATTGCATTATAATGTGAGCACTCAGAGTAACTGAGTATTCAAAATTCATCTGTTTATTAGCGAAACACAGTCACTTCCAGGGATATCTGGTTTGCATACACTTTAAAAATTATAATATTTATAAATATACCATACGTATAGAAATAGTACCTAGTTTTTCTGTACCTTATCATAACAAAACTGTAACTTAAGATTATAGTAAAGCAGTATCATCTCTAATATAATTAACGTGTTACAGCACATACCAAAGTTAAATTTTTACTGCTGAATCAAGAAAATGACATTTCAAAATGTTTGGTTTGTTGTATTATACTCAGGAGGCTGTTCCATGAAGGACAAACTTACCTTGCAAAGTGTTGAAAATGGTGAAGAGGTA
The DNA here is from genome assembly GCA_013397115.1 of Edolisoma coerulescens. Lineage (NCBI taxonomy): Eukaryota > Metazoa > Chordata > Aves > Passeriformes > Campephagidae > Edolisoma > Edolisoma coerulescens. The sequence goes on from VWZW01002309.1 coordinate 1,267,259, forward strand.
AGTAAATACCTCATTTACTGTGAAGAAAGCAAACCCCCAAGTAATTCCCAGCAAGAAAGTGAGGCCAGCAACACTTCTAAGGTCTTGGATACTGGTTTTCCTTTGAGCACCGAGTTGTTTTTTCTTTTTGATACGACAGAGCTGGATCAGCACAACAATGAACATGCTGATATTAATCAGGAATATCAGGCAAAAGTATCCCACAGCAGTAATATAGAAGACAATTCTATTTTTGATCCAGCAGCTAGAACAAAAGAACAGTCTGTCAACCGTTATGAGAAACAGAAATTACGTGAAATAAACATGAGACAAACTTTTAGTTTGTTGCACATGCAAACCATTTTTGCCTTTTTAGAAAAAAAAAGTTTTTTTTTTGGCCGAAGGACACAAGCCTTCATATAGGCAATAACCCTAAAACACATGAGATACTGTAGAATTATATAATTTCAAAGGACTACCATTGCTTCCTTCCCTTCCCCACCTTTACTTTAAAGAAAAGTAGTTTGGAGGACCTTCCTCCATCCCCCACCCCCACATCCCCAAAAGCACCTCCCTTTAACTCACAATTCATCAGGTCCATTTATTGAAAGCTTTCCAGTGGTTATAAGTCCATAATTATCCGGTGATACTGCCAACACAGCGGACACAACTATTGCTGGTAACCCTAAAAGATTATGAACAAACACATATGTAAAAATCCTAACAGAGACAGTATTATGGGGACTTGAAATTATTATATTTTTCTACAAAATCTACAACTTGTTTCTGAAATTTATCTGTTGAATTCTGCTGTCTGAAAAACTGCAGCATTCAAACTGCTCAGGAGCACAACTTGCAAAGAAACAAGAGCAGTCCTCCACAGCCAACTCCAAAACTTTCTGAATAAACCAACAAATACCATTAGTCTTCAAAATCATTTAAAATCTCTCACAGAACAACTGATTTTCTTTCTCACATATGTTTTAAGAAACAAATAAGAGATAAAAATCAGGCCCAGAGTATCTTCATCCTCTATCCAGTTAGATCTGGTTTTGCTGGCTTTTGTTAGCAACAGTGCTATTCCAGAAAGGGAATATAGATACTCATTGGCATTTATTCTCAAAATAACGAAAGCACGCACATTCAAAGTTGGTTCTATTGTACTAGCCCAAGGAAAATTTATTATCACTTTGCATTGCAGAAGCTTCAGTTCTGCAGCTGGGGGGACTCCATGCCTCAGAAAGGTGGAACACATGTAACATTTAATGATTGCCTAATTTTCATTTCTGACCTGTGTCACATTTACTGAAATACTTGATAAGAGGAATTATCTATTTAGCATACAAACAGGAAAAAAAATACATACCCCAACCAACAACACAAAATTTAAGAATGTATTTCCGTACGTAGGTGTTAAAGACTTTCACAAGGGCCAGATACATGTGGAAAGCTTCCAGGCCCATCCAGGTGAAGGAAACCAAGAGAAAATAGTGAAGAAACACTGCAACTGCAATGCATAGGCCTCGTGTATCATACAGTGCAATCCATGAGTCAAGGAGAAAAACTAAGTTGAGTAGAAGTAATGCAGCACACAGCTGAATAAGAATTTTGGAGGGGTAGTCTCTCCGGATTTTCCTAAAAAAAAAAAGCAAATTAGTGAGATGACATCAATTGTCCGTGGATCCCTGGCTTACTTCCTCTCTTGCAGTCCTTGGCATTCACAAATGCCAGGAAAAAGAAAATTTTACATTTTCATTCATATACAATGCTTTGTGTGTTGCATTTATACACGGAGAAAATAATTTGCAACATATTTCCAAATTAACGGTCTGTATAAATAAAGTTTTTTAGAAAAGGTTACAAAATACAAACAATAACTTGGAGATTAAGTGTTTAGTACCATGGTTTTACACTGTATGTTGGACTTCTTGTTACAGTGCTACCCAAACCCAAAATATGACTGTTCTTTATTGCTAAACTAGATCAAGCTTTTGATTGGGCATCAAAAGCCTTGATAGACACAAATCCCAGTCTTAGAATAATGAGAGAATAAAGAAAGAATACAAATGCTTTTAAAAATGCTAAAATTCTGCACTGCTTTTTATATGTTGTATCTTAAACACATTCCTCCACACTTCTATTATGATAATCCATTATAAAATACTTCAGAGTGCTACTTCTCCACTTCTTACTGCATGGAGCCTCACGATAATTCACTTATTCATAAAGTTAACATTTCTGAAGACTGAATCAACACCTTCCTGGTGAACTGGACAAATCTGTGCATTATTTGTGGAGACAGAATCCTTAATAACTGAAAAGGATTTCACAATGAAGACTATAATCAACCCCAATTGAAGAATAATGGGAGCTTAGTTGAATGAGTACTTACTCAAAGGCTATGTAGGTCACAAGAGTAACAGAAAGAAAAATTGCTGAGAGGCCACAGCCTATATACGATATAAAAGTCAGTACCAATTCTTGTGTGGGATTCAAAGGAGTCTTTCCATACAAGTCCTAAAACAGAAACAGAAGTTAATTTCAGAGAACACGTTTATTTAATGGAAAAAGATAAAAAAAACCCCAAAATAAACAAAACCGCACCTTTCCCTCTGCACTTAAAAATAATAATAAAAAAGGAATCCACTCTTTTCATCATAGGTCTTATAAAAAGTTAGACAAAAAACAAAAAAGCCAATCTAGTCTTGTAAAGAGCAGGGAGCTGGACTCCATGATCCTTATGGGTCCCTTCCAACTTGAGATATTATTTCATGATTCTATGACTCTAATTGTGAAAACCTATTTGATTAAAATCCTGTTTTAAATTTGATTTATCCTAAATTTTATTTCCTAGAATATAAACAGCTGTCTAAATGCAAAAGCTGCAGCACTTAAGAAATTTTTTTCCTCCAGTGGAAGTCATGGACTCCCATTTACCAAACAGTTAAAGCATATGACTAATTGTATGTTATTTGTACTAACACTGAAGTCAATAGAACTGAGTATTATTTATTAGGTAGTATGTGCTTATTGAGTCCTCACTTAAGACAACAGAAGGTTAAATGTATTCTTGAATAAGGGTAAGATTGCATAATTTTTAAAATAATTACCATCAAAACTGCAAAACTTGTGAGATGGTTGCATGAACAGACTGTTTCATTTACTCTACTTTCTTTAACTGTGCAGCCTTCGTATGACCAGCCTCCATGTCCACCTGTTAAAAAAATCAGCTTTGTTATTCATTAAAGGCTTTATTTATATTAACATGAATTAACATAGCTAGAACAGCACAGCATCTTGGGTGATCTCAAGTACTTACCATTTTTATTAAAGTCCCAAAAAACACATCTGACTGTTGAATTATCCTGTTTAGGAGTAAAAAGAAAAAAAAACTTATTAAACTGTGAGTTTAGGATCAAATCATTTAGGAATTATCTACAAAATGCAGGCAAGAATATATATGTGTACAGCATGTATACATATACTGTATACAGCAAACCTGCATGATCTATGTGAACGCAAAATTAATTTAGGTGCATAAAATGGATTCATATTGCAAACTGCATGTAAAAATATGCTGAACAAATTTGAAGTCACCAAACAGGAGCTAGCTCTTGTGCTTATGCAAAGATTCTGTTCCTGGCAGAACCTTTTGAATGCTCTTTCATTGCCTTCCCACTCTACACACATTCTTGGGATTTCTCATCCTTCCGGACTTTGTAACTTTCGAAGTCATGACCACACAGAAAATGAAAAACCTTTTCATTTGCAAATATTTGATCACTTCCTACTATCATGATGTTAAACATTTACATATTGATTTCCCCACACACATACAAATTCTATAAATACCAGCAGCAATACACATTATATTGTTATAAATACTAATGCTTCTACAGTTTTATCTCAAATCACATTATTATGTCAAAACAAGTAAAGATGCCACTAAGCCAGCTCCTGAAAAAAGCTTCAGGTGCATGAGTGGAATCCCTACATTTTTTAGTTCATAGTAATTTAGTATTTTAAACTCTGTTAAGATATGGGATAGAAGACTTTAATCCTTGATGCTTCTTTCAGAAAGAGATGGTGTATAAGAGTCCTAATACTTCTAGATGACACAATCCTGTGCCATTTTCTTAGGGAAATTTTCAGTTTCCCCAAGGAAAAAGACTTATATTATTTTCTGGTCATGCGGCACCCACAATTCGCATGACTGCAGCATCTTCCCTAAGAACTCACACTATCAGTCTTTCATCTAAGAGTTTTTATTCTTTGTAGAATAAAACAGAAGGGTAATTAAGAAAGATAAAAGCTGGATGCATATGTGATAGAGCAAAATTACCTTACACTATTTGAGAACTAAAATCTATAAAGTGGTAAATAAGCAAAAAAGAGTGATTTTTAATGTCCAGGTGGAGATGAAATGTCCACACTAGTAAAGCAGAACAAACTGACCTGTATTCTTAGTACAGCGTTTCCACTACAACAACTTCAGTGGAGGCAACAAAACTGTTCTTTAAGTCTGCCAAAAAGTAAATCATACCTGATTAGGCTTGATATTCTGCAAAATGACAGTAACATTTGCCTTTAAGTTGCTCATGGTGAGGTTAGCAACACTTGATGATATAACACTGCTGATTAAAGATGCGTTCTTCAAGGACAGATCCTGGAATGACAAAAAAAGTGCCAGATTTTAAAATCTTGAAGGAAACAACAGTAGATTACAGCACCCGCAAGCTCATTTACTATGTGGAGTAAACACTGGACAAAACTAATTACTTTTTTAAGTCAGAAGTTTTAAAATGTGTTTTGTGGGGGAAAAAAATCCATTCATATTTTGCTCTAAGCTTGAGTTTAAAAGCCTTATGAACAGTGGGCCAAAAAAATACCTGGAACACAGTGGCCTTTTTAAAGAAGTTGAATATAATTCTAGAAGCCAAGTCCAACTCTTCAGTGGGTAAATTTGTCAGCAATGATGAAGGAAGTGCAATTGATCCAAGAGTATCTAAATTCTGAATTGCCTGAACTCCTAGAGAGATCTGAAAAATAAACACCAGAATTATGCTTCCTTTCAGTCTCCAAATAAATAAATTATGACTTATTTTCAGTTTAAAACTTCAAAATAAACATCTCTTTATTCACTGTCACAAACTCACTGCTGTTCTCCTTCCTCTCCTGCTCCAATGCATAAATAGCATTTACAGGACTGAAAAGGACGCATCCCATTTCAGGTCTGCCTACCACTGAAAATAATCTGGCTTTAACCATTTGCCTACAGGGACATAACACACACACTGATTTGGAAAATGTGAAGAGCAACGACCCAGGTAGGTCTATGTAACTGTAACTGTGTAGGGAGATCAACATTTCACAGCAGGAAAGCCTGCAAAGGCAAAGAATTTTTATACCCTGTAGGAAGTATGTCAGAATTCAGAAAATGAGTAAATAGCCCTTATTTGTCAATACATTTTTAAGTTCAGTAGGTTAAGTTTATGTTTTTAGGTAAGAACATAAACTCTAACTTTTTGATCATCTGGCAAAAATTACAAAAATAAACTGGATAAGCTACAATTCAGATACCTCAAGAGCTTAGTGATCTAATATTGTACAAAAAGGGATCTGAACTTTCACCCCTTTTATGTGCTGTGCTTACAGGCCAGGGAGCTTTGTTTAGTACACAATCTCTCAACATTCTTGTCGCACATCAGTCCTTTACATACAAATATCATCACCTCAGAGTTCCTGGGAGATGTGAAACATTAGTAGTACTGCAGAAAGAAATTATCTGAGTATTAAAAGAATGGCTGTAATAAGAGTAACAGTGTGAACTCCCCACAGTACCCTAACAATGTGGTTTAACTCTTCTGTTTAGACCAGCGCACTCCAAATGTTTTTGACCATGCATCCCCTAAAAGATTTTGAGCATGAACCCAATATATACTTATCCATAAGTTACATGTATGTATTACTGTACTAACATATCACAAAAATTATAAAATATAAAAATTTAAATTTTTAAAGGAGATTAAAAATTATTTTTGAAATGTATTTTTTATCTATTAATCATATAAATAACATTTTCCCACACTGCAGTGGACTGTCGTGTGCACATCCTGGGGTACTCAAACCCCACTTTAAAGATCACTGGTCTAGACAGCCCCCAAAGAAATCCTGAATCAATTCCACAAAAGCACTCCTGTTGCTCTAGTTTGAAGTAGATGATACTTATTGAAAATTTTCAGTGTTTCATTGCCAGTGCCATGAAATAAAAAATCATTCCTAAGCAAACACCTGTATGTCAGCACTACCACCTCCTAGTCACCTCACACTCATGCACTATACATTGCTAAGAAATAGAAAATAACTCAAATGTTAAACATTTATATCATTTTCAGTAACACAGAAAAGTTTCAGTACTACTTATGTCTCATGATACATTAAGCTATTTTCTTCTCTGAGGAGGCAGAATGTGCCAAAATTTGTCCAGAACTTTCCATCTCTCCTTGATTAAGCTTCCTAGGCTGGTATTGTCGAAATTATTATTTTCTCTGCCAGAAGGGAGGTTTTGAATGAGATAAAGGGGATCCAACCAAACTTTCTAAGCACTTCTTTCTTGGTGAGATGCCATCAGTGACAAATGTCTGAGCATCATTATCCAAGCAACATACATGATAGTTCTTTCCTAGAACCCTCTGCAATTATTTCCTTCTAACAGATGAAGCCATCTGGCAACACTCTTTGACAAATTTCAGCACTGTCATGGTGGTTGAACAAATAACTCCTAATTCAGGGGGTTTGAGGCAAAGTTATTCCGCCAAGCACCTTGTCCATTCTGGTGTTCCAGCTGTACCCTCTTCAACAGCTTGTTAGTTCTGCCAGTTTCTGCTAAGTCAGCTGCTCTTTTACACCTACTTACACAGTTGAAAATTACTATGGAAAAACTATGGAAGGCTTAAAAAAAAGTCTGAAACTAACACGAACTAAAGATCCTGAAACTGACATAAACAAAGAACAAACTCGTGTTCATATAAATATAAGACCATAAACATTTTAAAATACATGTTTGACAATTTGTAAGTATTTGGAATTATCAGTGTTTAACCTGGAGACCAGCTGAGTCCTGTACAGCAAAAGACATTTCGTCGGAGCGGATTCTGTTGGTTTTGACAACTGCCAGAGCCAAGGAAGGGGAGACAAATGTAGCAGATGATGCTGATAAGTTCAGTTTTAAGCCAATATAGTCCACCAGTTTTATAATTCTGTTAAACAAAAAGTTTACTTAGTATCACCAAGCACATACATTCAAAATTCTCAGGCAAGTTATGGTTATGGAGCAATAATCCAAGTGTAGTGTAAAATGCTCAGTTATGGTGTCAACACAAAAACCCCCAACATTTTCCACAGCATTATATTGTAGTACGGCTGGTAACATTAGAATGGTAGTCCTTCCATTTTGAATAACCATATTAAAGAACAAGAAATATTCTTCTGGATTATGAGTATGAAAAAGTGAAACTTGCTGAAGCAAATTCATCAAGACAGTAAATACAACACTCCTGTTATCTATTGGCAAAATGACCTACCTGTTAGAAATTCGTGGTGGTAGTGGCTGAGAAGCAGTGAGGATACTGCTCACTGCACTAACCATCCTTTCTACATCTTTTGGCTCTACTTTTCCAGCTGCTAAATCATTTTCAATTTTGGACACGATTTGCTCAGCTGTGGCAATACTAATGGTAGTGTGTACAGAAGTTGTATTTGTGGTAGCTGAAAGAGTTTTCCCTGTGACAAATGAAAAATTAAACATTGTGTTCAACAAATGAAGTAAGCTTGGAGAAGCAGAAAAATTAAACAGTTCTCTTGATTAAAAAACCACATCACTACTTGTAAGGTTTCTCAATGAGTTATGTAATTCCTCCCTATCAGCTGCTTTGCAGAGAGCAGTAATTTAAATCTCATGAAAATATAAAGCAAGGTTTCAAATTGCCAGCATTCATTTCAGGTTTTATTGATTTCAAAGTTCCTCACATCAGATCATTAATATATTAAATAACCTATTATTTTGAATTTTTAGCCACTGAAATTCTGAGAGTGTCAGAAATTTGAAAAGAAGCTTGTAAAGATGGGTGCAATCTTCATAAGAAAATACACAGCCACTAACAATATTCCCAGTCAATAACAGTATTTTAAGAATTATCCAACATTATTTTGCAATATTTTAAATATTAGATTAGTTAAAAAAAAGTCTGCCTTGCTCTCTGACTTATTTTTTTTCTGTCCAAAAGACATTTGTTCTATTGGGAACTTAGCACAGTACCTACCAATGACAGTTATAAACCAGTGTGTAGGGTGAGGTATTATTCACCATGGCCAAAGGCATCAGAATGTATTTTAAAATATGTGCACATCAAGTGAGAGTTGTCTCAGGTTTTTCAAATAAAACAGAGTCACAGAATCATTTAGGTTGGAAAATACCTCCAAGACCATTGAGTCCAACCTTTGACTGAACATTACCTTGTAAACTAGACCAGAGCACTGAGTGCCATGTCCAGTTGTTTCCTGAACATCTCCAGAGATGGTGACTCCACCACATCCCTGGGCAGCCCATTCCAATGCTTAACAACCCTTTCAGTGAAGAAATTCTTCCTGATGTCCAACCTGAACCTCCCCTGGCACAGCCTGTGGCCATTTACTCCTATCCTGTCACTGGTTGCCTGGGAGAAGAGGCCAACCCCCATCTGGCTACAATCTCCTTTCAGGGAGTTGTACAGAGTGATAAGGCCACCACCCCTGAGCCTCCTCTTCTCCAGACCCTTCCCCAGCTCCGTTGCCCTTCTCCAAACACACTCCAGCACCTCAATGTCTTTCTTGTAGTGAGGGGTCCAGAAATGGACACGGGATTTGAGGTGCGGCATCACCAGTGCCCAGTGCAGGAGGACAATCACTGCCCTGGTCCTGCTGGCCACACCATTGCTGATCCAGGCCAGGGTGCCATTGGCCTTCTTGGCCACCTGGGCACAGCTGGCTCATGTTCAGCCACTGTCAGCCAGCACTACCAGGTCCTTTTCCTTCAGGCAGCTTTCCAGACACTATTCCCCAAGCCTGGACTGCTCCCTAGGGTTGCTGTGACCCACGTGCAGGACCCTGCACTTGGCCTTGTTGAGCCTCTCAGACAATTGGCCTTGGCTCATCGATACAGCCTGTCCAGATCCCTCTGTAGAGCCTTCTTACCCTCCAGCAGATCACCAGTCCCACCCAAAGGAATTCACAATAATTGTAAGGTCACCCCTCATATATATAACATTGTTTGACGAAGTTTCAAAGCAAATCCAGTATATGGCATTCAAACAAAAAGAATTATTTACTTATCATATTTACCTGGGGTCCCATGGCCATCAGCAGTAGAATGAGGACGAGAAGCTGAGACAGAATGGTTGACAGGGCTAGCAGTAGGGGTCAAAGATATTGTGAAAGGAGTAAGGGGAACAATAGGGATCGTACTAATATTTTTGCTACCAGATATAAGTTGGGTTATAGCAGGAGGAATCTGTGCAACAGATTTGGTGATAGCCTCAAAGTGACGATTTATAATCGGAAGTTTGTGGGGCTCAGAAGAAGAAAGTGCAGAATGTTTAGTGAAACCTACAGAAGGAGAAAGTATTGTAAAAGTCTTGTTAAGGAGCACAGCATCAGATTTAATTGAGAAAGCAGCATTAGTGACAGATTTTGTTGCAGGTATGGGAACAGTGATGGATTTATTGGAAGTTATGGAAGAAACAGTTGGCATGGTAGGTTGAGTAAGAGACTCAGAAGAGGAACGTGTAGGGGTAACACCGGTGGAAGGCACAGAAGTTTCAGAGAGAGGGTTTGTAAGGGGAGATGTGGAGAGAGTTCCAGAATAATAAATTTCTGTGAGTGGTGGGATCAGTGGTCTAATTGTGGGGCTTTGTTTAGCAGAAAGTATAGTGGGGGGAATAAAAGAATTAGATTTGAAGAAAGTCTCTTTAGGGAGAGAAGGAGAATGAGGGGAAGGAACCCATATGGAATGAGGTGGCACTTGTATAGTACTGTAAAAGAAAAAAAGGTACAAAAATCCATGTTAACATTGTTTCTATTTTAAAGAAAATTAGTTATAATAGAGGAATATATATGAATTACATGGACATAATACTAATAATGTAGATTTCAAAATCAATCAGATTGGATGTTTCATGCTCTAATATTTAGAGGGTTCTTACATTGTATTTTGCCGTAGTTGTTAACTAGTAAGTCCATAAATGAATACTACTATTGTCTTTGCTGCCTGTTCTGAAGGTGAGCTGTTGTTGAACACAAAAGCTAGATGCATCAGGGAAAAAAATGAAAAAAACAAAGGGAGAACAAGGGAGGGAAGGGAAACAGGGAGGAAACAGGAGGGAGCTACACTGGAAAATGCTTCTCGGCTTTTTCTTGTGGAGTCCTTTCTGGCTATTACACTAAAGCATGGAAGCTTACTCTAGCAATGTATTAGGAAATACAGGAAATAAGCAAGTCAAATTTTGTATTTATACTTACTACATTTGTAATTCTTCAGCAGCCAAGGAACAGTACTTCAGTGATGAACAGCAGCACTGATCTGAGACGACAAAGAAGCATTATCCTTAAGCATAACAACTGCTAATATCATTAAGTAGAATATTTAACCACGTGTATTATGTCTTTAAACAACATAATTTATTTTGAAGGTTGTTATGAAATTAGTTTTGCAAAACAAAAGAACTCCTGACCAGTCAGAATATTGCCATACCCCCAGATTTTTGTTCAATGCCTGACAAGTTCAGATTTCTCTTTTTTTTTAATTTTAAACAAACCAAAATGCAACACTACAGCTTTTGAAACAGAGACAAATGGTATGAGCCACTACTCCATCCTGTCACAATATCACTAAGAAAGTTTGGCTACTTAACAACCCTTTCAATTCAGATTGTCATTTCAGCAAGACATTTATGTTCTCACCTTATTTTACACCTAATCCTTTCAAAGTGTTCTCTATTAAAGTAGCCAGCAATTTTATACCAAAATATTTTTTAAAGTTATTTCTATCACACAACCCCCAAAAATCAGAAGGCTACATTTTTATGTATTTATATTGCTCAAAACCAAAAATATTTTGATCTAAAAGTAAGTAACTATCTTGTCTTTTTAGCTACTTGAAGACCACATATAAAGACATTAAATTGTGATGAGATTGTGTTTAAAGCATAACTTACCAAGTTGGCTTATTTTTGCTTTGTCTGTTAAACTGCTTATATTCTTTCTCTCAGCCAGCTTCATTATGAAATTGCAGTGTGCACTATAATGAGAAGAAAAAAGCTTAAGACTTAAGAAACAGAGCTGCCTCATCTTTGCAACACATGAAACTAACATCAAATGGTAAGTGAAAGCACACTAGCACAAATGCTAAGCGTGAAAGCACATTTTTCCTAGGCTCTGTCAGATTTGGGCATATTTTTAATGCACATAAACCACTATGCCAGGCTAATTAGAAGTGTAATACATCAGTTTGTGGCACTTATTGTCCCTTATCTCTACTATGTCAATTCTTAAATGGAGTCCTCTCTCATCAATGTTTGCCATTAAGGAGTTGATAATTTTGTAAAGATAATAATGTAATCTCCACTGTTAGTGTAAATATGCCAGTGTTCATGAAACCTCCATCACCTGGCAAAGCCAGCATTCTTTCTTGACTTCAGAGAGGACTTCAGTGACCCATTCAACCATGTAATTCCACCTTTACAACTACTGTTTGATGACTTGAAGCCCTGCCTAAACTAGTGAACGTCCAGTGAAAATTCTTCGTGTTCAGCAAATGCAAACACAGAGATTAATGAAAAAGCTTCTTTCCAGCACATAAGAATGAAAAGATTACCCTAGCAGCTGCCAGTGTACGACATGAAGGTGTGATCTGACTACTTTCTGTCTATTTTATTTGAGTGTTCTGGATTTTTCTTTCATCCTAATCCAGGAAGATAAAGTCCAGATTCAAGTATTTGGGGAAATCAAGTTTCACATTTTGTTTTAGAATACAGTGTTTCCAAGCTGATAATTTTAAGGAGAATTTAATGGTGAGTGGCAATTAAACTGAGAGACATTATTTATGTTTCAGGGTTTCCAGGATCACCTCTCCATAACAGCTTTGCCATTCTGATAACCCATGGTTTCCAGACTCTGAACTGGTTACTTCCTCAGGCTTCCGTACCCCAAGGATGGTTGGTTTCCCAAGCTGAAGAAGAGCAACTTGGGATGTCTCAAGCAAACACCTCATAAAGATTGCATTGCATTCACAAGTTCTGGGATTCTGGTGCTCCCAGTTACGTAACTCAGCTAATACCAAGATGCAGAAGAAACGTGGCAGGGAAGCCTGCGCTTCAGCAGAAGACTAATGAGAAGCAACACATTTGGGTTAAACAAAACCAACACACTAAAAGGTTTTTTCAAAATCACTAAAGCCAGGAGAATAATGAAATCAGAATTTCCTTGTTAACCTATATATATTTCTCCAGCCTGTTTCTTGAACTTCTGAACTTCCTAGAAAGTTTGTCTTTTTCTTCTATTACATAGCCATGCATACCTCACATATCACAAGACAATATATGAGCTTTTAAATATTTGATCTTTAAAAATTTAAAAACAAACCTCTGGTTTTCTGCACTGCATTCCAAAACAGAGGACTGTAATGACAAATGAAAACAGAAAAAAATGTGGTTTATAAGGAGAAATCAGGAGTGATGCGTTATCAGAAGTAAGCTGGAAAAAAGTTTTCCGAACAGTAACAACAATCAGTAGTCTTACCTCACTTACTGCTCGCAAGGTTTTGTTGAACTCTGAAATGCTTTAAAATAAAATGTTACTGTTATGGAGGATTTTTAGTTATGTTTCTAAAAACAATTACAACAATTTAATAAAAAAAAAACTACAGAGAAAAAATATTTTTACAGTTAATCAGTGATTTTTTTAAAGTCAGGTCAGTTCTAATACTGTAAAACCACTTTTCAAAGCATTAAACATTGAAAGAGACAACTTTTATTAGTCACTACACAAACTAAATTTAAACCTCTGTCACCACATTTGAACATCAACCCACTGCAAATATTATTTAAAAGAACAAAAGATAAAACTTAATGTTGCCTTTTGCCAAGCATTACTTGGAATAGAATTCTAAATTTATACTCAAAGCTGCAGAAATAGAACAAGTAAGAAATATGGATTTCTTCTACAAACAAGACTGGTTGGCCAATCACATCTTTTTGATTTTCAGGGCAAGTTTGGGAAATATTCACTCATTCAAACCTCTCCTTATAAAGACTGGGAAAGAAAAAACTACACCAAAATAAAACCATAGATAGGACTTCAAGAATATTTATTGAAGAACATGCAGCTAGGAAAGTTCTTTTCCTAATTTCCTACCAAATACACTGAATGCCTAAATTATAACAAACATTTGGTATACCATTTTTTAAAAGAGACTCCAGAGGTACATAAACTAACTAAGAGTATTCTAACAAATATGAACTTTATGTTAAAGAGCAAGAATGTACAACTGGTGAAATTTTTAATGTGCGGGAATAAAACAAAGTCTGCTCAACACAGAGAAGGTCTCACTTCATCATTTTCAAATACAACAAAGCTTTCAATCCTTATTCTGAATTACTAACCTCAGTTCTTGTGGGGTAGGTGCTGGAATTTCAATTAATTTTCTGACTTGATTGCGGGTGGTTATGTTATTAATCTGTTAGAAAAAAAGATCCCATGGCTAAGTACAACCTGTAATTTTTAGCCTGGAGAGAAAATTGTTGATTTCACACATTTTAATAGGCTGAATTTACAAAGATAAGAAGCACATTTTCTCATGAATACACTACAATAAATATTTACCATGAAATTGTTGTCACAACTTATGGAAGGAACTGTTGATCTAGTATAGACTGTCTTGGGGTGACTTTATGATGTTGTATCCCATATCACCTGCTCTATGCCCAGTCATGAATCCTGTGCTTTTCTGTGCCTTTAAACTGAGCCCAAGATGGGGGAGAGAAAAAAACCGAGCAAACTTTTCAAAACGGTTTGTGCTTTTTTCCACCAAAAACCAAAATCTGATTTGTGGAAGATAGGGGCAAAAGGACAGTGAACTCACCATGTCTTATGATGGAAAAAGAGTAATTTGGCTTAGTTTGCAACAAAGACAGCTTAGACCAGACACTGAATGAATTTTCTCACTCTACGTGCAACAATGGGACAAGCTCCCAAGTAACAGACATAAGAAACAGGTGACAGAATACTGTCAGTGAGAAGTCAAGAACTGTAGTGAAAGACATGGTAGAACTAAGCTAAACAAGTATGATCTAGGATTTGGGTCTGGGGATACACTGAGGTTTATCTAAGGACCCTTTCTATATATGCATTCTTATGCTCGTCTGGTTACCAGCAATACTGGTGATTTTTACATTTCGTGCAAGCAGTAAGGGCCATGAGGAAAAACATCATCTAACATATGTGGTATTGACTTCCCCTAAGAAATACTCCTCTAAAAAGTAAGAGTTTCAAGAGATGGAAATCATTTTTTCCAGAAGCTGTAGGCATAACGTTACCACACTAGGACAGTTTCAGTAGGCATTATCACCACAGAAACACAACATAATGTAGAGGTGGCTTTTGCCAGGGGCATATCCCTGCCCAAACTCGATGCTCCATGTGCAGCTGTGCCGTAGCTCTCTGTGGTTATGTTGCTGACTACTCTCATGCTGTCAGGCACTGGCATGTGAAATCAGACTGAGGGCTGACAGGGATGTGTAGGATAAAGATACAAGGTCCTTCTTTTTTCCTTCCCTCAGTTTCCCTCTGTAACAATTAAACATTGTCATCCTCATAGTACTATCTTGATACTGAATCATCTATATGGTCCTTGCTATGCATGACACTGTGCCCTTAAACCTCTCTTTTGTTGTATAAATGGACACACTCATGTCACATAAGCCTATTGCAAAATTAATAACTCAAGAACTACATGCCAAAAAACATGGAATGATCATGCAAAAGCATAATCAGAAAAACACGCAGAAAACCACAGAGCTATTCATGAGAGTCTCAACATGAATTATTCCAGGATATAATCCAACTTTATTATGCCCAAATAGTTGCCATCTAATGATGCTCATCTTCTAAAGGCAAGTGCCTAAATTAATCTCCAAAGGAAGACTCTGTGTGCCTAAATGTAAATTCTTGAGACTACCCAGGGCTTCCCCCTCCTTTCAGTGGCTACGTAGAGAATACAGCTCCTTACTGTAGGAAGTTTACTTAGCTGGAATTTTAAAATTTAGCTGCAAAGCGGCTTTTTAAAACAGAGCTGTTCCATCCACTGCAAACATAGTAAGAATCATGTTAAGGTATCAATATTTTAAGGGTAGACAAAGAAACTCACTTCAACCTTCCTTACAATAAAGTTTAAAAAGAAAGAATACTTACTATTTCTACATTTAGTGATGCATTATTTTCTTCACTGGCCCGAAGTTTTACCTTGCCCACATAGAACACTAAAACCAAAAGTAAAAAAAGTTAGGAAAATCAATGCTAAAACATAGGATATAAAATTTTTTGAGAATTGAAGATTTTACTGTCTTGTGTTTTGATACAAGGGAATTAAGAACACTTACACTAGCTTGTGTAGTGTGCAATTGTTCTTCCATCTTTTCACCTATATCAACAAATAAACTAGTCCAATAGCTTCATTATTTTCTATATATTTAATTGTGATGGCTGCCCCTAAATTCCTTCTAGTTAATCTTTTCCCAAAACAGAAAAACTGCACTGCACATTACTATTAATAGAACTCCATAGCATACTAGTTTCTTGGGGTTTTTTTGTAATTCTTATTTGCAACTGTGTGTCTTCCATGAGAAACCAAAGATCAAAAGTATAATAGTCTAAACACTACTTAATCTCCTTTAATATTTTTAGAATTCATATAAAATCTCTCTAAATTTACAAGGAAATTTATTACAGACCTAGATTTTACATGGCAACTAAATGTTGCTTCATTACTCAGAGTATAAAATAGTTGGACAAGATTTTTATAAAAAAAAGGAAAAAGAAAACCACTAACCTGAATAATTACAGGCACGTGTTACGTTGCATACAATGGTTTCTCCTGCTATAGATTTTTTTGGAAAAAAAACCAAACAAACACGGAGTAAAAAAGTTAAAATTTAAATCCAATATTAACACATGTGTTTACAATCATTCCAGTGTTTGAAATGTAAATGTCTTTATCTTGTGGAAGTATTTGACATACTGTCTAGGCTTCACCTCTCTACAGCTCTTACCAAGACATTTTCCAAGACTTAGTATTCAGAAGTACTCATGCTGCCTTTGATTAATAATTTTGAATAATTTTCTGCAACAGTTTTGACAGAAGACTTTCATGCACGTGGTCCCAATTTTTTGTCTTTTTTTCTTTTTTAATTTAAATAGAAACAGAAATCAACATATAATTAATAAGCTCTTCAAATATCACAGAATTCAATCACTAGGCAGCATATTACCTTCTTCTGAGGATCCTACTATGGATCCATATGATAGCATGAAGCTAAAACTGTTCTACCTGATGGAATTCAAACTATGATGACAGCAACCATGTACACTCTCATCTAGCAGAACATGCCTTCATTTAGTTACAGCAAGCTTTTGGCTGCTCCATATTTTCCATATTTTTAATACTACCTACACTGCTGAGAAATAACACTGACCCTAAATTAGGGTACTGTAAACAGATGGCTCTGTTGTATAATATCAAAATAAAACACTGGAAAGATATTTGCATCCAAGACAAAACTCCTACACTTGTTCATTAAAACAAAGTGGCAGCACAGCTTTCCTTACTTGAGCAGATGGATTAGCCTCCATTAATGGAAAAAAACCAAATTCTATTTGTTTCTGCTGTTATCATTAGTTAGTACCAAATGAGAAGGGAATATTTTTTTTCATTTTCTCTGTGGTACAAACATTTGACTATAAAAGTTTGATGTTTCATCAATTTTATCACCACCAATAAATAAACCATCAGAAGGTACAGACTGTAACCTGGTGGTAATATTCCAATTATTAGAAAAAACCCCAGTTTTTCAGACAGCAGTTTAGAGTCAAAAAAAGTTGATGGTTGGACTTGATGATCTCAGAGGTCTTCTGCAAATTTAATGATTCTATGATCCTAAAAACTTAAAACTTGAGATGCACAAAAATGTATCAGCAGTTACAGATGAATCCTACCTGGTGTTACGGTGGAGTAATAACCGGTGGTTGTAAGGGCTTCTGGTAAAAAAAAAAAAAAAAAAAAAGTCTAAAGTTTTCACATTTTAACTTAAAAAAACTATAAAACACATGTCACAAAAATAAATTCTTATTTCTATTTCATACTCTGTCTTTCCAGGAAAAGTGTAAATACATGACAATTTATAAGAAAATAAAGTTACTTTCAGTGTGGGAAATGCAAAACCAGCAACAGGAGTAAGATCCATCCAATTAGATGTTTATATCCCCATCTGAGCCAGTGACTCCTGGCTCCCCACTGTTCAGAGGAGAAAGGGGTGCTTTTAAGGTGGTTCCCATTTATCCTATTCTACATGAGCAATCCAGTGTAAGATCAATCTTGTTCTACAAATGTGTTTTTCAACTAGCAATGAAGAATAGCAGGATGTCCAGCTCCTATACAGGCACGGAGGAATCCATACTGATGTGGAATAAACCTACTCCTTGTTTCAAATGGGAAAATCAGGAAAGGAAGGGGTAGCAAGTTCTTCCGATTGAGTCTTTTCTGATATTATCTGGCAACTCCTTGCAAGAACATGCATCATGTAAGTGTCTTTAAGGAATGGGATTTACATTTTAGTTCTGTAAAATAGCTTAAATAGTATCAGAAAGCACGGAAAACATTCTATATAGATATACAAAACCCTCTATATATGTGCTAAAAAATACATCCTGCTCTGTTTGGGTTTTGGTAAGCAATGCAGTATTTTGAATGAAAAAGAAAGGTTTACAGCTCAGTTAAGTGTACCTCAGAGCCCTAACCATACAGATTTCAAAGACAGGCTGCAGATAAATACAAATTTTAAGATCCCGTAAGAAAACAATTTGAAATAAACAAATCCCAGTTACTAAAACAATCCAACCAAAAAGCAACAAACATCTCCCTTGAAACCTTACTCTCTTCATGCAAATTCTCACCTGGACTTTGTGTAGTCTCCTCTGAAGACATATCTGAAACAGAAAAATTCATAACAGTAAAATCTATAAAAATAAAATATAAAAAAGCCCAAAAGTCTAAATCCAACAAAATCTAAATAAGAGAAACATTAATAACATCTTGCCAGAAGAATTAATTGGATATGTGATAAAAGTAACAATTGAGAATTCTAGGGAAAAAAAGATTAAAGTAAAAATTGTATTAATAAAGTATCTTACTTCTATGAATTTTTGAGAAAAAAGATCAAGCCTGCAAAACACTGAATAGAAATGGAATATTATTTATCTAAATTTCATTTTAAGAACAACTTCAAAGCTTGTTAAGAGTGTTCACATTATTCAATACTAATAACTGAAATAATGTTCACATTATTTAAAAAATCTGAGTATCTGAATACAACCAGCTGGGAATCAAATTTCCTCAGGTAAGTTCCTTTTATTGGTTTCATTCCTTCAGAAGATGCAGATAAATTTCACATGTCCAATTGCAATAATTGCTTAACCTCAAGGACCTCTTCTGGCACGAAGTCACAGCATTCATAAGCAGAGATGACACACTGGGTTTGGCAAACTGTCTCTCCAAAAAAGCTATTTTTGTCAGTAAACATATATAAATAAAATAGAGTAGTGATGCAAAATTCTTTTCAGCAAATCCAAAAGGAAAAAAAAATTAAGACAATAGACAAAAATTTAAAGGGCTGTGCTTACTAAGAATATTTTAGATGTCAGCACAGGAATAGAAAGTGGTTAGAAGATCACTTTATATCACTTCAATATGACAACTTAGTGACTTCTTTTAAACAGGCCAGAGCAGATTCACAACAGAAGAAGAATTTTCCAAGGCAACTAACAAGCAGCCAAAATATGAGCAATCAGAGTGAAAACTAAGTGCTGGTTTCATCTGTATTACTTGGCCTTGTATATACTACACAAATACTGAATGTCATGCAGTTGTTAAAGATGAACCATTCCCAAAGAGAGACTGTATCTGTAAAATAACAAGATCATGTGTGTTTGCATCTGTACTATTTCTTCTATCCAGAGCACTCTACGTCAGTATACATTAAGCAAGAAAGCAACTGGCTTTCACACAGCTTATTTCAGTGTGTCTCATTCTTAATTTTTTTAAAATGCTTTCATGGATGATGTTTATCACCTCCGGTTCCAGAAGTTCTTAGAGCCTCGTGTGTGTGTGTTTGTGTGTGTGTGTGTGTGTGTTTGTGTGTGTGTGTGTGTGTGAAGTTTGCAGGATGTAAAGCAAAGCAAGCTGTCATTTGATTGCAGAGCGAATGGACATTTTTGAGCATAAGCAGCACGGTCCGAGCAACCTTNTGTGTGTGTGTAGCGTAATCCACTGCAGGAAATGACATCTGCTAGGGTGGGAGGAGATGTAAAGGAGCTTTCAGTTTTCCTCCTCTGCCATCTCTGCAAACTCTTCACTGTTCAGAAAACCGAACAAAAGGCTCCTGATGAAGCAACTTGCACCTACTTCATCCCAAGCACCACTGCCACAAGCCATGAGTGATCCTATAAGGTAAGCTATTTCATTACAATGTAGAATGAAATAATTAATTTGAAATTAAAACGGTTTAATGTTGGAACTCTGTTACATTACAACCTTTCTGCATTACCTCAGATAAAAGCAGATTTACATAACAGGAAATAACAAACATTGCAGAAATCAGTAAAGTCCTGACTTTCTTACCAGAAATTGTTGTTGCAGCTGATTCTTCAGAATCTGTGAATTTTGTTTCAGATTAAAAACAAACAAACAAACAAATAAAACCGTTATGAAGTTTCAGACATATACATGATCATCCTCAGCAGACTTTTCTTATATTCTCAGAAGTTCACGGCATTCACCAGAAGAGGGCAACACCTGCTCTTTCAGAACAACACTTCCAGGTTGTCAAAAAAAGCAGATGTAACAATCTCTGGTTAAAAAAAAAAACACAATTTTTATGCATTCAAATAGAATTCAATGCAAGACAATTTTTTTTTGGGGAGAAATACTGGACAGTTTGAATAGTATAATGTTAAGAAACCAAAAATTATTGACCCAAGATATGTGCCACACTAGCCTGAAAGCTACATGCTTATCCTGAGTGTCTTGCCAATTCTGGCAATGGGAATCAAGCATACACAAGATGGCTCTAGCTGGGTGTGAAGAACTCTTCTCAGACTTTTTATGATAACAGTGATACTTGCCACTTAAAATTTATCCCATTCATATGTATTCTCTTTTCTATCCTGCAAAAAGCAGCCATAAAAAATACCCTAAATGATTTCAAGTTTGAACCTCTGATCTTGACAGGAACCAGCCAACTATTTATAGAGCAAACGCTAGCTATTAGATTTTTGATATTGTTACACTCGGTATTTTGATCACAAACAATTTGGGAAATTTAATATCTCGTTCACATAGCAACTTTAAAGTTGGCCCTTTCAGTCACTGGGTGGTTTTTGATACTGTCAGAGACAAGTCAAGTTACAGGTCACAGTTACCATAGAAATATAAAGAAGAGCTGGATGCAAACATGAAGCACTATTTAAAAAATATACTTAAGGTATTTCAACATCTCTAAAAGGTCAAAAGTCATCCTATAATGTTGCTTACAATACACTAATTATACTGTAAAGCCTTTCCTACTGCTGCAGAAGACTTAAATCAGAGATACCAAAAGTCCCTGAAGAAAACCAGATTTTTTTTATTAAAAATAGTAAACAAGAAATTTCTGAAATGCTATTTACTCACGAACTCCCTGCTCTAGTAAGACTATTTTGCTTGCCTTACTGAAAACTAGCAATAGCTTCTTTCCAAAGAATAAATGTGAATATGATTTCTGTAATGAAGGGAGAATCAGAATCATCTCAGCGACTTTATTTTCATTTTCTCTGGAAAATTACTGATGCTATTTGCACCACAAAATTAGCTAATAAGCCACAAGTATGATGTGGAAAATTAATTTGCAAATGTTTGCATATGCTTAACTATCTCCATGAATTAAAAAGTAACAGCGGCAGCAATCTTCCTACACACTTTCTAAAATAGAAGAAAAATGGGGCAAAACACCACAGAACACCAACATACCTGCTACTTGTTTTCTGCCAGGCAGTGTAGCAGTAGTTTCAACTGCAAAACAAGAGGATTTTTTTAGGAGCAGAACCTTTTATATATGTTTGTACACACACATATACATACACAGGCTTTTTTAAACACGACTTTAGATGTGCTACTCACCTCACTTCAAAATCGTTTGCAAAACTACTTTGCATCCATTGAGAAATATGTGTCAAGACTTTTTGAAAGCTGGAAGTTGAACTCCTTTGAGTTCAGTGTTTTACCAGTTTATCTTTTTATACTTATGGAAGATACAGATTAGGCCATGAGCTTTCCCACTTCTCTTCCATTGCCAGTGTCTTCAGAAACCTATTCAGCACATTTGCTTGAGTGAAGATGAAGCAGGCTAAAATAGCAGCAACTAAAAATGTAACACGCATATGCACATCATGACGTGCATGCGCATCATGTAGACACTCACACATCCAAGAGCTGCACCACCAAAGAACATCTAAACAACGAAAGATCAGGCTGCCAGAAATGAAGCGGCTCACGTGGACCTGGGCTGGGATGAAAAGGTGAGCTATTTCCAGCTCAATGGGCCCATGAAACATGTCCCCAGGGACACCCAGGGAGAGATGCAACACACAGATGGGCTCTTGATCAAGGGGTGGATCTGACAATTGAAGCCATCACACTCATGAATGTGAAACGTGACATCATCAAGTGAGCCAAGTGACTAAAGCCTTCCTGGAACAGAAAATGGTGGCTGGGCTATCAGTGAGGAGGCCCAGCAGATCCATTAAATCACACCACTGCAGCAAACCTGCCACCAAGGCAAGTGCTATGTGCTTCCTGTGGTGGAAGAAAAGTAGCAGATGGCTCCAAATGTTGCCTGCAGCCTGTCACCACTCAAAACACCATCCTGGGCCTTGAAAAACAAGTGGCAACACAGCATCACCTATACTTAAGGCACTGTTACCTACCTCAGCACCTTTAATAGGTGAGACCCTGTCTGTTGGGCAAGGAGGAAGAAAAACTCTTCTCAAGTCACTGAACCTGGTGGGACACTAGGCACAGTCATGATTCAGGCCCACAGGGTAGAAGAAGAAGAGAGAGTCTCTCTGAATTGCTGGAGTTGGTGGGACAGTTTCTCCACAGGTAATGCCTTGATACCTGGCCAGTCCATCATTGCCATGTCACACTGGTGGGTACTAAACTGTGCCACAAAGCCCGTGTACAATGGACATCACCCACATCCTTGGAGACCTTGTTGTTGTCTAGGTTGCTGTAGACTACCTCCACTGCTAATGCCCTCAGATACGGGACACCTTCCTTCTTCCACCAGTGGTGGTCCACTTGCACCTGTAGTCTACACGACCCTCCTCAGACTCTGAATCCAGTCATCCAAGCTCAAATCTCTGTGGGACCTCCAGTAACCAATCACTTGGAGACAACACACAGGAAAGTGCTCCGAGGGAACAAATTCCTTGGTAGCAAGGTATATGGGAGAATCTGGGCAGGTGCCTAGAGCAGTATTCACTTCTGATGGCATGGGAGTTTATACCCAAACAGGCAAGGAATCCTGGGGAAATGGCAGACCACTCGAAGGATGTCTTGCTTACACTGAATACAGAGACTTTTGGTACTGTGCTGGGTCCTGGCATGCACCTACCAGGCCTGTGTTCCACACCCTGGAAAAGACAATAGGATTCCTGGATCTAAGGACACACAAATGGATGCTGCAGCTAAATCAGAGACACAACCCTAACCATAACAGTCAAGGGGAAACTATGGAAGTGGAGGTTGACCCAGTTAGGGAAGGAGGAAGAAGATCCTCTCGAGGTAATGCAGGAATGCAGCTCAGAAGAGGCAGCCTGTTCTGCAGCAGCACAGCCCCACAAGAACAGAAAAGGGAAATGACAGAAATCATAAATGAGACAGAAATTTTCCAGTCCCTATTCCTGAGCAAGGTGTGAGATGCACACAGATGACAGCTGACAGCCAGGTAAGCAGATTGCTGCCTGGCCACCCCAAGGCTGAGATACTGAGACCAATGATCTGAAGTCAGAGACTACATGAGAGCTTGACAAGATGAAAAATGTCAGTTCATTTTTGTTGAATGTCATACACTGCATGAAGCTAAAAGCAGCAACTCTGAAATATGGCAGGATGAATACACGGGAATCAGATAATTGCACTACAATTTTTTAGGAGTTTTCCATGAAACTGTTAGCTGTAGTTAATTTGCATCCTGGGTAGAAATTTTCTCATGTAGAAGAAAGAGAGAGAGAGAACCAATATTCTTAGTAAAGTAATACATATCCATTAAATAAAAATTATAAGTAAAAATTAACACCTTTATACATATCAGCCTACTGAATTTAAACTCCTTCAGTAAAGATAAAACAAAGTTACATCAAACATCTTGTTTGAGACAACTAGGATTCTGCCTGCAGAGAGGTACAATTGCTTTTTTTGGTATCTAGAACTGTATGAACTTGATAGATCATGAAAATCTGGATATAACCTTAATTTTTATAGTCAATTTTCAGGAAAATTAGGACTTCTCACTGTATGGCAAGTCCAGATAAAATACATATTCCTGTAAGGTATGTGTTCTAGAGCTCTTATGTAGAAGTGCTGTTACTTCAACATCGTAAAGTGATTAGGAATTACAGATACTATAAAATTATTTTCTTAACACCTAGTGTAGGCTTGGGGAAGACCCTTAAAATACAATACCAACTTGAATAATATGCAGAACTAAAGCAGTAGTCAGACAAAACTATTCTGTATTGTTTAAACAGTAAATATTTTTTAAGGTAGAATGGGGTGAATTGAAATAATTGAGTGAACTTCTGGTTAGAGAAGGAAACATCCTTCCACAGGCGGGCAATTTCTGACTTTCCTACTACAGAAAGTGAATTCTATCTCCAAAAGTTAACCTTTTACTAGTCCTGTCTTAATCAGCGGTTAGAACCTTGTGCAAAAGCCCTTATCTCCAAAAAAAGCTCTGGAGGAAATGAAATTCTCAAAAGGAACCCCCTTTTTGAATATGCAGCGTCTCAGAGCAAACACCACCACTTCTTCACCACAAGTATCACTGCTTCTTCTGCCCACTTAAAAAATGAAATATGTATGGGAAACCTAACTTCAAGATCTTTCTCACGAACTCCTTTGGATTCAGTGTAGACAGTCTTGTTGTATACCAGCTGCCTTTTGCATCCTCCATATCCCTTCAACCTGCCTTGTGAACTTTTGAGAATACAAGTAGTACCCTGAGGTAGGTACAAAAATTGTTCATTATTATATTTATTTTTGTAGGTTAGTAAAAAGACAGTGAACCCTAAAAATGCCAAATGCTTCTAATAACACATCTAGCAGTACAGGGAGTAAAATAAGCTAAACACGAACCATGAATATGGAGCTGGCAAATGCAGCAACTGATGATGGCATGCATAATCTGAGGGGCACTTTTTTTATGGACACCAGTCTAACCATGACTTCTCTTGCAGCACAATAGTCACATGCCTACAGTTGCTAGAAATTATCCATGAGTACGAGACTTGTCATTTATCAAGGTGCAGCATTAGGTTAATTAACCAAGCCTTTCTCCAGAATCACCTTTGCATTCAGAAAGGAGGAGGGAGGACAGACTTGCATATAATGTATTTTTTAACCCTCCTCCTTTGTTGTGTTTAAAAACAAGAAAAGAAAGTGAATAGGGTTTATCTGGAGAATGATCAGAGTTCAATTTAAAACATCCCTCAAGTTGACATGTAAAAAGGAAAATAAAGTAACTCAAGATGTGTTAGTTACAAGCTAACAGAAAATTTATTGCCCGTAGGTTGTTTACTATTGATAAGAGTATGAAAATCCTTACTTTATGAAACTTCCATTTATTTGCTCTATGGATTTTCATTTGCAACACTGTTAGTTTAGGATCACCAAATCAATATACCTAATATAACCTATTCCAAACCAAAGGGTTACACTTTGTAATAATACTTTGCTACATTTTCTCTAATAGAAAACACTCTTGAAGATTCAAACAGTAATTAAATAGGTAGAACCCAGTATTATTCTTTGCTTTTGTTGCAAGGGAGATAGCATAGGTCACCACAAGAACTGTTTGGGTTTTTTTCTGAGGGAAAAGGCAACTCCATTAAATGAGATAAGCACCAGTTTGTTACTAACATGCATTATTAGAAACAAAAGCAGCAAGTCCCTTACTGTCTTCATATCCCTTTGTACTGTTCTGACACAAACAGCTAGCTAAGCCACGACCTGGGGATCCCATCTGTGTAGGCAGAGGAAACTCTGCCACAGGTATGAAACCTGTTTAGCAACTCTCACCATGGCTCCATACCACAGCTGCAAAAATTGTGACAACCTTCATTTCCCAATGACTTTGTCTGACAACGGGAACCAGTGTAACTTCAGCAGCTCCAGACTGGCAGGAGACTAAACCTATTAACAGTACTTAAGGTTAGGTGCACAAACCGACATAGCTCTGAGAGAGACCAGGTACCCGGCCTTGTCTAAAAAAATAGCCTTGTGCTTACAGCATTCCTTAGCATGACAGCTTTTAATTCTCAGGCTACTGGATCTTCTAGGGTGGGATGGTCTCCACATGTCCTGCTGAAGCTGTTCCACCACACAAAGCAGAACTGAAAAATCAATTCAGCCAAAGGGAAAGAAAGGCAGAAGGAGGACCACAAAGTGGTCAATATGGGACAGATGGTTCTCATGCCTTCACCAAAGGCACTGTCACTCAAAGTATACCATTCGTTCAGTAGCTCAGGCACAGGTTAGAGAAAAAGCCCTTAAAGCATGAAAGGTGTACAGTGTTCTATCTCCAACTGTGATAATGAAAAAAAATCCTTTTCCTCTCCCTCCCTTCAATACAATTTAGGAGCAGTACACTCTTAACATTTTTGGAAAGGCAACACCCTTTCTGATTCACCTGTCTTCAGGCAACCTGGTCTGTGAGAAGCAGCTCAGTTTTTCCAGGGTGGAGAAGTGAGAAGCAGCTGGAACCTGGCTGCCGGTAACAATTTCGCGCAAGAACGACATTACTGGCAGCAGTTTCTTGTCCCCCGTCTCAGGGGAACAGTGCTGCTGCTGACTAATGCTGTTTTACCTAACACTTCATGATCTCCTTTAAACCGTTGCAGAAAGCATCATCTGAGCACGTCTGAGACTGGGCAAGGTACTACTGGGCTTTCCTAGGAAAAGAAAAAGCGTCTGAACTTTAGTGAACTAGAGCCTCGCTATGGACTCTCCCCCTGCCCAGCCTGTGCGATAGGTGAGGAGGGGCAGGAGATAGCACAGTGAGAAGGGCTGTGCCAGCTGCCCTCTGTCTCAGGAAACACGTGGGAGAACGCAAGGGCAGCTGCTTTCTAGTCAGCTCCAGACACCAAACAGGCACTGAACACTAAGGAGCAGCAACAGCCCTGCCAAGCTGTAGAAGCACAACAACATTCCTGGCAGAGAAACATACATTTATGGACTTACATTCGTAGGGACTAGATGAGAGATTTATGAAATGAAGTGACTAAAATTTTACTTGTATTAATTGAAAAGCATGCCAAAAATGAGAACAGTTTGTATTAGCACCCAGGACCATTCTTTCAAAGTACAGGTAGTCTTGACTATGTTCAGCTCTCACAAACAGATCAACAGCGAAGGGAAGAATCCCAAGGAACACCTTGGTGGTTATGTAATTTGGTCTCCTCAAGTACAGTACTTGGCTGTCACCACAGAATGACATGATATAACCATGACTTACATTGCTGCTAAGATCAGTTTTGACGTACAAATAAAAATAAAAATACAAGGAAATTTATAAAAATTACATTTTCTAAATAAGAAATTACAGCACACTTACAGTGCTGAAAGTTTTTTCACCAAAAATTCAACTAATTCAGTCAGTGGAATTGATTTGCATGAAAAATTCCCACCAGAAAGGCCAAAGCCAATCTTTTCATTCCAAATAAAAACCTAGTATCACTTTCTGGGTTATGTAATTACAACCATTTAACATTTAAAATATCAATTCCACATTGCAATTTTTAAGTCTATACACATTCTCTTCTAAAAATTTTTACAGGCAACAGTTACCTGTTTATTACAGCAGCAACCAGAACTGTGCAGCAACCACTGCACTCCATTTGCATTCGGTGAAATTAAAATGCCCAGCATTGATACATTTCACAAGACTTGCTCATGAACAAAACTGAGTAGCTCATACAGCAAAATTCCAAAGTGGTGCTCTTCTAAAACCCAGTTATTTGCAGAAACAGGCACTGAAAATACGACATTCAATTCTCCTATTCAAATTAAATCCGTATTTTCCATTAAGAGATTGGGTCCCTTTAACATTTGACAAACCTTTCAGCTGAATAAAAGTTCTGCCAAAATGAACCATTCTGTCACAGAAGGCATTTATAACAATAACACAAAAAAATCCTCCACAAGTTAACAGTTTTTAGTTAGTTGTGCTCTGGAAACACTAGCCTATCTTGATTTTCTATGTGAGGTAGAGTTTGAGGCACATTGTATATAAGTTTATAGGATAAAACTTAGGTGCAATCTTAGTTTTATGTTTTGGTGTCCCTCATGACACCATATATCTGCTCTGACTCCCTGTGGTGACACCATGGAAGAAAGGATGAATTACCACTGGCCGCTAGACAGAAACAAATGTCAGAGCTTGCTCACATCAGGCTTGGTCACTTTGGCCAGTTTATTTTAGTATCCTTAACAGAAAATTTAGGCTTAGTATTTTTAACTCAGCTTTGATGTTACACTGGTTGTAAAAAATTAGGTTATAAACAGTTTTTATCTGTTTGCGGAAAGCTGTACATTAGATACTGAGGTGAATAAAATTACCACTTCTCTGGAAGGCTGATTACCAAAAAGCCACTTTGGTATCACAGAAGAGAGAGGGAACAAGAGCAAAGAAAGGGAAGGTCAAACATGCATGCTGTTAATAGGTACAAAGCGAAGTGGCACATGACTCATCAAAAAGGTACTCCAGAGTTAGGTATTTTTTTCACATCACATTTCCTTCTAGAGGCTTTTTTAGTATTCTGTCCTTATAGTTTTAGAAAAAAACAATTGCACTGGGGCAAGTAATTCATTTTTTCATCTTCTGCTTTCATGATCCACTCAGTAAATGTAATAATAAGGCCCCAGGTTTGGTACCTAACAGGCTGGGATGCAGACTGGATGAGTGATGGCTACATTTCCACTTTCTCCCTAAGGATATAAGGCCTTGGGACTCCACCCTCCCTTCCAGGAAAGGTGATCCTGTGATCAGATGGGCATACAGTTGGGAAATCTTTAAATGGGATTACATGAGTCTAAAACATACCTTCTACCGCCCACATCTGCAACTAGAACAAAAGCCCAAACTGAAGTTTTCCTCTTCCTTGAGAATGCAGAGGCAAAATAGTCACACTGGGCACTGGTCACTTCCCATTTCTCCCATCAGCATTAAATTGCTCTGTACCCAAAAGCGTGGAAATGCCCTCCAGCAACACCAGTAGCAGGCTCAGCAACACTGAGAGCCAAAAGAGTACATGAAGAGGAGAGGGCAACATCTAAATCTTTAAGGCTGGACAGGACAGTTTAGAAAAATCATAAATGCCACAATATACTCACTGAATTTTAATTAGGATAAAAAGCAACAAAAAGCAACAGGCTAAAAGTTAGAGCACCAACATCACAAATGAGATGGCAGTGCTTTATGGTCAGTGATCCTATTTACAGTTATGCCCCAAATCATCCATTTTATTTATTCATTGAAATTTGTTAAAGATTTCCCATCATATCTGTGCTTCTTGCATAAATGCACAGTGTAACAGTTTGGATATTTGTATTTGGATTTAGAAAGTTACAGTTTAATGTATAACTGAAATGATTAATGTTTAAACAGTACATTTCACAGTGAAGTTATTATTAAAGGCAACTTGAAAGTATCACATGTAAAAATGACAGCTGAAGAGCTGGTACTCACAGGTGATTAAAGTTTTTTTTTAAGGATTTAGCACTTTAACCTCATTTATTTTCTTGTGTGTTTTTCTCTTAAATCACCCCAAACTTTAGATTACTTAGTAGACTTTTTTCTTGGATTATACAGAGACAATAGTGATATCATTCATTTTGTCCACATTAAAGTATGTAGCTACAAAAGAATCATTGATGAAGGAACAAGATAAAGAAATTTTCCAAGGTTAGAATTTGGAAGGGTGAGCAAGCACATCTTTCTCCAATTACGTATTTTTAAATACCAGAAGGTTATCTGTAAAGTAAGACGCATTCAACTTGTGGCACTCTTCTCTCCATATCACAGCTGTTATGCTACTTCTCACTCTCAGCAAGAGGGGAATAATCAAAGGAACATGAAGAATGTACGTGGAAGGCCAGTGGCACACCAAGTGTGTGGCCTCCTTCCCTGTGTGGCCCTGCCTGCAGTATTTACACCTGCTCAGTGGGCAGTGGCCACACCAAGCAGGAGAACCAGAAGTCTCTGTCATCGGAAGGACCAAGAGTTTAATCTTGAACTCAGATCTAAAAGTTCACTACTGAGAACCATTAGTCCAAGAAATGTGATCAGCCTCATCACAAAGTGGGAAGCAGTCAGATATGTCCTTTCTTGCAAATCTTCAGATGCATAAAATACGCAGCTACTGCAAAGGTAATCCCAGCCACTTCTGGGGAGTGAGGTACTTGGTTAAAGCGGAGCATACCTTTAAATGCTAAGCATGTGTGTGAATCTTACCAGAATCAAGATTTTGATCCTTATTAGACCTCAAACTGTTAAGAAAAAAATTAAATAAATTTTTGGTAATTTGAAAAATTTCCATGAAAATAAATTTAAAAACTAAAGTAAAAGAATCAGAAGAGTCAATAAGAAGAAAGGCAGGAAAAGTGATGCTAAGTAAATCTAGACTTATTAATGGAGTGGATCACTGCCTATGAGACACCAATTAGACAATGGCTTACACTGCACAAAGACTTTGAGTGGTTAAGCAAAGAAGAAATCACAGGAATTGTGGTAGCCTTCGATGGAACATGTTACAAATAATTGTTTTATGTAGGCACAAAATGTCAACCAGGTCACAAAAAAAATTCTGAAACTTGTCCTCCAGCACAATTATGACTGTAATGAACCACTTCCTTTTCACCTTTTGTGCCTACAAAGTTTAGGACTTTCCTAAACATTAGCCCTCCGCCAGTTACATTCATTGAAGATGTAAAATTAGATCCTTCTGCAGACTTACTACTCAAAGTTCTTCTGTTTTAACAAAAAACAGAGAAGCTTCCCAAATCAGGTAATTTTTACACAGGTGTTTGGAGGAACTTACTGAAAGAAATCAAATTGTAAGAGTAGCAGCAACATCAATTAAAATCACCTGACACGGACTATTAGATATTCCTACCGTAAAAGCTTTGTTATCTATTGGACTGGTATTTGCTAAATATATGCTTTTCACAGCACAACTTGGAGGGGGTAATCAGCTAAAATGCATCTATTGCTGAAGAGAGGCAAATAAACTGTAAAAAAATTCCAGCAAGCTTCTCTTTGAAAAGCTGTTAATGTCCCAAGTTATCTAGAGGAAATAACTTATATTTGGCAGTAGAGATGGTCTCTGCACTGAAAGAAGTCCCTGTCAGCATGGTTATTCAGTTTGGCTAAGCAACAGAGCTTTGGAAACCATGCATCTTACACACGCACTAGAGAGCAGGTAGAAAAAGGATTCCACAAGCCACTAAATCATGAATTCTAAAACCATTAATCAGTTGGGGCTGGAGCTGGGCATTGCCTGATCAAGCTGCCCTGTTGGTGCTCAAGGATGCTCTATATTCAGGGCAGAAATTGCTGGAACAGAAAACAAGGAGGTTGTGCTTTCTGTGCATAAGTAGAGGACAATCAGATACTGCACTCTGACCAAGATTTTCCCCACTATCCAGACATACCTCTCTCAGACTTTCTTTGTACCAAACTTATGTCTAGTACCCAGAATGTTCCCCCTTTCAGCCTTAGGACTGTGTTTCTTCAAGCACAGCAACATATGAGTAAAAGAAAGACATCCTTTCTTCAGCTCCTTTTCCAAGTCACACAACCCAACAAAGAAGATGCGCTCCCAACTACAGCATCAAGGCCAGAAAAGGCATTTCATTCATTAAAAACCAGTGCTAGCAGCATTCTCCATGAGTCCTGGTTTGTTGGACAGATTTCCTTCTCTCCCGAAAACAGAAAACTGGTCACCTTATTTTGCTGCCCTTACTTAGACCTACTGAACTTTGAATCTAGTCCAGTCAAGCAGTGGTTATAAGATTATATAGATAAGTGATACTTTTGAATCTGCATGAAATACGTACATTTTTTAAGGATAAAGGTGATGAAGATTAAGACTGGTTCACAGTTAAACCGAATCACTGATGCTATATAAAAATTCTAGGAAACAATAATTGGTCTAGTCACATTGAAATCTCTTAGTGGGAAATATAATTTCCTATGATTGATAAATTGTATTCCATCAAAGCTTGATTCAAGTTTGTCTTTTTTGCCAACAGATATGATAGCAAAAGCTAAAAATAGGATTTTTCTCTTGTTTGAACTCAATTTCTCTGAAAATAAAATCTTAGTCTGGTTTGATTCAAAGGTTTTTATGGTTCTTTTTCACGGCAGAGGGGAATTTTGAGAAATGTGTGAGAAACCATTTGGTGATTTTTAATAAAGGAGACACTACTGATACTGATAAAGAAGAAATTGGATCCTCCTATAATTTTTCCAGATGTAGACCCTACCAGCTGAATATGCTAGGTGTAATGTGCCAGTGAAGCAATGAAAAGTTGCACTCATTGAAATTTTGGCCCAGCAAATGTGCAGAATGAGAACCAGCAATGCTTTCCTCTGTATTTATTCCCTGAACAGAAGAGGTGTCATTTTAAGATGACATTGATACATGCCCCAATACTCCAAGAAGTTTTAGTTGCATGCACCTGCTCTCATATTACACAAATGGTTGATAGACAGAAAAGTTGAAGCAAGTTGAAAGTCTTTAAAGCACTTTCATTTGGATAAAAACTAGCAAAAGCTGCAGGTCTTCACATGATCTCATCAAGAATTTAGCTAGAAATTATTAATAAACTGAGACTTTGTAAAGAAGAGAAATGCTAGACACACTCAGATCAACTTTTGGCTGAATTACTATTTCAAAAGCAATGCAGTGGTACTTACCACATTGTAAAGAGTTATCCTCTTCTACTGTCGTTTTATAGGTCCAATCCTCCTTTCTCCAGCCTATAACACCACTATCCTGGCAGTCCTTAGATTGTGTCATATTTGCCTTGTCCCACATTCTGAACAGGTACAGCTCCCCAGTCATACCCTGGCGAGGTGATGCAGCTGTACCTCGCAGCTTTGAACAGCCAAGTAAGAACTGGCCTTTTCCAGGCAAATTAACTTTCCCATTTAGTTTCTTGTGTAATTTTTCTGTTCCATTTATGAATACCTTCATCTCCTCATTGTCACTTTTCCACTGGATACATATTTGGTTCCAAGTGTTTTTACGAAGTCTTACTGTTGTATTTATTTGTTTTCCAAACAACCATATCTTCAATTTACCATGATCTCCTGTAAGTCCAAGATCATACTTATTTGCAGAGAGATTGGTGTGAAGAGTTTTTTCAGCGTATACATATGCTGTCCACGGACTATTTGAGGAATACAGCTTGAGGTGCACACAAACAAGGAATTCTCTCAAGGGATGCAGAGAAATTCTTGATGACATACTCCAAGGATCTTCACATGCAGTCTTAAAGACGGCTTTGTATCGCCCTAGGAAATCCTCCTGATCTAAATAAAGAAAAGGTGATTTGTAAAATAATTTAGTCTTAAAAAAGGTCTTTTATATGCAAGTTATTCTTCTCTATACTACTGTTTCTAGGCATTTTCCTAGGAGTTTTCAAAACAACATATCAAGAAACAGTCTTGTAACCTACTCCTTTGGATTTATTTTTGTGGTGGGGAAGTGACAAATTTGGGGACAGTCAATAAATCCTACCTGCTCATGAAAACTCTGAAGTAAAACTTATGCACAAGACCAAGGATGACCATGCAGACTCACAGAATCATTTAAGCTGGAAAAGACCTCCAAGATCATTGAGTCCAACTGTAAACCCAGCACTGCCAAGTTCACCATTAAACCCTGTCCCCAACGACACATCTTTTAAGCACCTCCAGGGATGGATTCAACCACTTCCCTCCACAACTTGGTTCAATGCTTAGCAACCCTTTCCACAAAGAAATGTTTCCTAGTATCAATCTAAACCTCCTCTGATGCAACTTGAAGCCATTTACTCTTGTCCTGTCGCTGGTTACCTGGGACTGACCCCCATTTTGCTACCACCTCTCTTAAAGTACAGAGCAATAGGGTCCCCCATTTAGCCTTCTTATTTCCAGGCTAAACAATCCCAGGTCCCTCAGCTGTTCCTCACAGGACCTGTGCTGCAGACTCTTCACCAGCTCTGTTGCCCTTCTCTGGTCTTGCTCCAGCATCTCAATGTCTTTCTTGAAATGAGGGGCCAGTAACTGAACACTGGATTTGAGATGTGGCCTCACCAGTGCCCAGCACAGGGGGACAATCACTGCCCTGGTCCTGCTGACCACACTACTGCTGATCCAGGCCAGGATGCCATTGGCCTTCTTGGCCACCTGGGCACACACTGGCTCATGTGCAGCAGCTGTCGATCAACACCTCCAGATCCTTTTCTGTCATACAGTTTTCCAGCCACTCTTCCCCAAGCCTGTAGTGCTGCATGGGGTTGTTGTGACCCAAGTGCAGGACCTGGCACTTGGCCCTGTTGAACCTCATACAACTGAGGCTTCATTCTGCTCCCCATCCTGTCTTCCAGCTCAGAGTAATGGGTACTCTGACACTGAGGCAAAGAAAGCATGAAGTACACCAGTCTTTTCTTATCCTTTGTCACTACATTTCCCCCTTCATCCAATAAAGGCTAGAGATTCTCCTTAGCCCTTTTGTTGCTAATGTATTTATAGAAATATTTTTGGTTTTTATGGCAGTAGCCAGATTAAATTTTAGTTGAGTTTTGGCCCTTCTGATTTTCTCCCTGACTAATCTTAAGACATCCTTGTAGTCCTCCTGAGTTTCCTGCCCCTTCTTCCAAAGGTCATAATTTCTTCTTTCATTCCTGAGTTCCAGCCAAAACTCTATTCAGCCAGGCTGGTCATCTTCCCCACTGGCTCATCTCTCAGCAGAGGATGACCTGCTCCGGCCCTTTTCCTTCTTGAAGAAGAATGTCCAGCCTTCCTGGACTCCGTTGCCCTTCAGGACTGCTTCCCAAGGGACTCCTCAACCAGTCCCCTAAACATGCCAAAGCCTCCCTTCCAGAATCCAAGGTGGTAGTTCTGCTGACTCCCCTCCTTACTTCTCCAAAAACAGAAAACTCATCATTTAGTGATTGCTGAGGCCTCCAACCATCACATCATCCACCAGCCCCCTCTGTTCATAAACAACAGGGCCAGCAGGGCACCTTCCCTATAAAAAAAGTAGTTCCAGACAATGCCCCAAACACTGAAACTTGATCATAACTGTTCACTTCTTGCAGGTGCCTTGTTTCCTCCATTGTCCCAGTACAGGAAAGGACAGACTTTTGTGGCTATAGATGTAAACTCTTTGGAGCAGACTCTTACGTGGAGACTCTGCGTGGAGCAGACGCACACTCCAATCATTATCATGGTTGCTTGCTTTATGGTGCACACATCAGCAACAAAATAAGAAAAAGTTCCTTTGGAACGTGAAATGGAACAACAGAAAAATGAAACAGCCTGGCAGATGCTCAGCCAGTGCAAGGGAACACATTACTGACACCTTCAAGGAGGTCATTATTTGTCAACATATGCAAAGCTTTTATGTACCCTCCAGAGGACGTGTGCGATTAATCATGATTAGTCAGGGCTGGAAAGCAGAAAAAGATCAGCCAACTTAGGAAAAAATCCTTTTCCATTAGCGCCCCTGTAAGAAGACAAACTTCCAGGCAACTCGGATCAGGGTTTTTTTTCCAGGATAGGTTACATTCATAGTCCTAGTTAGCTGTCAAGATCACAGCCAGCTCTTCTGTGATGTTCTCAAGCAACCAGAGCACCAGCTTTCATCAGGCCAGTTCTGACAACTTTTCTGTCTTTTGACCTCTAGGCTCTCAAATTTCTATTTCAATAGCAACAAGTGAAAGCAAGGAGAAAGTTCCTAACTTCCAAGCGCAACTTGATGCACTTGTACAAGCTAGCAGAAAAAGTCTGAAACACAAAATATATCAGTCCAGTTTCATGGAAAGTCATTGATACCTGTTCTTGTTGCATCCTATAGCTTTGACACTCTCTCTGTGATACTAAATAGCAGAAGCTCACAGGCATTTTTCACAACCCTGAATCATTCCTGAAGTTCAACATACATGATGGAAGTGACATGAAAGGCTATAGACCAAACAAAAAACTCTCTGGGTACAGGCTGAATTAGGTGAAAATCCTAACACGCAGACAGTGGATTTTGAATGGTGAGTTAATACTTGGTTCTAAATGGCAATGGAGAAGAAAAACGTACTTGACCCAAAAGCAAGCCTCCTCTCCTAAGCCTGCAGCGTGAATTCACCCATTCAGTTTGGCCACTTGTCAGACTGTGAAAGCAAAATCTGGGATACTCAGCTAAGAACACTTCAGCATGGAAAACTAATTTTTAAAATTACTTAAAAGCTGGGTGAGGAAGACTGGATGGGAAGGGAAAGTATCACAGAAGATGAGATTTTTAGATACAGGCTCAAATGTACCTACCTTTTAAACTAAAATTAAAACAGATCTAGTACGTTGCAGCATGGACAGATCATGAGGAAGCTGCTTTTATAAAGGAAACAGCCAGCTAGTTACATGCCAACACTGGTGACACAGTCTTTCCAAATAAAAAAAAATGCTCAAGTCTTTCATTATGAAGTAGAAATTTTGCCGAAAGCTTTGAAAGACTTGATGCAGCAGCTGTTCCTCAGACAGTCTATGTCAGAAGTATACTTGCATGACTCATATTGCCTCCAAAATTCCTGTAAGCAATCTTGAACATGCAGAGATGGCCAAACTGACTGGTAAAGGAAATTTCCTGACACAGCTTCAAAACTTGAAGTCACTGTTAACTATCCAAATTGACAGACTAGAATTCCATTCCTGAGCAAAAATATTAATCAAAACTTGAAGTATCATCAGCAGACTTGGTTTTGTAAAAGAACAAATTCTGAGAGAGGCTTGATTTCATGTTAAGCATTAAATCAGTGTTGATGCGCCAACAGCAAATTGAAGCACTGCTAAATTCTCTTATGTTTTTTAGGGACGTTGTCGCTTCAAAGTTGTCAAGGGAGCCAGAGTGAACATAAACTTGCAGATGAAAACAGTCATAAGACAGGTAGGCAACAGAAATTACGCAAAATGAGATCAATCTGCTGATGATTCTCCTGGTCTGCTTTATATAATCCAAAAAGACTGCTGTTGATCAGTATGCAAGGCCTGAAGAATTAATTTAAACTAAGAAAAGTGTTTACATAGAGAGGTCTACCCTTCTGGAAACTGGAAAGCTGGCCCACTTTGCTCTAAACAGTCATAAAAAAGAAAGTGCCAAAAAGGAAAAAGTTAAGAGAATAGATAGCAATACTACCTGAATTGTTACAAGACAGGGTTGGAAATTTTAATATGATTTATCTACTCAAAGAATGCTGGAAAAGCACAAAGGAAATTATAATCATAGTCAGAAAATGCACATTGCTGTTCAAAGCGAGTGCAGTACAGCATTACATTAGAAATTAATTATCAGTATTATCTTGACTACGTCTCCTCGATATGTGGGTGGATGCCATGTAAGTAGGAGATGACATTACAGTAAAGCCTTTGGAAGGTCTGTTAATCATCACTTATTTTCCCTGGCAATGGTGGTTGTGGGCTGTGACCCACCTTTGACCATGCAACCGAGGAACTGGAACTGCCTGTGCTCTGACAGTGGCATTCCTGTCTTATAATTAGTCTCCTTGCATCCAGACAACACAATATATTCAGAAAAGTAGCCATGAACACACCTTTATCACCACAGCACAGGAAAGGTAGCATAGTGGAAAGAATGCTTCAAACATCTCCAGACACGAAAAATCAGGAAAAAATAAATAATTATAATAATTTTTTAAAAAAATTCAAAAACCTCCACAATTTGGAGTGAAGGAGACTCCATGCAACAGTAATTGTGGGCTGACTTTTCAATGACTTTTGCTGTATTTGGGCACATAAGCCTTTTCAGAAATGCTAATTTTTTCCTCTTACCACACTTATCTCTAATGGATGCAAAACATGGGGGTTTTACCCTCATTAAAACTAAAAGCGTGTACTTAATAAGCATGTTCTCTTAAGCCTTAAAAGAAATCCTGAAATGTATGCACATACTTCCAAATGGTCAAAATAAACTTTCTGAGAATGACAACAAAAACCAAAAATGCAATCTCTTTTTTTCTAACCATTCTTAGATAGTGATAATTGATATGTTTACAAGAGATGGCCAGCCGTAGGTATTAAGAATTAGACTTATAGGAGCAGATTCTCTCAGTACATAAGCACCAGTGTTATTTTCCTTATATTACTAATAACCACCGTATCAGTATAGCTGGGCATTAATACAGTCAGGTATCCTCTTGAATAAAAATAGTCACACGTTTATGTGTCTGCACAATCTGGCTTTTAACTACTAACAACAATAGTCATTAACTTCCTTGCAAGTGTTTGCCACCTGTGACAAATTCGGTTTGCTACATTCCATTAAAATGACGTCAAAAGACTCTTGTATACCCAAGTATTCCATCTACAGCTCATAACTGTTCTTTAAACATAAATGTTTAAACATAAGCATATTAAATCTTTAAACATAAAATGTTTAAAACTCTAAACTTTCTACATGTGGGTCACTTGATTCTGTCGAATATTTTGAAAATCTGAAGCTAGTAACTGTTTCCTCAAAATCAATGTCATCCCTCCCTTTCATTCACAGTTCTATTTGTTTAGCTGGGGATAAGCAACATCACATTATCCAGCATCTTGAGCATCAGGAAGAATACAGAACGTTCTTCTCTCTTCATATTTTTTGGAGAACACAAACATACTTCGGCATCTCAGATGAGGAGAGAACTGAGTAGAGATGCTGCTAATAGTACTAACAACCTAAAACCAAAAAACCCCAATAAAATGGGGGAAAACATAAACACACTCTTGTGTCAGTTTAGCTTTTCTTGAAGATTACTGACAGTTGTAAGTGATACAAAGGTGAAAAATGAAATCCCTCTTTGCTTGCTTCCTCAGAACTTTAGATACAGTCAAATTTTCCCTGGAAAAAGTATTCTATGACATCTGTTCATCTGCTGAGCAGTTCAGTCCTTTTTACTATTTAACGTACAAGAAGTTAAAACCTCTCCATCTTAGCAGTAAGTTTATCACCTGAATTTCAGATTCTGCCACAGTAGAAACATTTTGTGAAAATTACTGTATTTGGAGAATTAGAGTAAGAATTAGTCTAGTCTGTAACCTATGAAATCTCATTGCTTGTACAATGTCATTAAGCAGGCATACTTAAATTAAAAAAAAATCAGGCAGTAAATTTGAACTGCAAGAAGTTCTGACCTTCTAGAGTAAAGTAACATGCCACGAATGCAGCTTCCAAAACTGGCCCTTAGGTAAGTACATGGCAAAAACCACTATCAACTTTTTAATACTCTAAGCACATTATTAACACAATAAATGTATTACACACTATCGATATAAGGAAACTTTATGAATGACAAGCACTGTTAGCTTTATCACCTGAGGTCCACAGTAGTGACAGACTAACCATCAGTTTACAGAACAGCCATGAAAAACACAAATTATTTTATCTTACTTTATTCTACTTTATGTTACACAAAAGCATCATCGCATCAGTTATCCAATTTGTACAATAACCTTATGAATTTATTTTTCATTTACTGTTACATAAAGAGCATAAACTGTCAAGTTCAAATACGCCATTTCTGTTACACGTTTTGGACCTTATTACCTTTTCCTTAGCCATATTCAGATCCACAACCAAGATCAGTGCAGGAGATACTCTACACTCACACACGCCCTAAATACAGCGAAGCTCAAAGGATCTTGTGGTGTTTTTGTAACAGCAGTGTAAAAGATTTAACAACATGTTCTCAAAATAGTAACACATTCAGTTCAGAAAAACCCAGCAATAAAATAATTTGTCTTGTTACTACAAATTGTGTTTTGGTTCTCTCCTCATCCATAGCCTAGAAGAAATCACTAATGATTTTTTATGAAAACATAAAAGGCATCCAAAATGCTAAGCACCAACTGTTTCATTTCTTGTTAGTGACAGTTTTTCCTCTTGATTTCAAGAGGCAAAAACTTGCCTGTTCTGAATAAATTCAAAAGTCCTATTCATCAAGACTAATGTTATTTATTTGGAATACCAACACTAGACAAATCAGGAAAAAATTCTCTTACCTTTGCTTGCTGTAGCCAGGAACAAGTGAAGCAAAAGGACTGCTTGAACAATCCTGAATCTCAAGAAAATGTCCTGTATTCTGCCAATACAGCAGTGCTGTTTTCCCCAGGCAACCATTCTAGAAGAAATAATAAATAAATAAATCACAATGACTAGAAAACGTGTAGGTGTGTGGACAGTATGACAAAATATGTTTCCAGCATGAGCATAAATCTTTTCAACCCTGTAACACTATTGGGTATATATTGCGCAGAAATGCACAGATACTCTGTATATTGCCAAGACACCAAGAGAGAAAGAGATGTTTGCTGAAAGGAAAAAAAAGCCCAAACCAAAAAGCCCATTCAAGCTCTAATTCTCCAAAGACTACAAATACATCAGAGCATGGCCATGACTCCTTGCACCAGTAAGACTTTCAACATTTGAAAAACAAACAAACCCCTCCAAAATATTCACACACAACAACAACAAAAAACCCAACCAAAAGCTGACAGAGCAAGCATGGAGAGGTTATCCAAAAGCTTTATTAATCTCAGTAAGTATGTAAAAAAGCATCTCTTCAGTCCACTACCCACATGTTCTCTCATGTGACATTTTAACAGCAAGACTGTGAACTCCTAAGTAAGAAGCAAGATTTTGATTCCCAATCCTCATTGCAGGCAAGAAGCTATTGCAAAAAAAAAAAAAAAAGAAGAGAGAAATTCCACAAATCATCGTGGGCAGCAAGTTCATGAACAGCATCATGAAAACCTGGTTTGTCTACCTTTCCTTCTAGTGATGGTTGTCTAATGTGAGCAACAGGACAAAAGAAAATGTGTTGGGAAAAGAATATGCCTTCTATTATAAGAGATATCGTTCTATGAAATAATTTTTTTAAGATCTTTTGAAAAAAAACATACACCTGAATATTTTGCATGCTGAAAGAAGCATTCAGATGCTGGTTGAATGCATTAATTCTTAAAAAAAAAAGGTTTAGATACATAGTGGCAAGTGATTCTACAGCTGATTCTTGAAACATGCAAGGCAGTAAACATTACATATTGACTACCTTTCATATATCAGCTTTAGGGTAGAACAGAGCATTCTGCCTGACAGCAGAAGTTTAACTTCGCCATCACAAGTTGGGTGCATGTGCAAGTACATCAGTTAGCACTCACAAACTTCACTGTACTTCTGTTCACGCTGTGTCAGGCTGTAGTAGATTCCCTTCTTTTCAGGCACTGTAAAGGGTGAACTCTTTCAGGAGTTTTAAATTTTTTTAAGGTTAGGGCTAAAATGTAATTTTTTTGCAAGCATTCACACAAATGTAAATATTTATTAATTTACAATGGTTACTATGGGCTGAACTCTGCAAGAGAAGTGCCATAGGAATAAACTGAGAAACGGTGAAGCTGCTAAGCAATTGAAGTTTGGAAATTGATTAAACATACATGCAAATAAATTATACACATATAACAACATAACATAGAAAGCCTAAAGCAATGGCTTTTCAAAAATTAAGAGCACTGCAACATTGTTGCCAGTGTTTTCAAGAATTATGCAACATGCAATACTTCTAACAAATATAACAAAGCTGACAGAAAAGAAATCATATGCTAAAACAACGGTCATATCTCATACACAATCCTATGCAGGAACAGATCAAAACCAAACAAAAACAAGTTTAAAAAGGCAAGAAATGTCAAAGGCAGGCTAGCTTTCTAAAGATCCCAAGAAACATGTT
Source organism: Edolisoma coerulescens (assembly GCA_013397115.1). NCBI lineage: Eukaryota > Metazoa > Chordata > Aves > Passeriformes > Campephagidae > Edolisoma > Edolisoma coerulescens. The sequence continues at coordinate 1,308,894 of VWZW01002309.1, forward strand.
CAAACCTGTCCTCTGCTTCCTTCTCTGAATGCCTAAAAATCATGCATTAATAAAGTTGTTTTGTCAGCAAACTAAGTAGCAGAATTACATCAATTATCCTAAGAACCTGATAATGAAAACTTGTGCTTAAATACATCTGACAACTTCAAGACTGTTCATCTACAATATAATTTCCTAGGATTAAAAAAGATGTTCATCCAAAAATTGTGTTTCCTTTCTTTGCTTACTCACACTTCCCATTCTAGTCTCAAATTAGGTTACTTCCAAGCAAAACCAAGATGCAATTCTATTCGTACATTTTATGGGGAAATCTCTTCTTTTGTACACTAAACCATCTATCCATAATGAGGTATTTAGACAACAAAACAAACACAACTTCCAGCATCCCTTGTCTCTACTACCTAGACACCAAGAATTGAAATGTGACTGGGATGGAGCCCAAAATTACTCAGTGGCATCCACAAGTGTAGCTACCAATGCTGGCAAGTAATGAGGCAAGCTGCTTGCTTTGTGTCACATACGATACTGATTCAGAATGCTCCTGCATTCCCTGCTTTTAGTTTTCTCCTTAAGCCTCAGTCCTGCAAACAGATACACATGAAATGAGCTGACTAGGGCAGAGGTTTACTCCTAAACCACCAAGCATGCCTTCTATTTTGTTTGGCAGACCTCATTAGACAATGATGTTAGTGTCCCATCCCCCAGAAATAAAAACTGCATTACAAAAGTCTAAATTTGAGTACAGGAGCCAAGAAATTCCTGGTACTGACTCCAGCCCTGTCTGAGCACTTTGCAGCCCTGAGGAGTTTGAATGGACCTTCCTCTAACTCTGGCATTTCAGAGTGAGCTTTGCTAATATTTGTCCAATGTTTAAACAAAAGGCTGTAATAAATACTTCCTGTACATTTAGGTTTTTATCTCATCTGGTTTTTTTTGATATTGTTCTCACTTCCTGAGATGGGCCTGGCAAAGACAAATAGGGACAGAGGGAGAGCTTCTTGTTGACTGAACACAGTCACATCAAGAACTCCAAAACTATTCAAAGCTATGAATGAAAACCAATGATCCCAGGCAAAGCAATATAATCCAGACAGCAGGAAACTGAGTAAATGCATAAAGGGAAATATTGACATGGTCACAGCTCAGCTGACTTTTTGCAAGGCTTTGGACAGTTACACTAGCTCAAGACTTGTTCCAATGTCCAGAGAAAATATCCAATTAAAAGAGTTGGGATAAGAACATTCGTATTCCTATCTTTTTGCAAAACTGTTGTTTAGGCACTACCAAAGAAAAAGATGCTGCTAGCTTTGGTGTATTTTTTTAAGAAGAAAAAGCAAGATATAAAATATAATTTCACCATATCTATTCAAATAAAGATAATATGATACATTCCAAAACATTTGGCCATTATGTTCTTCTTAAACTTATTTAAGCCCTTTTCTGTATTAGAATCCTAAATCTTTACTCTTAATGATCCTGAACAGTAATGTAATTGCAGATATACAGCTGTGGACATTATAGAATTAGGCACAAGGGATTCTTTTCATTTGTTATTAATTTTGCTCATTTGTCTAAATGAACATTTGCATTGTTCTTCACAATAGATGAATACAGAATGACTCAGAGATCCCAGCATGAATATGCATAGATTTGGCAGTAGGATGAAAAATTTTCACTTGTATATCAAGCAAATCTAATCAAGTACAACAGCTACTGAGCCACCCAAGTGTGGGAAAGAATTCTATGCACAGACTACAGGTAAAGATGTAACCAGCTTTCTTCATGTTCTCAGTTACAATTAAGTCATTTTTATTTACAAAGAGCTAAGAGTGTGAAGAAGATGACAATTTGAAACATTTCTTTATGATCAGCAGAAAAAATGAAAATTCGGAAAATAGAAATTAAAGGCTCAGGCATAAATCCGTTACCTCTTGTTTTCTCTCCATGAAGAGTGTTCTATTTTGACCAATTACAACCTTGTAGCATTGGTACCCAGGTCTCACAACATTTCACACCATCTTATTAATTTGAAAGTCAAACTAGAATTGACAGAGCTTTTCTTAAAACAAATGAACAAACATACTTTGAAAAACTGGAATTTTTTGACATTTAGGACTTACTTTCAGCAACTGCTTGCCTTGTACCACAGCAGACATACTTTCACAGGATTAAAGATGAAGAAAGTGCAAAACATAAATACAGCTGTTGTGTTCTGTAATGTATTTTGTTAAATCACTTTTGGAAAAATACATCCAAATTTTACAGTTCCTGTTGAAAATACATATTTACTGGCAGTCTTTAACATTTAATAAACTATTAGCTCTTTTATGCTAAGTTTTAGGCAGAGCAGGTTTTCACTGCCAATGGATAAACAGCTGGTTACAGAAACTTATGCTGGAAATCATGACCCAAAGCAATCATTCATTTACTTCAAATCATGCTGTCTACTGCTGCACTTCAAACTGCTTTGTTCAAACCACACTTACTTCATCCATAGTGTTTGGGTCTCATTCTGTCTGCTGTAGTCATCCCCTACTAAGATTTGGGATTTCAATAAAAATATTTCCCAAATTTATAGAAGTTACTGCTGCTGAGGAGGGTAGTAATGAATGGTAAGCTTCTGGCTGCTGTTCTGTGATATTCTGCCTTATTCAAGTCTATACCAGGTGATAAAAGGCTAAAAAGAGCAAGAGAAACACATCATACTGCCCAGGTATGAGAACTTCTTGATGTCTTTTCCCTTCAGAAATGTAAGACTGTAGACTTCTTCCATCAACTCCTTATATTTTCCAGACTGGAACCAAAATGCAGTAAAGTTTTTATGTTATTTTTAAATTTTGGCTGAAGCAACTTAGATGTAATAGGGAGGACACTTATGGTGGAAACTCTTGTGTCACAGTAAATCTTGGCATGTACAGTATTCACTGACTTAACAGCAGAAGTAGCACCATTGATTTTAAAATGTTGTTCCATGGGGGTTTTTTTATGTGTTTTTCCAGAAGACAGTAATAGGATTATTACTGTCTGATAATGACTTGGTTTTCATTAATTTTCTCCAGTGTTAATCATGTCTGTAAAAAGTGTATTCTATATAGTCACCATGTCATATGGTCACTTTATGTAGAACATCAGCTTTTTCTAAGACTGTAATGGTAATGTGTTCAAGTTCAAGGACCTTCCTCCTGACATAAATCTTTACTGTTTTCAAAGATATTAAATATTTTACTTTTTAATAAGCTGGCTTACATAGAGCAACAAGCCACTTAGGTACAGACATCAGCCATCTGCAAAACTCACAGCTGGTTGATTGAGTTCTTAAGAGAACTGATCAGGAGGGTGAACTCTGAGAAATCCATTCTTTTGTTTACTCTTTCAACTGTTGCAGGATACTGGCATTAGAAAGACTTTTTAATATATTTTATTTTACAATACCAAGCTGTGCAAGCCAAGGTCTGCCTTCAGTTCAACTCACAGATCTCCCCTTAGATTCATCTAAAAGTGCAAACTTAATCTCTGAGGCTTGTGTAAGTGGATTCAGGAATGGAACGTGCTATTGGATGGCTCTCCATTATGGACCTCAGTGCCAAAAAAACTGCACTTTTGGTACTTAATTCTCTTGTACAGCAACTTGTGTCCTATATAGTGCAAAAATGGGACAGGGGACAATTACAAGCAAGTTTTTGTTCCCTCTTATCCAAACTGGAAATGTTTCACCTCCTTATATCCAATTGTCACCTGGGAGATGAGCAAGAGGCCTCTCTCTAGCTCTTATAAAAGTTTTACACTATCCAGGAAATCCTTGTCTGCATGGTGTATTCCCTCAAGAGCACAGTATTACCCACACCCTCTATTAATCCTAGAGCAAACTCAAAAGCCCTTCAGTGACAATGTCTGAGCAGGTTTCCTCTTAAAAGAGTTTACAAAGTACTGATGAAGCACGACAAGCAGAGATGCAATAAAAGTAGTTATGTTTGTCACAAGTCTGATTATTTCAACTTCAGACACGCTGTTTACATTTTCCCTAACACTTTAGGGTATGGAATTATACAGGTTTAATGAAGGGGGAAACAAGATGCGTTCTGCAGAGTAGAAGACAAAGGTTGGCACATCAAAAAAGATTAGAAGAACACTACGCACGCACCTTGAGCCATATAAAAGCATGAGAAAGGGTATACAGAGATATAAGCATAAAAAAGTAGACAAAGTTTCCAAAAACCTTTGTATTCATCCACAGGACTTGATCTGATGCAGAGAGAAAGAGGGAAGGACAAAGACTTTTCTAAACCTCAAATATTCACATCAGTGAACAATGTAAGCAGGCAGTGAGGAGTCAGGTGAGGACCAGGCATGCCAAAAAGAAGACCGTCCAGCTCATGCTTTCAATTTTCCTACTTTTCAAAAAAATAAGAGTTCTGAAACTGTTCTGTCTTACTGTAAGTGGGGGAAAATAAAAAGTAAATAGTTGTTTCTGCTCAGTTTACACTCTTCTTCCCCACTCTCCTTTCCAAGCTCTCTTGGCTAGAACAGCAACACCCTAAAAAAGAAATACTGTGATTTCATCCTAAGCTTCACTTTATGGACTTAACAGGTCTCTTGGATCTCACACTCGGAGCCGTTAAAATTTCTCTGGAATCTAAGAAGCACAATATTTGGTGGAGGTTTTTGGTTGGGGGCTTTTTTAATAACAATCTCTCAGACTTTTTCAGTCAACAGCCCAATGACCAAAACTAACAGTTTGTACCACAGAAATAAAACCCATCAGTTTGGAAAGATGGATGCACTGAAACAAGCATCTTCCAAAGTACCACTAAAACTCTGATAGAGAATACGGCATCACTACCCTACCCAGCCTAAGGAAATACAGTCGTATTGGCATTTCAGTCTCCACATGGGGTAAATATTTAGGGAACCTCTATTAAGACATTCTAGGAAACAGGGTTATGCCAGAACTGCATTCTGGACCTCCTTTAGCACTTCTCCTCAGGGTTCAATGTAAGTCTCTGCAGGGGGACAGGAGATGGTACCACTGCCCACGTTAGACTACTACAACTGAAACAAGTTAGTCAATAGCAAACATTTGTAAATACTTGAAAGTCATCACACAGATGAGCAGACGACTTGAAAGCAACTTCAGAAAAGTTTCTTTAAATCTGAACCATTCCTGTGTGCAGCCCCCACAAATGTATCAGCTCAAAAAATTTACTTAGTACGACTACACTCTACATGGCTTTTTTCACCATCACCACCCCTGTAAAAAAGTGATTAGCCTTCTCAGAAATAAACCACAATCACCACTTTGCTGACTTGCCAAAACATAGATGAGGGTGAAAAAAGAAAGCATTTTTAATTCAACTTATATGAACACTCAGACTACGCTATAAATAAATAATGGTGGAACAAAGTCACTTCAAAACATGAAGAAACCCATCAGAAATCCATTCAGTCAGCTTATGTCTGTAATTAATTTGGTGCAAAAGAAACAAAGATATTCAAAGTCTGGTTGGGAACTCAGAACTTAAACATGGAATTTGGCAGCATTCACAGTCAGGCATGCCCAGATGTCTAATAAATCCAGGCAGTGAGGCACAGTAATTTTTTCTCTAAAGAAAGTTAAAGAGACAATTAGAAACTCTTTAAGACAATATTTTGAACACTAAAAGCATCAGTAAAAGATGCTCAGTTTTGTTGTGTGTGCACAATAACATTTCCATAATTATAATAATCACATTACTCCTTGTCTTTCTAGTTCTACCATTTCTAAACATGTCACATATTGTCAAACATGACAACTTCTGGCAAACCTTTGGATCTCTTAGACCTTAACTCCTCAATGACTCCTTAAAGGAACACCAGAAATGAGAACATAGAGCTTAATTTGTGAAGGATTGTTCTTTTTTGGTAACTAAGGCATCACTTGAGGTACTCATGCAAATTTCAGAAAACATAAATATTGTGATAAGTTCTAGTAATTTTCTGTAAATTCTACAGATTGAAGAAGTATTTTAAGTAGATTGGGGAACTTTATAAAGTATTTCTTTTCTATATACTGTCTCATCTAGTATAACTGACATTCTACAGTCTTCTTTTAAAGCAAACAAAAATAAGTTGATCATGTTACTAACTACTTTTTATATGAGCTGGTAAGAACACTGTACTTAAGCAGCCAGCAGAAGAGGACCTAGAACAGAACAACAAAATCACATTTTTATAAGGCACTGGCTGAAAAGCAGCTGTTGTGTCAAACAGTATTTATATTTCTGTGCTATAGAACTCATCAATAAAAGAAAGACAGAAAACACTGAGTCTGGCACTTGAACTGCCAGATACACTTCTAAAATCTTGTATCAGTTCCACAGCATAACACCTGCAATGAAACAGTCCTGAAGCTGATGTAGGTAGCACTCACAGGTTGAGTACCTGTGGCATACAAAATATTCAGCTCATAGCTGAAGACAAATCCATGGGACTCATGACAGGAGGAGTTTGAGATCCCTTTTTTTTTGTCTTTGATTTAATGTCAGCTACAAAAGACCCTTTGTGAATTCTGAACAGCAATAAATTTCAAAGGTATTTTGTCACAAAATGAATGCAAGACTCTCGAGTAATTGAGTCCTATTAATTACCATAAAGTTATACAAAGCCTATCTTTTTCATAGAGCAATTATAGATCCTTTCCAAACTGTAACTCCACCAGGAATTTATGACTGGAAAGAGTAAGACCCTCATAATCATGAGCACCTATCTAACAAACGAAATTACCAACTCCATTCATGCTCACAAGGTGAGTAGCACATACCAACAAATTAATATTCTCTAAATCCTTGCATCTGGAAAAGAGCAAAGCTTTTAACTGAACCTAGATACAAAACTAGTGGTAGACTTAACATTTGTCAGAAAGCTAACATTTCAGGCCCAATAACATGAATTATTCATGCTAATTCTTATGTTGACATCTATGAGATTACTTGCATGAGCTACCCTTTGGCCTTCAAATAATCTAATCTATTATGAAAACATAAAACTTCAAACTCAAGTGTAGTGATTAGTTTTAAAGCTAAACTGCATTTTCCAAGGCCACTGATCATGTTACATATTAGGAACTGAGAATTGTCCAAATTTAACAAGAGTTATTCTCCCATGAACTCCCAAACTTTCTCAATCTGCCAACACTCTACAGTTACTAGTGGAAGACCTGACTAAAAGCACTCACAGCACAAAAACTGTATAAATCGAGTAATTAACTTGAGGAAGGGAATTTAGTCCTTCATCTCTCTCCAACTGGCCCTAATCTGAGCCAATTCCTGTTGATGTATTAGAAAGAGAAGTTTAACATTAAATTTGGAAGGCACTGAAGAAAAATGAACATGCTAACAAACTCAATTTGATCTATAGAATTACCTGAAGACACTAAACTAATATTAATAAAGATACCAATAACACTAGTTCACTTGATACCATAGTAGAAATAACATAATATTACTTTACAGTGTAGGTAGAAAATTTTGTGGCCCCAATTTGTATCTGAGCCAATTTTGTTTATGTGCAATTTCTTTCCTGCATCTTTTTTCAAAACATTCCACTTCAGAGCCTTGTCTTCATCATTAAATTGTAAGTGTGCTTCCTCAGTGAAGACAAGTACTTGGAGATCCTCCTAAGCAAAGACATGTTTTTCGTTCTTTAGTTTAATTCAACAAACACACTACTGGTCACCTAGCAGAGGAACAAATCCTGCTTGTTTCCCCCATGGAAAAAGTTACAGAGGTATGCTTTCCACGTGGGAATACCCTTAAGGTTGAAAGCTTAAGAGCAGGAATATGAGCTTGTGCAGCTCTCTTCTATTGACAATGTACGCTGTTAGCCTACACAAGCAAAAAGGAGGAACATGTTCTGAGTAGACACACATAATGCCAGATTTATTTTTTCAGTACAAGTGACAGAACCAAAGACACAACTACTTTGCTTTGGGATTGATAACGCTTAGATCTGGAGGTTGTAAACTTTATTTTGGCTCTTGTTGAAGCCCATTCCACCACACCTTCAGCATTACTCTGATCTGAGCAGGGAGATTGGCCCAGATGACCCACTGTGGTTCCTCCCAACCTTACCAATTCTGTGATTTCATGTAAGTCAAAACCAGACGAGGCTTGTACAATCACACATCTAATTTGCTGGATAAGCACACCTTGAACTAGTTTACAAGCATTTATTCCCCGTTTCCACATAAATCAATGCAAGAAAATAACATAGTAAAAGCAACAGAGTTCAGTACTGTTACAAATACTACCCACGAATGACAAAACCTAAGTATTTGCAAAGCAAAAATAAATTCAGTCAAGAAAGGATGCTTCCAGTACACTTAGCCAGTGGACATGACAAAAAAATCCCCGGACAAACACCCTCGTAGAAATAATTACTGTGCACCAAAGGTGACTCTGAAGACATCAATTTCACTGATACAGGTTTCCTTGCAGAATGTACGCGAAAGAAGCAGGGAAAACTTTTAAGCTGAATACATTCTCTGCACCCGTTCCCACAGAAAATGGGTGTGAGAGCAAACCCCGACCCAGTCTAGCAGCACCGTCCCAACGGGACGCTACCCCGTCTCTTCGTCTAAACCGCATCCGAACCTCACCAACGCCTCTGCCAAAATCACTCGCTTTTTATGCCAATTTAAACACGTTACTAAACGTTTCTCGCCGTTGACTACTTAAGCGCTTAAAATAACGCTGGGAAGCTGAAGGAGAGCTTTCCACCAGCAGCACCGAGAGCTGTACCTGGTGCGCAGCGCGGCGCCGCTCAGGACGAAGCCCGGCCGCGCTCCCCGCAGCCCCTCACGGCGGCCTCGCCCCGCACTGGCCCGGCGCGAGTCCCAACGGGCCCGGCCCCGCCCGCGGGACCTCCCCGCTCGGCCCCCGGGCCGCGCTCCCCCGGCCGGGCGAGACCCGCAATGCCACTCCAGGCGATGATCCGTGTCTAAG